>OZ024828.1:89869402-90469402 GCA_964016985.1 Anodontia alba | reverse complement strand
TATCTGAAAATTTTCATTTTTTGGTGGTAAAATTTTTAGTATATTTGTATAGGCGTGTTTTCGTAATGATAGCCAAGGATGCAAAGTTTCTTCATGCGGACAGCGGAGACTCCGATCAGACTGTGCAGATGCACTTGCTTATTTGGCTAACATGCCAGAAGGTACCTTTTCTCATGTTGCGACTCATATTTTTGGTTAATACATGCGGCTTGCGTAGGTCCAATATCCCAATGGTTCATTACGAAATCATGCCTATTCAAATATATTGAAAATTTCACCTCCAAAAACTGAAAATTTTCAGATAAAAAAGCGCTGATATTTTCACATTTCTACTCAAAACATAGATTGTGGGTACGCGTTAGAACCGCCTCGCGAGGCGGTTCTAACGCGTACCCACAATCTATGTTTTTGAGCAGAAATAAGAAAGATAATGTATACCCCTGTAAACCCCAGTTTTACTATATAAAAGTGGGGTTTCAGGGGGTCAAAATTATATAGGCATGTTTTCGTGATGAGCGTATACAGCGCTAGAAATGTCTAAATCACATAGCCTGACATACCTTAAATTGAAATTGGACTCTTCCAGCATATAGTATGGTGGAGTTTATTCAGTCTGATATGGGTAAATAGACTAAACAATACAAGTAATGGAGTGGATGAGGAAAACGGTTTATAAAGGTCATTTTCTAAGCGATATTCTGCCCTTTATCTACTCCAATTAATTTCAGTTAATGACAACACTCAGTTTTATGCACAACCAGATAGGAAAATCATTCCTTTCATTCACGAAATATCAGCAATCTAAATACAAAGGAAATTATTCCTTATCAGTAGATATTTACACTTTAGGAACTGGTGGTTTAGGAAGCAAACTATAAGTGTAGGACATCTATTTCGTTTTATTTCGTTTTCCTAATAAAACGAAATCTAGACTATCAGCCCTATTAAATCGACTTCGTTTTTCGGCCGCTTTAGATTGAATACCCGTTACCGTTAGCGTTGGCGCAGTTAAACCCATTGAATCATTACGTATTTAGCCGTAACTGGTGGCGCTGTAAAACCTTCTGAATCTGTCCGTGTTTGCCCGTAACCGTTGGAACGGTAAAACCTTTGAATGTTTCCGTGTAGATCCGTAACCGTCAGCGCTGTAAAACCCTCTGAATCTGTACGTGTTTGTCCGTAACCGTCAGCGCTGTAAAACCCTCTGAATATGTCCGTGTTTATTCATAACCGTTGTCGCTGTAAAGCCCTCTGAATATGTCCGTGTTTATCAATTACCTTTTTTATCAATTACCTTTGGCACAGAGCAACCTTTTGAATCTGTCCTGGTTTCTCCTTAACCGTTGGCCCTGTAAAACCATTAGAATTTGTTCGTGTTTATCAATTACCGTTGGCACTGAAGAATCCTTTGAATCCGTCCTTGTTTATCCATAACCGTTGGCGCTGTAAAACCCTTTGAATCTGTCCGTGTTTATCATTACCCTTTTGGGGCTGAACAACCCTTTGCATCTGTCCCTGTTTATCCATAACCGTTGGCGCTGTAAAACCCTTAGAATTTGTCTGTGTTTATCAGTTACTATTGGCGCTGAACAACGTTTTGAATCCATCCTTGTTTATCCATAACCGTTGGCGCTGTAAAACCCTTTTAATCTGTCCTAGTTTATCAATTACCGCTAGCGCTGAACATCCCTTTGAATCAGTCCTTGTTTATCCATAACCGTTGGCGCTGTAAAACCCTTAGAATTTGATGTGTTTATCTGTAAGTTTCGACGTAACAAGCAACAGCAACCAATCAGATACGAGACCACAGCTCAAGATTTAATCTTTTTCATGGTGGCAGAAGCTCAGTTTGTCCTCCCCACTAGCAAAGAACCGACATCCTTTTTTTTTAAACTTGACAACTGGTTGATTGGTAGATTTGCATGAAGCTGAAAAGTTTGAGTTCTGAGGTTGGCAGAAAGCTTATATCAGTCATTTGGCCGAATTTATGTTGAAATAATTGCATCATGATACAGAAACAAACAAACAAAAAAAAAAAAAAAAAAAATAAAAAAAAAAAAAATAAAATAATAGAAACTTACGATTCTGTTGTCTACAGATGAAATTTCATCGTCATGAGTTTTACCTGTCTGGAGGACATCTGAGAAATCATAATCGGTTGCACTTGCCGTATTTTCCCTAAATACTGGGATATACATGTTTAAACAACAGTGTAGACGCCGCATACGGCGTCTGATCAGGGTCTACAGTGTTTACCACCCATTCAGCAGTTTTTGACACATCGACCGCAGGGACCATTGTGTCCATTCTGGTATCTTGACAAACCCAGCTCCCATAACGAAAACACGCCTATTCAAATATATAAAAAAAATCCACCTCCAAAAACTGAAAATTTTCAGATAAAAAAAACTCCAATATTTTTCATAATTCTGCTCAAAACATTGATTGTGTACTCTTTAGAACCGCCTTGCTGAGGCGGTTCTAACGAGTACCCACAATCTATGTTTTTAGCAGAAATAAGAAAAGTAATGTATACCTCTGTAAACCCCAGTTTTACTATATAAAAGTGGGGTTTAAGGGAGTCAAAATTATAAAGGTAAGTTTTCGTGATGGTTTCTGTCTCGAAAAGTCTCAATAAAACCGAGATTCCGATTGGTCTTCTTTTATAAATTCTTTGTTTCCAAGGGCAACCTTTATAAATTTTATTTGTTCAAAAATTGATACAAGTATGGACAACATTCTGCGAGGAGCCACAAAGCCTTAACGAGAGAACCACGCCTCAGGGCGGTCAGTAGTTAAAACCACTGTGAGCGGGTCGGCGAGGGGTGGTGGGGGTGAGGAGGGGAGGTTAAATAGATTTTACTGGCGAAAATCTTCACCCTAGGTTCAAATATCACGAAAACATGCCTATATAATTTTGACCCCCCCCCCCCCCTCAAACCTTAATTTTATATAGTAAAACTGGGGTTTACAGGGGTATACATTATTTTTCTTATTTCTGATCAAAAACATAGATTGTGGGTACTTGTTAGAACCGCCTCGGCGAGGCGGTTCTAACGAGTACCCCCAATCTATGTTTTGAGTAGAAGTATGAAAAATATCAGAGGTTTTTATCTGAAAATTTTTGGAGGTGAAATTTCCATATATTTGGATAGGCGTGTTTTAGTAAAGGCAAAAAAAAAAAAAAAAAAAAAAAAAAAAATAAGTACAAAATAGCTTTTCTGCTCGTATAGAGGCACCCAAATTTAATCAGTGGAACGTCACAGAAAAACATGTAAATCAAATTAAATCACTGTGATTAAACTGTAATGAAACAAGGAGGCAAAACACGTGCAATTGACAGCAGACGACATTTTGAAATATTTTTCTTTTTTTCCCAGACAACAGGATTTGACATTTCATGCAAATTGTCTCCAATGTCGTCTGTTGAATTAGCCCAAAATTTGATACAAGTATGGACAACATTCTGCGAGGAGCCACAAAGCCTTAACGAGAGAACCACGCCTCAGGGCGGTCAGTAGTTAAAACCACTGTGAGCGGGTGGGCGAGGGGTGGTGGGGTTTAGGAGGGGAGGTTAAATAGATTTTACTGGCGAAAATCTTCACCCTAGGTTGAAACATTACGAAAACATGCCTATATAATTTTGACCCCCTCAAACCCCAATTTTATATAGTAAAACTGGGGTTTACAGGGGTATACATTATTTTTCTTATTTCTGATCAAAAACATAGATTGTGGGTACTTGTTAGAACCGCCTTGGCGAGGCGGTTCTAACGAGTACCCCCAATCTATGTTTTGAGTAGAAGTATGAAAAATATCAGAGGTTTTTATCTGAAAATTTTTGGAGGTGAAATTTTCTATATATTTGGATAGGCGTGTTTTAGTAATGGCAAAAAAAAAAAAAAAAATACAAAATAGCTTTTCTGCTCGTATAGAGGCACCCAAATTTAATCAGTGGAACGTCACAGAAAAACATGTAAATCAAATTAAATCACTGTGATTAAACTGTAATGAAACAAGGAGGCAAAACACGTGCAATTGACAGCAGACGACATTTTGAAATATTTTTCTTTTTTTCCCAGACAACAGGATTTGACATTTCATGCAAATTGTCTCCAATGTCGTCTGTTCAATTAGCCCAGAGAGTGGTAAAAGTTAACGGATGACAACTGATGCGTCAGGATTCCTTTCTCTATGCTTAATTTAATAATATCAAAACATAAAGAAGTCAGTCGAGGAGAGCTGGTTGGGGACCTAATGAATGGGTTTTAATTTGTTGGAAAGCTCTCTGAATAAATGCAATAAAACAAGATGAGATCTGTCATAATTAATGGATAATATTCCATCCAGACGTGTACATCAATATAGTCTCCTTTATGAACACAAATCGATGATGCTGATTTTTGCTGCTACCTGTTGTTTTGAAGTTAACCATTATCGCTCTCTGGGCAAAATCAGCAGACCACAAATTGATGATAGGTTTCTTATTTTTCCCAGAAAAAAGATTTTCATACATTTCTTTTTTCTTATTTTCCCAGGAAACAGACTGACATTCCATGCAAATCGTCTCCTTTGAGCAATTTGTATGGAATGTAAAGGAGACAATTTGCATTGAATGCCAAAGTCTTCTTTCTTGGAGAAATAAAAAAAAAATATTTCAATGTTGTCGGTTGAATTTTTAGCCAGCTTGATAAG
The DNA here is from genome assembly GCA_964016985.1 of Anodontia alba. Taxonomy (NCBI): domain Eukaryota; kingdom Metazoa; phylum Mollusca; class Bivalvia; order Lucinida; family Lucinidae; genus Anodontia; species Anodontia alba. Next base: position 90,464,707 of record OZ024828.1, on the reverse strand, counting down.
CGTTGAATTGCTGGCTGGTAGTTTAACCCTGAAAGTGCTAATTAATGGATAATATTAAGCTGCAGCAGACGATAGCTTTCTTTCTTTTTTTTTTTTTTTTTTTTTTGTTTTTTGCTTTTGTTTGCAATTGTCAGAAAATGAGGCTTGGCATTTCTTGTGAGTCTTTTTTTCTCTGAAAAATATTGAAAAAAAAAAAAAAAAAAAAAAAGAATGTCGTCTGCTACAATTTTGTTTTCCTCTGATTCAAGAAGGGCAGTTGTCAGTTTCTGGCGAAAGAATGTGCACACTACTGGTTAACCGCTTAGAGGACTAAGCCTGCCCAGTAAACGTGTGGTTAGGTAAACTGACCGCGCTCGACATGACCCCATTGGGTTGACTGGGCCGTAAAACCTCAACACAAACAAACAAACAGTTTTGTTTAGCGCTTTAAGTGTTAATTTATTCACATCGACCTTTTAATAAAACACTTTCTATAAGCAGTCAGATTTACAGGCTCCATGAAACGTGGCGGTTCCATAAAACTATCAAAAGGCGAACGTCAAGTCAAAAACACGCCTCATAAGTTTAATTTGTCAATAACAAACGACGGTTGTCATGATAAAGTGATTATATGTATGCCTTCTTTGCCACTTCTTCTAAGCACTTCGCTTTATCGTATTTGGACTCCAAGAACATTTAACACTCAAAGCAATGCGAATGAATTCGCACAACAGTTAAAAAACAAAATTCTAACCAAATTCTAACCAGAATTTTGGAAATAGGAGCCCCAAAGCAATTTTCTTAAAAAAGAACTCTGCTATGTAATTTTGCTAAATTTTTCTGAGAATTAGGAGTCCCGGCAGCCAAAATAGGAGTTCAGGACTCCATATTTTGAGTACATGAAAATCCTGAAAGGCGTTTATTTATTTTCATCTAAAATAATATCATACCTATATATAAAGGCTGGTCTAGTGGCTAGCCTTTATAGTCATGATATGTTTTGGTTGTATTTTAGAGGATTATCAAACAGGATTATAAGAAAAAATATTTAGTCACTGTAGACTGGGGCCAAGTGGACAGGGAGGTGCTTGGTGACAGGCAGCATGGGTGAATGAATTATGAAAGCAAGGCTGAACAAATGCATGTACATAAAACAATCGCCGCCCTGGTGCCTGGTAGCAGTATAAATTTGCATAGCAACAATACGTTAAAGGTGAAAGTATACCACATATGAAGAAGATTATTACCCAAATCCTAGGGACTTTGTGTAACAAGGTTTACGACTGCGCAGAATTAGCGCTCAGACAGGGAAAATAAACTGGGATAAAGTGTTTCACGCAGCTCGTACGTAAGACTATTCTATTTAAACGGCCTATGAACATACACGCCATCAAATGAGCCTCAACGTAAGAAAATGTACCTGACGTGTCCAAACGAAGACTCAAATCAGCCTGCGCATCCGCACAGTCTGATCAGAGTCTTCGTTGTCCTCATGAAGAAACTTTACCAGCTTGGCTACCCAAAATGCGCCCAGTGAAGATTCTGATCAGACTGCGCGAATGCGCAGGCTGATCTGAATCTTCGCTGAGCGCATATGTCCGACGGTACCTTTTCTGACGTTGCGTCGCAAATGTGGTATAAAATAAGAAAGTATGGGCGCCATATAGCTTACCAAGGACAACGACGGCTATTCGCCACGCAGTCGATTAGGCCTTTCGTTGACCCCTTACAAGAGCCCTCCGAACTGTATGCAGTGACCTTATCAACGAACAGAGGCAGACTGTGGGATGCGTAGTCTGATCTGGCCTTTTGCTGTTCGCATTTGGTAGAATGACCATTTTCTCGAGCTGGGACTCAAATTATTTATTGCGCGTGCCGCAGTTAATATTTTATTGCACCCGCTCAAAGGGATTCGAAATTGGTTCATATATTCACGTGTGCTTAATACCTTCGCTTCAATACAAGATCGTCTGAGTACAAGGACTGTAGATAGTTTTAATATATATACATAATTAACAGCTTTTGGTACATCATAAACTCATACGAGATCTCATCTCTCAGAGTCTCAGCCGTATATCTAAGAATTGCCTGTTGTTGTTGTTCAGTTTTTATACATCAGTGCAGGGGTCCCAGGGTACGAAACAATAAGAGGCACAACCCAAGAATTGCCTGTAGGATCTGGAGAAGCTTTATACTGCCCAATGCCCAATGAAACTAACTACTCTGGCTCAGAAAAGTCGACACCTTTTTTTTCAGCTGTTTTGGTGTGTTCATTGCTCCCAGTAGGTCTTTCCTTTTAGAATCATTTTATCGCCACTACAGCTGATGCCAGTGCGTTGTGGCGGTCGTAAAACGTCTCCCCGTGCTTCACTATAGTGTAGTTTATACTTTCTGGGCCAAGTTGTTCAAAGCTAACGATGTCGTTAGTTAACGTATCGTTAAAACTTTGATCATTAAATATGGCATATATGCAAATATTTTTGCTGAAAACATGTGAGTAGCTTTTGCATTTGCAAAAGCTACTCACATTTTTCAGCCAAAATACCTGTGCATTAGATATTATACTTACTAAAACAGGTAACATTTTGACCACTAACGAGCTGGCTAAGCTAACGATGCTTTGAACAACTGGGCCCTGGTCTTTTGTGATCGCTTGGACCAGACAACTGATCCGAATCTGCACTGTTTGCAAAAGGCAGGGCATATCTGGGTTCAGCAGGGCCAGGCTTACAGGGATAACATTAACTGATTGCAACAGAATATGATTGAACATTATCGCAAGCTAATCCTTTCACCCTTGAGTTTCTGAAATAAACTCTTCCATCTTTGCATTTTGGACATATCCATTGTTGCAAATAGTGGTGTAAGTAGTAAAAGTAGTGGTGTAAGTAGTGGTGTAAGTAGCAAAATCGAGAACAGAATGTCAAACAGAGGGAGCCGGTTGGGGAAGTAGGACCTGGTTGTTTTTCATTTTTTTTTTATTTTTTTTTTTTATGGCTTGTGTACTGTATGTCTTTGTTTGCTCTTCCTCTTGGTGTCATTGGTAGGCTATGTTCTGTGATTGTGGCTCTTCCTGGCCCCGAGGTTATAAAAGTTTTTTTCATGCTCAACTCAACTGAGCATAAAATTTGCCCTGCTAATAAATCTCAAATTACTAACAATTGCAAATTCTTTCTTGCTAAACATAGCTGAGCATGAAAATTTCTCTGCTAATAAATATGAAAATGCCAACTATTGTTGGCATTTTCATATTTATTAGCAGAGAAAATTTCATGCCCAGTTGAGTTGAGCATGAAAATAGTTTTAAAACCTCGAGGCCTGGACATCTTCTTTACTGTAGTCAAATCTGTGTAAAGCAGTCACTCAAGTGAATGCCAAAATATGGTTGCTTAAGACAAGTGCTTGCTTAGTACAGGTAAATGTACACTTATTTTCCTGTTAGGGGACCTGAAAAATTGGCCTTTAAAACAGGTGATTGCATATTACAGGTCGGTTTTTAAGACAGGTTTGACTGTATATGTATTTCCCTGTAACTCTAAGAGCATTGCAAAATTAAATGGAAAAACAGCAAAATCCCCTAGCCCTTAAGAAACTGGTCGGATGTTACAGAATTAAACTGGAAAGCAAAGAAATTATGGATAGACTGTGTGGTTGATGGCGGTGATGATAATGCGTCAATACTGTTAACATTTACCGCTCTCTGGGCAAATTCAGCAGACGACAACTTGATGATATTTTCCTTACTTTTCCCAGAAAACAGAATTTTACATTTCATGCAAATTATCTCCTGGTGACATTTTGCAAGAAATGTTTAACCCTGTTTCCAGGTAAAAATAAGAAAATAATTCCGAATGTCGTCTGCTGAATTTTTTACCCAGGGTGCCAGGCGTTAAAGTCATATCGAGACGATGAAGTTGTGATAATGAAAGGCTCTGTGCAATGAAGTGCCGTTCAATCATCTGTTGAACTCTAACACTTGCGGGATTCAAACCTGGGACCTCGTGACCGGAAGTCAGGAGCCCTGACGTCTCAGCCACCGAACGCTTCTGACTAAGTGGCTTAGCTACGAAGTCATAAGCGTCCTGTGGCCAAGACAGTGTTCCTGACTTGAAGACTGTCTAGATCTTTGTGAAATGGCTGTTTTTCACGTGTCTGGTTCCATGATGCCAATGAAGATCAATGAATATAAAATAGCCCTGATCAAGATGAATTTCCAGTCCACGTGCAAACTTGTCAGACTAATCTCCTCATAAATGATTCATACTTACTTCTGGTAACTGGGACTTCTGCATAATATCGCTTATTATTATGGAACGACTTCATGTATATGTGGCCCTTAAACGTGAGAAATTGTCCCTTACTTCATAAGCGAATAGCGACTGTTCAGATCAGCCCACGCATGCGCCCAATACGATCAGAACCTTGGCATGCTGAACATAAAGAATCAGCAAACGACATTTTGAACTGTTTTTTTTTTTCTGATTATTTTTTTTTCTTCAGAAAATAGACTTTGATATTTTATGCAAATTGCCTCCTTAGATTGGTGTCAGTCAGACAGGTTTTACTCAATTTCAAGGAGTGTTTGTTAAGAGGTAAAAAGGCAGTTATGATCTAAATTAAATATGATAAAAAAAACAAAACAAAACACCCCCCCCCACCTCCAAAAAAAACAAAAAACAAAAAAAAAAAAAAAAAAAAAAAGAACAAAAAAAAACAAAAAAAACAATGCATCCAGGAGAGGTGCATTATAAAACTCCTTCCGGTCAGAAGGAAAAAAAGGACTATAATGTGTAGATCGTCCATCTTAGTTTGTTTTCTCTCTCTCTCTCTTGTCGTCATCCGTGCATGACTAAGTTCTGTGATTGTTTTCCTTGACATTTTCTTTACTTTTCGCAGTTACATAGGTCTAGATAAGAGTGGGTATCTGGTAAATAGTTTTCTTATTTCTCGACGAAAATATATGTTGTCGGTACTCAGTAGAAGCGCCTCGCTGAGGCGCTTCTAATGAGTACCACAACATATGTTTTCGTCGAGAAAAAAGAAAAATATAGAAACTTTTTGGTTGAAAAAAAGCGCCTTATCAAGAGCTATGCTGTTACATGTACATTTGAATGCTATCTTAATTAAAGCTGAAATAATTGCGAAAAACATATGACAAACGTTTTGGTTTTCCTGTTTTTCGTATCGATTGGAAACCATACTTCGGTATGGTTTCCTGTCGAGACAAAAACCAGGAAAAACATTTCTGAACTGTGTTGGAAAATAGACGCACCATCTTAAACGCTTGTTTGCCTCTGTAAAGTCATTGAATTGGAGTTGGAGTTTACGGTCCAGTCAACACTATTAATGTCATGTCGAACCGATCAGGTTACCTAACCACCTTTATTTTCTGGGCAGGCTTAGTCCTCTTAGCGGTCAACCAGTACTTGTGCACATTCTTTCACCAGTCCTGTAGAGCTGGAAAGGAAATTGTTGTGGAAAAGTCCGGATAAATGGATAATGAAGACGAATGTAGTCTGAGAAATTATTGAATGGGTTTTAATTCATATACCCTCCAATACAGCCTTTGATTTTATTGCCAACTTGCCAAGGAATGCAAGAAATGTGTCTTGAAGAGCTTTTCCTCATTTTTCCTGTTTTATGAGTTTGTTTTGTTTCTGATAAACTAATTAGCGCAACGTAACGTTATTAATCAGCGTTTCCTGGGGGGAAATATTACTAGCCGCAACGGCAGTAAATGTACCGTCGGACGTGCGCCCAGCGAAGATTCAGATCAGACTGCGCATTCGCGCAGTCTGATCAGAATCTTCACTGGGCGCATTTTCGTATAGGCAAGGATGCAAGGTTATTCACATAGACAACGAAGACTGTTCAGACTGGGCGGATGCGCAGTCTGATTTAAGTCTTCGTTGGGCGCTTTTGTAGAAGGTACTTTTTTGCACGTTACGGCTCAATAGACAGTTTTACAGTGTTTTTCCTGGTGTTAAAGGCAAGAAAAATGCCCGTTTGCGGGAAACGAAGGCAAGGCGCAGATTTCGTTCCTGCTTATCTGCTTCCTGTATACCTAGGCCTTTGCTGTTCGCATATGACGTAAACGCTCTTTCCTTACCTTGCACACTAGGCCTACATTTGTATTAAGCAAGCACCTGTCTGAAGCAACAATTCTCTGGCGTTCTCATGGGAGCTTGCTTAATACAGGTTACCCTGTACAAATGTAGGCCTAATGCGCACGCCCAATGACTTATAGATGAAAGTCGACGGTTTATAGTCGAGTCATAGTATGCATATACCAAAATTACCTTAAGGTTGTTTTCCACGTGATTATCATTGACCAATTAAATCAAACTGCGCGTTTGTACGAAATCCAGGTAACGGTTATTTTTTGCCGCGCTATTCTTGTCGCTGTGACGTCAGAGTGCAGTGTGAAGAGACTGGACTTGGACATTAGCAAACAGTGCAGTCCCAGATCAGACGCCGCAAAACGAGGCGTCTGATCAGGATCTGTACTGTTTACTTAAAGTACAGGAATTTAAGACTGTTTCCCATAAGTCCCCGTTCAGGACCATTTTCGAAGTCTACACTCAGAGACAATCGACGCCACAGAACGCTATGTCTAATCTGTTTGCCGAATTCGACTTGTTTGGACGTTAGGCGTTTAATAGGTTAATCTTTAAGAATTTTAGTAGGACTGCGGACCTGGTGTTTATGATTTCCGTCATTAACTTCGCAGTGGAACGGCCATGGATGTCGTCAGATGGTGCGTCTATTTTCCAAGTGAGGCGGAAAATGTACATTAAACGAAGTTATCCTCCAACGTGTTATCAATATAATCTTCCATTTTTATGCACTTTGCGACTTTTCATGTTTTGAAATATTCTCTGAAAAACTAGCAAACTCATTAATGTGGAATTACGCCCCCTTGAATGTTGACTCCGCTAATGAGAAAAACAGGGATGATAAGCATTTACCTGCAGCCGACACAAACGTCGGTAATTCATACAGCTAATGATATTCTCTAAACACTTTGCATGCTGGTTAAAAAATTCAACAGACGACATTTTGAAATGAATTTCTTCTGTTTCTTAGAAAATAGGATTTGACAGTTCATACAAGTTGTCTCCTTATGACCACTTTGCATGAAGTGTCAGATCCTATTTTCTACGAAAAGTAAGAAAAATGTCGTCAGTTCGACTCTGCTGTATTTGCCCATAGCGGCATGGTAAGTGTTAAATTAGAGCTTGGCCATTCATCGGAATCTTCTCTCATCAAGGAATGGTTTCACCATAAGAAAGTACAATATAGGCATGTGACGATAGAAAGGCAAAAAAAAAAAAAAAAAAAAAAAAATATATTTTAAACTGTCTCCACATCTATAACAAGTATTAGCGTTCACAAAAAGCTTTTTGTGAAAGCTAATACTTGGTTATCATATCACATTGAGCAGCGTGGAAAATAGCATTGAACCAGTCAATGGCCATAAGGTGCTTCCGGGGCATCAAGTGTTAGCTTTCACAAAAAGCTTGCACTTACTTTGCACACTTTGTATGCTAAGCATGAACCAAGCTTTTTTCTGAAAGCTAATACTTGGTTTTTATGTAGCACGGTAGCATTGGACCAGTTTTGTTCGTTCATCCGGAACAACAAGTATTAGCTTTCACCAAAAGCTTGGTCTGCGCTTAGCACACACGCTGTGTGCTAAGCGAAGTCCAAGCTTTATGTGAAAGCTATTACTTGGTTATAACGTTCACCAGTCCATGGAAAATCAGTAGCATTGGACCAGTCCATGATCTTTCGTAAACTGCTTCCGGTGCAATGCCAAACATTAAGATTGTCCGTAGACATAGACGATAATTATTTATTGGGAATGGAACTACTTTCAGTAGAGCTAACGCTGTCAAAATTATTGTATCCATTCTGAAAAAAGGACGGTATTCTAAAAAGAAGGAGAGGTTTTCTGAAGGAGTTTTGTGTGCATGAAGGCAAGCAGGATGAAAAAAGTTGTCTCCCTTGTAAAATGGCGTCAAATCTACCAGGCCTATCCGTCCCACATTTTGCGAAATGCAGTATTTAAATCGTGTAGAAGAAAGTAAAAGAAATAAGCCACAACGCGAGAATATGTAATTTATTCCATGTGCTCCCCCCCCCGTACACACACACACACACACACACACACACACACACACACACACACGAAGACGCACATCACACTGCACATATGTGTAGATCTGCGTCGTCACTGTTTGTATAGGCATATGCGTCCGAAGATTTAAGGGGATTGGATACACTTGGTTGATTTTCCGCCATTTTTAGAAGGGAGACAACTTTTGTGATTTTCTGTTTGCTTTCCTGCCCCTTCTTGGAAGGGTTCTATTCTTAAAGGTAAGAATTTGCTCCCCATGGGAGCAAATTCTTACCTTTTAGAGTAGACCCATTTTCAGAAGGGAGAAAAACAATTTCAACAGGATCTCCCTTGAAATTGTAGCAGTTCCCATCAGTCTGGGTAAGTACGGTTTTTGGGATTCAGGTACAACCCAAACGAAGTCAGACTTCATTATCTTTGTTCATGATGTGAACCACGAGAGAAAACGTACCTTCTTACATGTGGGCACAGCCAAGACTCAAATCAGCCTGCGCATCGTCGCAGTCTGATCAGAGACCTCGCTGCCCGCATGAAGACACTTTGCACCATTGGCTATCCAAATGAAGGTTCTGATCAGACTGTGCGAATGCGCAGGCTGATCTGAATCTTCGCTGGGGCGCACATGTCCGAAGGTACGTGTTCTGACGTCGCGGCTAATGTATGTCAATTAGGTTTCCCCTCTAATTATTTGCTATGCTTATTCCACATGGCATTGTCGGTAATTTGGTGTTTTACTACTGTTGGGAAAACTTAGAATATTTTCTGCCATGCCGACGTATTTCTGGCGTCTTGTATCATTGAAAATTCCTGCTTTAGACATATAACTGACAATCAAATCTACTACTGAAAACGATGTTGATTACGTGTAGCCAGTTTATATATTCTTGAGGAAGAGCGTCTAGGTCTAGGAGTTTCCTTCCATTGTCCGGCTTGGATTTTACGTATATTTTAATTAGCTAACATTTCTGTAAATACCACCCCCACCACACCCTTTCTCCCCCCCCCGCCCCCCCCACACACACACACACACACTACGCCATGCATGAAACTGGGCATATAATGTTGACGCTAAAGATGTACAACATTACGGTGTCAGTTAGTACCTTGACCTAAATTCCACGCGCCGTCGATTTCTTGAAAAATTAACCCCCGGTTAAAGGCGAAAGTTGTGACAGTGTCTCCCGGAGAACTTTTGTAGTCAGTATCAGGCCGCCGGCATACTCGGCGAGAGAAAAGTTAAGACCGATGAGGGAGACCATACTTTCAACTCTCGTTAACGCATAGCCGAGAGGATCAGAGTATTTGTTTGAGATAACAGTAGTTTGAGGTAAAAGGAGTTGAAATGTAAGGAAAATACAGCAAGCTAAACAAGCTGTTGCCCTAGTGGTGTTTGAGATAATGACAGTAAATTGTAATTACCCTGACTATTCAGAGATACTTTGAGCAAACAGTCTAGACCCTAGCAATGTGCCCCTCAACTTTTTCCAACTTGGTGCCCATTACGAAAACACGCCCATTGAAATATATGAAAAAATTCACCACTGAAAACTGAAAGTTTTTAGATAAAAATTCTGATATTTTTTCATATTTCTGCTCAAAACATAGACTGTGGGTACTCGTTAGAACCGCCTCGGTGAGGCGGTTCTAACGAGTACCCACAATCTATGTTTTTGAGCAAAAATAAGAAAAATAATGTATACACCTGTAAACCCCAGTTTTACTATATAAAAGTGGGGTTTAAGGGGGTCAAAATTATAAGGTATGTTTTCGTGATGCATAAAAGGCCACTGTTCAATATGGCTAAATAATATTCAGCAGTATTCAGTGGCTTTTCCCTTATGCCTTCAGTCGGAAATTGTGGATGCATAATCTGTTTCGGTGCACGCCATTAGGGATTAACCGATCACATGAACAGTGTTAATGCTCGGTGTCCGTACAATCGTCTGTACGTATCAGGAAGTTTGCACCACTTTCCTGATATGATGTTGACCGTGGGTCAGAAATACATTACTGTCAAGAGTTAATGAATAGGGGAATAACTGAATAAACATTATCCCAGCGGGATGTTAATTACATATACTGTGTGGAAAGTCCATCAACATCATTGTCAGCAGTCAATTACTGGAACTTTCCACTACGGTATTGTATTTTACCCAAATTATTCGTAATCGGACTGAACCAGAGGCCTGAGCGAACAGTGTAGACCGTGATCAGACGCCGCTGTTTGCCACTCATCCAGCAGTTTTAGATGGATCAACGTGTAGTAAAATAAACTTGTTCAAATTATAGGACAAGTTTGGTCAGCAGTTAAGGTGTCCGAATACTTAGAGTAAATACAACACTCCCCCCCCCCCACACCCCGCACCCCACTATATGCATTGTATTTTGTATTACGAGAGAGTAGGTTCACAGTCATTCTTTTAGAGTTAAGGTGCGCCAGTTAATGTGCACAGCGTGAAATGCCAAGTCTTATTTTCTAGGGGAAAAAAAGTAAAATCTTAGAATGTCGCATGCTACAGTTCAGCTTAACAAGGAAATTAAAACCGAGTACTTTCAAAACAGGTAGACATGATACAGTGATGTAATATTTTTTATTGTAATCGAACCGTGTGACCTTATAATGTCAAGTTTGACTTACTTAAGTGTCTGTTAAAGTATCTACAGTCAACACTGTTAATACCGACATTCGATACAATGACAAAATTCGCTTTAATATATTAAATTTGTCTGGTACGAAACTTTCGCTCAAGAGGCGACAGTGTATCATAAAGGATGCAAAAATATTGTATTTAACACTTCAAGAAGCATATGTTTTGGAGATCTGTTTCAATCGCCTCAAAGCATGTTCGACGAGGAAATAAGAATAAAACAAACCCTTTCGAACATATCATTCTGCTGCGTTTAAGGATTTTTTTTTTATAACAGCAACGTCATTTTTATGGCAACATCTTAGGGAACAAAATCTATCATTGTAACGAGGGTTCACTGTATTTTTTTTTTATCCTTAAGCTTTAGCGATGGGGATATTGTGAACGCTTCCGCCCGTCTATCCGTCCATCCGTCTATCCCCTAAACCACTGGGCGGAATTTAACCAAACTTGCTGCATGACTTCCACGCGTGGTAGGCGTGTGCGAGAGCAACATTTTTTTTCACTGCTCCATGTGACCTTTGGGTTGGATCAAAAGGTCACGAAAGCGTGGGGATTTTGCGATGGCGTGCCATCGACTGCTCAATTTAGTTTTATTTTGTTTGAGTTTTCTTCTATACTAATTTTGGATACGAAAACACACACACACACACACACACACAAACCGTGTTCTTAGGTTCTTCTCAAAGTAACAGCACTTGATTGGCCACCATGACTCATAGTGGTAATTATTGCGCCATTTCGATATTAGAGATCAGGAGATTAATGGAGGAATTATGTCATGAATAGGCTGCTGAATAGCATAATCGATTCCTACAGACCTCATCGATTTTGTTTTGCTATGCTTTAATTCTTTGTAAGTATAATTGAATTGTAGCTTCCGTACCCAGTAGGCATATGACGTAAATACAACGTTGCATTCCCGTCGATGCAAGTCATGACCCAGCGGACACATGGCATTTATACAACAACGCATTAACGTCGATGACGTTGCATCGACGTTAAAGCGACATTATATAAGCGGCATATACCCGCTAACTGTTCTTTTCTTAGACTGTTTAATGTTTGGCGTCCCATAGATGGAGCCTTGCAAACAGATTATTAAAACTTTGTGTTTTTGCTGGGTATATATAGCTTGTCTAACACCAGTACAGTATGCCGTTCCTGGAACCGAAAATAAGAGTTCGATGTAGAATGTTGCTCTTTATAAAATTTTGATGTAGAATGTTGCTCTATATAAAATTTAATGAAAGGGTCAATCTAGTACTAGCGTATAGAAAATTCAGGATTATCTATGCCAGTGGAAGTTACATTATTTCTTTATTACAGGAACATCAATAATTCAATATGGCAAATCGAACGGATAGTTACGACCGCTTTCTTGACCTAAAACAGTCAGCTGCATATATTGGCTTGGCAATCTTACTGCTCATTACGAAAACGTGCCTATTCAGATATATTGAAAATCTTACCACCAAAAAATGAAAATTTTCAGATAAAATTTTTTGATATTTTTCATATTTCTGCTCAAAACATAGATTGTGGGTACTCGTTAGAACCGCCTCACCGCTCAAAACTGATTGTGGGTACTCGTTAGAACCGCCTCGGTGAGGCGGTTCTAACGAGTACCCACAATCTATGTTTTGAGCAGGAATAAGAAAAATAATATATACCCCTGTAAACCCCAGTTTTACTATAAAAGTGGGGTTTAAGGGGGTCAAAATTATATAGGCATGTTTTCGTGATGTATATTTAAATATTCAGTGGGAGAACTGCTCTGCCCTGGAACGATTGAAAAATATTACTTGTATACAGAAATCCAAAATAAAATCCAAAGAAAAGCATGCGAAAATTTATGACAGGGGAAAAAACTGAAACCAATCATAATTTAAGTTTCCAATTTTACATAACCCTTTCATTGTAAGGTCACTTGACCGCAAAAAGTATTTTTTCATTGTTGACAATAATTGGCAAGCATAAAATTTCAGTTATTGCCAAGATGTGCAGTAACAAGTATTTGCAGACTGGTTTAGAGACCTACCTATTTACCCCCCCCCCGACCCCCTCACCAACCACCACCACCACCACTACCACCACACATACATACACCGGTTCACAAGTGCGAAGCTGTAGAATGCACCCTTGTGTAACGAAACTCAGCACCCACTGATTGGAGCATTTCTTGCGCGTTAACAGCAAACAGACAAACATTTAGATTACTTAATCTCAAAGAATGTATCTTTAATTATTTCTTCATATTGTCTGTGTATATCACAGTGTGTTTCTGATGCTTTTTTGATGTAATCTTGATAGTAAACAAGTGCAGTTCTATGATATTCACTATTGCAAACTTGCTTGGAATGTACAGAGAAAAACAAATAATGCGGCGCAACGTTAGAAATGCACGCACAAATGCGCCCAGTGAAGATTCAGATCAGCCTGTGCATTCGCGCAGCCTGATCAGAATTTTCACTAGCCGCATTTTGGATAGCCAAGGACGCAAAGTTCCCTCATGCGGACAACCAATACTGATCAGATTGCGCGGATGCCTAGGCTAATTTGAGTATTCGTCGGGCGGACATGTTAGAATGTACGTTTTCTCACGTAATTTTGTTGCAACATGTGAAAAAGGGACTTATCGTATATGCGGGCAACGAAGTCCCAGACCAGACTGCGCATTTGCGCAGTCTGATCTGGGACTTCGCTGCCCGCTACCAAAATCAACGGATACTGTAAAATAAATCGACGACCAAAGAAGGCCCTGATCAGACTGCGCGGATACGCAGACTGATCAGGGTCTGACAGTTCGCATGTTGCAGAAGGGCCTTTTCCCGCATTGCGCATCAAATCACAACCGTGTACTTTTGTGAACAGAAAATGTTTGTAGAACCACGTGCAGAATCAGATGTCTGCCAAAGATTGCTGGAAACAATTGATCCGTTTCATGCGAAAAGGGTCTTCGAGGGGGTGGGGCATACACGAACAGCGAAAGCCAAGAGCAACACTCTTATCATGTCACTTGATAACTGCCAGTATAATCTTCAGTACTATAATCGGAAAGCGAATGTCCAGAACAGCTTCTTGCGCAAATGTGCAGGCAGATCCGGACTTTCGCTGTTCGCATATGCCTGGAAGGCTCATTTTCCATTGACGCGGATTCTTATCGTGCGGTCGGACTTCCCCTCGAATCGATCTTGCCGTGCGCAAGCCCAGTTCCTTAAAGGCCACATGTCTGGTTCTTTGGATGAAGTTTTTCTTTGGCTTACGTGAGCGAACCGCATAGGATCTGGCGAGACTGTGCCAATGCGCAGCCTCGCCGGAACCTTTGCTGTTCGAATATGCTATACTGGGTGTTTTCCAATGACGCTGCCAACACTAATAAACGTCGTCTATTAGGAACAAAATGTAATGCCACAGAATTAACTTTTTGCATGCTAGGTAAAAAAAAATTCTGCAGACGACTTTTGAAATATTTTTCTTACTTTTCCTAGAAAATAGGATTTGACACTTCTTGCAAATTACCTTCTAAGGAGACAATTTGCCTGAAGTGTCGAATCCTGTTTTCTAGGAAAAGTAAGAACGATATCATCGTTTGTCGTCTGCTGAATTTGCCATAGAACGGTAATTGCCAAGTACTGGCGTTAATTAAACAGATAAGTAAAATTTGATATGGATTAAAAGCGCTTTCAGACAGGGTGGATGCGCAGACGATCCATGCTGGAATTTGCCCTATTTTTCCTACACATTAGTGAGTCAGCATTATAAAATACACAATGAAATCGATGCATTCTTTTTCAGATGATATCTTTTATTACCTTAAGATTTAAATATAATTAATGCTGAGCATTGGAGAAGGGCCCTTTCTCGTACGTGCGGGCAACGAAGGGATGGTTCTGCTTGGTCCGGGCCGCCCTTTGGCCGCTATTAGAATACGCATGTAATTGGAAACTATTCAGTAGAACATATCGAAGAAAAGACGACCTGATCAGATTGCGCAAATGCGCAGGATGATTGAGGCCTTCGCTGTTCGCATATGACATAAAGGCATTTCCCTACAATGCGCTTGTTACTGAAATCATCTATTGATTTTGTTTAATCAGATTGTAATTGCAGATAAACCCTTCAAGCTCTTAGCAAAATTGTAGCAGACGACATTCTGTTTTGTTTTAATTATTCGCATGAAATGTGAAGCCTTATTTTTTTTTTTTCTAAAAATGCAAAAATAAGAAATAGATAAATAAATAAATAAATAAAACGTCGTCTGCTGCACTTGTGATCAGCACTTTAAGAGTTAACTACTGTTAAGCTTTTAATACCATTCCCTGAGCAAAGTCAGCGTACGACAAATTAACGGATTTTTTTTTTTTTTTTTTTTTTTCAGTTATTGGGCGTTGGCATTTTATGCAAATTGTCTCTTAGGAGACAGTTTGCACAAAATGTCAAAGCCTGGGAAGAAAATATATTTCTAAGTCTTATCTGTTGATTTGTTTCCCAGCATGCTAAGTATTAAAGCCATATCACATAAGCATATTTCATAGAGATCTGGTATATTGTGTTTCCATCACGAAAACATACCTGTATAATTTTGACCCCTTAAACCCCATTTTTATATAGTAAAACTGGGGTTTACAGGGATAAACATTATTTTTCTTATTTCTGCTAAAAAAACACATAGGTTGTGGGTACTCGTTAGAACCGCCTCGCTGAGGCGGTTCTAACGAGTATCCACAATCTATGTTTTGATCAGAAATATAAAAAATATCAGATTTTTTTTACCAACAATTTCAGGTGTTGGTGGTGAAGTTTTCAGTATGTTTGAATAGGCATGTTTTCGTAATGCGAAGCTGAGCAACGAGGTAGCATAAATTGCTACCACTCGCTGTAATCATTGCATCGGCAGCTGTAAAGCCATGATAACCTTACACAAGTCGTAAGCGTGTGCATTGTTTCCAAGTGTATATGGGCCATAACATGAGAAATTAAAGTACTGACAGCACTAGTTGGTCGATTGTCTTTGAACATAGGCTGGGAAAATGGACTTGAAAGGGGACTTAAAACTGTTTTATTGAATCCTTAATTTCCTGCATGCACTGTTTGCCAATATCGCAGGCCAGATTTTACAGATAACTCTCTTCACACGGCACTCTGGCATCACAGTGACAAGACCAGCGTACCTTGATTTCGTACAAACCGGCGGTTTGATTTCATTGGTCAATGATAATCACGTGAACAACAACCTCAGGAACTTTTGTATACTATGGAAATAATCGGCTAAAAATCCTTACCGTATTTACCCTAAGTATTCTGAGCAAACAGCGTAGACTCAGATCAGACGCCGTAGGACACGGCGTCTGATCAGGGTCTACACTGTTTGCCACTCATACAGCTATTTTAGAGATATGTGTGGTAAATTGGACTTATTCAAAGTTTAGGTCCCCTAGTTGTTTTTCTACTGATTGTTCCAAGGCGGTTCCACTGTTGCAGTTCTCCTTTGAACGGAACAGAACTTTATCATAAAACTCAGATCACACATTATATGACATATGAATGAGAAACAAACAGGAAAACGTACACAAAGACAACTATTTACATATATACATAACTCTCCTGCAGAGAGTTTACAGAGGAAGAAATTACAGAGAATTGACAAATCAGAGACAGTAATATGTGTCTTGGAAAATCAGAATAATAAAAATAATGTATCTCTGCGTCACTGAACACTTTAATCAGTATTTCTGCAAACACACATAGATCTTTAAAGCGCCATTCGTCGGTGCAATTCATCAGTTCTTTAAATTTCAGTATATTCGGGTTTGAGTAATAGTGTTTCTCTATAAAGCTCTTACGCTCTGGGCTAAAGAAGGACAAAATAGTAAGTCTACTTCTAAAAGATTGCACAAGCTCTAATTGATCGTTTTGTTATTGTTCGTTTCTCATCTCTCCTTCTTTGGTGTCCCAGGAAGGCTCTGCGTTGTGATTGTGGCCTTTCCTTGGTATCTTATATTTTAGGACAAGTATGGTAAGGAGTTAAGGTGTCTGCATACTTAGGGTAAATACGGTACCTCATATCATAAAGGCCCATATGAATAAATATTTTGTCAAATTTTGAGAATCATTTGTTTTGGTGGCATCTGCTTTTATCACATCTCCATTTAAGGCCCTTTTTCCAGCTGAAAAGTAACGATATTTTCCTTATTTCTCCATGAAAACATATGTTGTGGTGCTCATTAGAAGCGCCTCACAGAGGCGCTTCTAATGAGTACCCACAATATATGTTTTCATGGAGAAATAAGAAAAAATATTATGTGTATACCCCCTCTTAGCTGGAGCTATGTTTTATGCTTAAATTAGTAGTAGTTGTCATCTGTGTTGTTCAATATTTATTCCAGGAATTGGGAGTTTGAATATATAAAGAAAACGAAAGAAGTGAAGTTGACATTTACCCCAAGTTATAAGAAAATGAAAGAAGTGAAGTTTACATTTACCCCAAGTTTAAATTTTGAACAACGCAAAAGTCTGTGCGTCTTTGTTTTCACTGATTAAAATCTAAATGCATTAATTTGATGGGCCGGTAATGGCACTATTGCATGTCAGATCAGTATAATTTTAGAACTGAACGTCTGAATGACAAATTAAGTTACTTTAACATATGCTTTGTAACTGTATGTAAAATAAATCATAGCTCCAGATAAGACTTTTTTTTTTGCTTTTTCTCAACTAAAAGGTAATGTTTTTATTATTATTATTATTATTATTATTATTATTATTATTATTAGTAGTAGTAGTATTTCTCCACGAAAACGTATAATGATAATTTGACTTTCATGATACCCTCGCTCATGAAATCACAATTGATCAGAAACTATGCAAGAACATTATATTTAATACATCAAGAAACATACATTTTCGATAACAATTACATGTATCCAAAACATACGCTCTGTGAGGAAATAAGAATAAAACAAGGCATTTCTTACATATATCATTCTGCTCATTAATGATTCTTTACAACAAAGGCAACATCTTTGGGAACCAATGCTGTCGTTGTAACAAGGGTTCCAAAGTGTGTACCTTTATTACGAAAAAATAAAATAAAATAAACTTACAACAGAAATTGCAAAGGTCGGACCAATGTTTAGCCATAAAATTAAGTTTAGGGTAAATATTTGAGGGAACAGAAACGACAAATAGTTTCTGATTAGAAATTGTCACTCACAAATAATTTTCTTGTATTTAGAATAAAACGCCAAGCAAAAGATGTCGAAAGCGCAGCAGTTATTTCTGTCCATTATTTCATACGCTCTTTGAAATCAAACCTTTTTTGGCGGTGGTTGCCAAACCGCCACCAGACATTACGAAAACACGCCTATTCAAATATATTGAAAATTTTACAACCAAAAACGGGAAAATTTCCAGATAAAAAATTCTGATATTTTTCATATTTCTGCTCAAAACATAGATTGTGGGTACTCGTTAGAACCGCCTCGTCGAGGCGGTTCTAACGAGAACCCACAATCTATGTTTTGAGCAGAAGTAAGAAAAATAATGTATACCCCTGTAAACCCCAGTTTAACTATACAAAAGTGGGGTTTCAGGGGGTCAAAATTATATAGGCGTGTTTTCGTGATGTTAAACGTACCACATTCACACATTCAATTTTCTTGTTATTACTAGCCTAATAACTACCTAACAAACAGTTACCTGCTAATGCTGATAACGCTAAATTCTGTATTCAAACATATTCACTCTGGTGCTTATAAATACCGAATAAATAAACTAAACGAAAGAAAACTTCAAAATTTTGAAAAATAATATTTTAATCATACTGAGTAAAGTCAACCAATCAATCATCAAATTTTAACGCTGTCAGGCCCCTAAGGCACGTGGAGGCAGCGCAGCCCCAGATAAATCTGGATTAGTTTTCTCTTGACCTTGGCTTGAGACGGTGTCCACACATAATTCATGCGCGCACTACCTTGCCTGATCGAACCTTGCATAAAGGTCAAGGTCTCAAAATTTAGATTGTTCGATCTCAAGAAAAGAGCTTTATAACGTGTGTATTACCAATGCACAATGTAATCTCACACTTGCTCAATCGTGCCACCAGACCGGGAGAGTAGTAAAAGGAAAAGAAAAAAACAAAACAAAAAAAAACCACCAACCTTTTCGTCCGGTATAGGGCACCTCCTCCTCCTCGTCGTACACCAGCAACAAATATATATATATATATATATATATATATATATATATATATATATATATATATATATATATATATATATATATATATATATATATATTGTGGCTTATTGAGCTCTGTGGCTAATCTATAGATAATATGGTCTGGATTTCTAATATATTTCAGAGACAACCACAGAAAAAAAGTTCAACCATAGACTAGCTAAACATTGAATCAAAAAGTAGAATATAAATGAAACAATACGTTAACAAAGAGTGACAAACATGCTTATATATTGGCCTAGTCGCTAGGCTAACGATTAGTCAGTTAATCGTTAGTAAATCGAGCCTCCTACACCGACTCGCTGGACGCCAGCGAGTCCATGGCTGATTTGTCGGTGTTTTTCCCCGTCGGCATCTTGTCCGCATCTTAGATGTCGTTGCCGCCACCAATCCACTTCGAGGCCAGTGTGCCGTCCGAAAAATTCCTGGTGGACTGAGTACCTACAATATCGGCAGATGAATATAAATACTCCAGTAAAACGCACCGTCTACAGCGTTGGTAAAATGTGTAACCTGAGCCACGGTCCTACTTAACATCGAAAATGACGAAAACAGGTTATCGGGTACTGAAAAGGATTTCAGTATAAATCCCAATCAGATCTAGAGGTCTGTAGAACAGGCAATCGCCCCATCAGCATTCTCAGTGCTTTTATTTCCAGAATCTAAAGATGCCATTGCAATTACTACTAATGACAAACTATGCTGTTCTGGAATAAACGAAGAGGGTGTATTTAATTTCCTTCTGCGCAATCCTGAAGCTTAGTAATGCTTTTCCATGGCCAAATGATTCAGTAAAATTAACGCTCAGCACGATAGATAAAATCAGCAGACGACATCTTGAAATATTTTCCTTTATGTTCCCCAGAAAATAGGCTTTGACCTTTCATGCAAATTGTCTCTTTAGAAGACTATTCGTATGAAATGCCAACGCCTGTTTTCTTTGAAACATATTAAGAAAAATATTATCAACTTGTCGTCTGCTTAATTTGTCCATAGAGTGGTAAATGCTAAAGGGAATGGATTCCTTTTCAGGAGAGGCAACTCTGTTAAAATTGGTTTTGTCTTGTTTCTGGAAATTCTTTCCTTTTAGAATGGACCTCTTTATAGAAGGGGATTTGTGTTTGTAAAGCAAGCAGGAAGTCTCATAAGTTATCTCCCTTATATTAAAAATGGCGGAAATTCTACCAAGTGTATTCACTACCATTAATGCTTAGCACTCTGGGTAAAATTTTCAGGAGATGACATTTTGAAATATTTTTTTCTTTCTTATTTTTCCTTGAAAACAGGTTTTGACTTTTCATGAAAATTGTCTCAAATGGAGACAATGGAGACAGTTTACAGGAAATGTCAAATTCTGTTTACTGGGAAAAAAAAGAAAATATCACCAATTTGTCGTCTGCTGAATTAGTCCATCGAGTCTCGAGCAGAGAGTGGTAAAGGTTAAGAACAGAAAGTGTGAGACACTGCCTGAATAGGAAGATACGTTTTAATGTTTCACATTTAATGAGCATATAGGTAAAAGAAATGAAACGAGATTCTTTTTTATTCCACACCTGTTTAGAATTTGGCGGCGCTATCAGCATCTTCTTTCATGTTTTGCGCTTTAATTGTTACCTGATAAAATTTAATTCATCTAATTCCGCGGTAAATTGTGTTTGCAATTACGCCCTCATGGTGATGATTGGCGATGATAAATAACACAGACTTCGTTAATGGAAGATACATTTCAGTAGTCAAGAAAGGCATTTTCTAAGTGTAGCCTGGTCTGGTTTGGCCTGGCATGGCATGGCATGGCCTGGTCAGGTCTATCCAGACGAGTTCACTGACCTGTGACGCCAGCCAGGCCAACAGATTTTTAATGCCTACGCAGCCAAATATAGTAAATTTAAATCTGAACTTTCACAACGAGAGATGCCATTTACACCAGTTATGCTCAGTTATTTAAGTAGAAAAAATATTTTAGTGTGGTCTGGTCTTGTCCGTTGTAATAGGTTATTGATCCCGGTTTGGGTCAGGTCAGGCTAGAAAACATTACTGTACGTTGTGAGTTTCGGCCCTCAATAACAATTTACATGTAGTTTGGGCCTTAGTTTGTTGTTATAAATTCAGCGTTTTTAGCTAACCAGAGCCAAAGGCTCCGGGGGAGCTAGGATACAGTGGTCCGTCGTCATCTTCTTAGGAACTTCTTAGGAATGGACGATGACCATTAAACTTGGTGTGCAGCATTGATGGCCCTGGCTTTATCAGTTTTGATCAAATAATGACCCTTGGTTGTCCTTGATATTTTTACGACAAGGTCAAAGTCGTTCATTTAGGCTTTTGTATGGGAAAAAGGTGAAATAGTCGATTTTTTTCTGATTTTATTGTAGCCAGCGATATCATAGTTGATATATGCAATAAGCTAATTGAACTTTAATAAATACCAAAAGTCAAGGACATTTACTGACCTTTCTCATTGATGCCTCAGATTCAGTCTTTTTTAACTTCTTCTCTAAAACTGTTGGGCTGATCGAAACCAAATTACCTGTGGAGCCTCTATTGGATGTGGGAATGAAAATTTGTGCATGGAATCTGGTCACATTACCAAGATGACCGCCATGCCTATATATGGTTAAACCCTTTAAAATCTTCTTCACAGGACTGAAAGGCCTTGAAACTTGGTATGCAGCATTGGGAACTCAGGCCTACCAAGTTTGTGACCCTTGGTTGACCTTGACCTATTTTAATTCAGCGTCTGATTGGATCACTTAGGCATTTGTAAAAGAAAAAAGGCAAAACAATGGATTTTTTCAGAAGCTATTGTAGCTTTTATAATTTATAATTTTATAATTACCAACGTCAAGGTCATTTACTGACTTTGGTCCTGGGTCCATTAGTTTAATTAGTTTTAAAACCTTCTCTAAACCGCTGGGCTGTTTAAAACCAAATTGCAAAAAGAACCTCAGTGGGGTTGCAAAGTCAAAGTTTGTTCATGGGTTCTAGGTCACATGACCTAGATGGCCGTCATACAAATAAAAAGTAAAAAGGATTTGAAATTCTTCCTCTTGAAACTTGGTATCCAGCACTGGGGACTCTAGCTCCACCTAGTATATTGAAATGATGACCCATCATTGACTTCGGCCTATTTTACAACAAGGTTAATTTAGGTCTCTTAGTCTTCTGTATGACAAAAAGGCAAACCAGTGGATATTTAGCTCACACATCACGAAAACATACCTATATAATTTTGACCCCCTTAAACCCCACTTTTACATAGTAAAACTGGGGTTTACAGGGGTATACATTATTTTTCTTATTTCTGCTCAAAAACATAGAATGTAGGTACTCGTTAGAACCGCCTCGCCGAGGCGGTTCTAACGACTCGCCGAGGCGGTTCTAACGAGTACCCACAATCTATGTTTTGAGCAGAAATGTGGAAAATATCAGAGTTTTTTTTATCTGAAAAAATTCAGTTTTTTTAGGTGAAATTTTCTATATATTTGAATAGGCGTGTTTTCGTAATGAATTGTCCGTCTTCGTTGTTGTCGTCGTCATCAACACGTGAGCTCTGATGAGCGTAGTGGCTCATGGGCCTCTGTTTCTCATCTCCCCCATTCTTCTTTTCTTTCTGTCTAGAGTCTCTTTGAGATGGTGCATCATCATTGAAATATTACTGACCGAGAAATTAGCCGATTTAAACCGAGATGACTCTTCTACCTTCACTCTTTGGACCGGTCCATTTCCTGTATAAGGGTTGTCTGGTTAGTTTTTATTATAATAATGTTTTGTAGAAGTTTCTGAACTTTATGCAAACAGTGTATACCCTAATCAGACGCCGCGTTCTGCGGCGTCTGGTTTGGGTCTACATTGTTTGCCAAAGTCTCTTTTATGGGACGCAAGGCTTAAATGGGTTAAACCTCAAAACAGCCGTATATATGCAGACACTTTTTACAGTTGTTGTAACACACACACACACACACACACACACACACACACACACACACACATGGATAGTTATAACTAATGTTTCTTTTTTTTCTCTTTTCATGTGCTGTTACCTGTCCTTTCTACATTGTTTTAGGTAAGTGAATTTATATCTTTACATAGTCTATAAAAGTGTTATTTGCATGACCTGTCAGATCCGGTTTTCTTGGGAAATTTATGAAAAAAATATCACCATTTTCTCATCTGCTGATTTTTCCCCAGAGAGCTCTGAAGTTTAAACAAATCATAGGCATATTTACTCTAATGTTTGGGTATCTCACCAAACTTGTTCTAAAATATGCATAAATTCATTTTATTACATGAGCATGTATCTAAAACTGCTGGATGAGTGGCAATAGTGTTGACCGTGATTTTATGCTACTATCTGCAGCATCTGATCAGGATCTGCACTGTTTGCTAAGGCCTGTCTCACCGAATACTTAGGGTAAATATGGCAGAGAGGTATGCTGAGGCCAATTTACTGTCGTTTATCCTGAATGTCTCAGATTCAGTAATGTTAATGTCTCTACTTAAACTGGATGATGGAACGAAAAATTGTGCGTGGGATTAGGGTCACAGCACCAAGATGGCTGCCATACCCATGCATGCGGTAAAACGCCTTTAAAACCATCTAAAGAAAGACCCTTGATTGTTTTTTACGTATTTTAAGTCAAGTTCAAATTGGGTCACTTAGGCATTTGTATAAAAAAAAGCCAAAACCATGGATTTTTCTGAAGTTATTGTAGCTTATGACATCAAAGTTGATTTATGCAATCAGCTAAGGAACTTTTATAAATACCAAAGATCAAGGTCATTTACTGAACTTGGTCCTAGGTCCTTCACCCTCAGCTAAGGAACTTTTATAAATACCAAAGGTCAGGGTCATTTACTGACCTTGGTCCTAGGTCCCTCAGCTTTTAGTAGAGCATCAGTGGGGTTGGGAAATCAAAGTTTGTTCTTTTGATCTCGGTCACATGACCAGAATGGCCGCCATGCCCATATATGGTAAAAAAGGATTTCAAATCCTTTTATACGCTGAGCATCAATGTAAGGTACGGACGATAAAATGAGGAGCTCGTAATTATCCATTGCAAGAATAGTGTTATATTTGAGAGAATATTGCATATAGAGAGAAAAAATGTGCAAACATCATGAATGAACGCTTAGCATGCTAGAGAAATACAAAAACAGACGCTATTTTGATTATTTCCTTTTTTTATAGAAAGTAAGGCTTGACATTTCGTGCTATTGTCTCCTATATTGTCGCCATAGGAAACAATTTGCATCAAATAGCAAACTTTATTTTCTGGAAACAATGAGAAAAATATCATGATTGAGTTGTCGTAAGCAGAATTTGCGCTGAGAATGCTGTATGATCATTTCCAGAAGATATTTCCATATTTAGTGTAATGGTTCCTGGCACATGTTGTTTGTCACTTTTCTACTTCCTTCAAGGACGAAACCATTGATATCAATTCTTTCTGTCAGAATTATAATCATTGAATGAATTCTCTGGGGACTACAGTGTTAATGAAGGAATTTTAGCAGCTGCCAAAGAATGGCATATGTTTTTCATAGGATATTTCTTTCTGGTGCTTATAATTAAATTGATTTACATTCCGTATTTATAAAGATAGTTTGTCATTCTTAAGACTGTGGTGGAGTGCACTTGATCTCTGATTCACAACACTCCTAAGGAGATATCGTTACGGTCCCGAATACCGCCGACACAAACATAAGTCGATATCTTTTCCAACAAAACTTTTCAAAGCAATATTCAAAGGATTGTACTTATTTTACTTGCAAAATTCTATTATATTTAATAGAATACAGTTTTTTTTTTTTTTTTTTTTTTTTTCATTGTTTCCGATGTCTAAACAAGTCCGCCTGTTCTGCAATACGTACGTCCTTTTCGAATACAGCCGAACCTCAATGGCTCGAACATATTTGGGACCATTGAAATTCGTTCGAGACATGGGTAGTTCGAGCCACTGAGTGTAATCATGGCACCAGTTCAGGAAGCAAATAGCGAAAATTTAGGGAAGTCTTTTCGATTTTCTACACAATGATTGTATGTTGAGTGTATTCATTAGAATCGCCTCATCGAGGCGATTCTAATGAGTACACTCAACATACAATTCCAGAATAAAATAAGAAAAGAAATCATTAAAAATTTGTTTTCTTGAGCTATTGAAAAAAATTTGTAGGGATTGAAAAAAGAGTTCGAATCATCCCAGGTAAACGAGCCACCGGTGTTCGAGCCATTGAGGTTATACTGTACTTCTAATTGAAAAACAAAACATTATGTTTGTTTCATTGAAAATTTTATAAGATATCATAACTCAATGAAAAAGCAAATAGTTAAAAGAATTTAACTTTTCATAAAGCATTTATTCATGTCATAGTTATAACCCGTTATAACATAATGCACTGTGCATATATTGTCAGTGAGATGAGGACGACTCGTAAGCAAGCAGGGCATCTCAAAATTTGGAACTGGCTAGCTTAACGGTTTCAAATTTGAGATATCCTCCTTTCACTGAATTAATCGGATTGTTTACCACCATATTATGACCTTGCTACAACATGCATATACATTATGTACACGTTCAGAATTGTGTATAAATAATAATCTCCTAAATTCAGTTATACAAAGCATCCAGATATAGTAACAACTTTTTGAGGTAAACAGGATGTAAACCACTTTCAGAAATAATAGTATAAACACTCTTGTGAAATAGCATAAACACAGCATATACAACTTAAAAGACTCCATTAACCCTTAAACTGCCAGTCACAACAATTGTCGTCTGCTTTGTCATCTGCGTGTGATTTAAAAAGTCATTTTTGCAAACAGTGTGGACCCAAATCAGACTGCTCCTTTAGGAGCAGTCTGATCTGGGTCCACACTGTTTGCTTGTATGCAAAAATAGGCTTGAAAAGTTTGCAAGAATATTCAGCAGACGACATAAAAAGATGACATTTTCAGATGCAGGTTTTCTTGGCGTTTTAAGGGTTAATGCAAACTCGGATGCAACGTTCTCACACATGTCGTTCTCACACAGTAGTCGTTCTCACACATGTCGTTCTCACACAATAGTCGTTCTCACACATGTCGTTCTCACACATGTAGCAGTATAGTAAAACATTGAGTTAACTTATTTAAGCCTAACGGCCTCCAAAAGTGACATTGGCAAACTGTGTAGACCGAGATCAGATGCGGCATCTGATCAGGATTTACACTGTCTGCAAATAATGCAGGATTTTCTGCAAAAAGACGGTAACAACAAAAACAGCATTGGAAACGGACCTGTCAAAAGAGTCGAGATAGAAGAATTCAGCATAAATGGGATAAAGCACTGAAGTCAGAATTCAGAAACTCTGAAACATGGAAAATGAGAGGTTGTCGCAGTGAGTCATTGATTTTAGCATTTAGCTATAGTCGGTGAATCTGGCATTTATTTAGTGGGAGAAGTTGAATTGTAACTGTTTCCTTTGATTCTTGCTCAAGGACAAATGTAATTAAAACTCCGCAGTTTAGATGCATATTGCTAGATGCTTACATTCGGATCATTATTGTGAAATATATCAATTTCTAGGAAAATACCAAATGCCGAAAAACAATACAGAAACACAATAGAAAGAAAACTACTAATCGGTGATTCTACTAGGCTAATTGCTTTAGAAGATTGCTAGGCGTGTGGATAGCTCCAGAGAAAACACTTTTTCAACCGAAAAGAACTTATTTTTCTTATTTCTCCACGAAAACATGTTATGGGTACTCATTAGAAGCGCCTCAGTGAGGCGCTTTCAATGAGTACACACAACGTGTTTTCGTAGAGAAATAAGAAAAATATTATCTGGGTACCCCCCTTATCTGAGGCTTTGAGTGTTGCATTGCAAGTGGCATATTCACAAGACTGCAGAAAACGAAAACATTTGCTCAACTAATTGGTAGATTTAGCTATTGTAGCTATCAAGAAAACCATTGCCAAAGCTAACACCATATCCACTGCATATGTGACGCAATGACAGAAAACGTACCTTCTGAAGTGTGCGCCCAGCGAAGATTCAGATCAGCCTGCGCATTCGCGCAGGCTGATCAGAATCTTCACTGGGCGCATATTGGATAGCCAAGGCTATTTTGGATGATCAGAATCTTCACTGGGCGCATATTGGATAGCCAAGGCCATGAAGTTTCTTCATGCGGACAACGAAGACTCTGATCAGACTGCGCGGATGCGCAGGCTGATTTGAGTCCTCGTTGGGCGCATATGTCAGAAGGTACGGTTTCTCACGGTGTGGTTCAAATAATTTCCTATATGCTGCAGTAACAGTGCAGCAAGATTGCAAACCCACATAATTGGTTTGCTTCTGGCAATAGAATTTCTTCTAAATTTTCTTCTAAATGAAGATTGTTTCATCTAATAATGCAATAATGCAAAATTCTCTTCTAATCTATACATTCAACCCAACCAGCGAATTACCGCACTAGATCTCAATTCCTAGTCCTAGATTTGCCACTTTGCCAGATTGTCTGCCTGGCATTCCTCATAAATATCAGATTTCCAAACATTTGTACATATTTTGTGGGACTGATTTAGTATGTTGTTTATTCCCACGAGGTCAGAGACATCAGGCATACCAATACACAGGTATCTTATGTGAATGATTTTAGCAGCCGGAATAAAGTCCTGGGCCCAGTTGTTCAAAACTTAACAAGTGACGTTAAAATTTCTATCTTGAAATGCTTTGATAGTTTTGCTGAAAAAAATGTGAGTAGTTTTTGCATTGCAAAAGCTACTCAGATTTTCGGAGCAAACATTCCATTTGAAAATACCTTAGCTATTACCGTTAACGAGTTTGTCATTAACGAGTTCGTTAAGCTAACTATATTTTGAACAACTGGGCCCTGACTGCTGCCTTAACACTGCTACCGTTTTCACTAATACCATTAAGCATTTTCAAAGTTTTATCGCTGGCACTCCTTAACGAGCTATTTGGAACAATCGACGTATCCAAATTCAAGGATGGAAGAGTCCATTTTAGAAACTCAGGGGTGAAAGAGCTAACCATAAGCTCCAGTATATGGTCCTTACAAATCACATAATAGAAATACTCCAACAGTATACGTTTCCCCGCCTACACCGTCCCGTCCCTCCTTCACCTCCATCTCTGGATCCTTGAGGGATTAAAAAGATAAAGTCCTCAGTTAAAGCAATATTATACCTGCCATCACATTTACATACTGATTTTTCCCTGACGAAAAGAAAAAAACATAAGGCAATAAGGCAGACCTCTGTGTGTGTGTGTGTGTGTGTGTGTGTGTGTGTGTGTGTGTGTGTGTGTGTGTGTGTGTGTGTGTGTGTGTGCATGCACGCGTGCGTGTGGGTGTGCATGTAGTTGTGTTACAACAACGGTAAAGGTGTCTGCCTATATATGGCTGTTTTGAACTACCCTGTCAGCAATATTTCAATGTGTGTGTGTGTGTGTGTGTGTGCGCGCGCGCTTGTGTGTGTGTGTGTGTGTGTGTGTGTGTATTTTAATCCTTGTCATGCTGAATAAATTAATATGCCACGCCCACTTCTAATTTTCAGCCAGTCAGACTACTTGGTCAAGATTAATGGTATAAATTCACACAGTCTGCACTGTTTGCAAAGGCAGGGTATAACCGGGTTTAGCAGGACTAGGGTTAATACATTTCAAAGGATATCATTTAGGCTATTGTTTTTGACATACCTGATGATAAGACCTCCATGTATGTCTGTTTTTCATTGTCATTAATGATTTCAAGTTTGATACAGAAGGCTCTAAGAGCATGCTGGGTAATCTGATCATTACATGTGGACAGTTTCTTTTCTCCATCACGAAAACATACCTATGTAATGTAGACCCCCTTAAACCCCACTTTTATATAGTAAAATTGGGATTTACAGGGGTACACATTACTTTTCTAATTTTGCTAAAAAAAATAGATTGTGGGTACTCGTTAGAACCGCCTCATCGAGGCGGTTCTAACGAGTACCCACAATCTATGTTTTGAGCAGAAATATGAAAAATATCAGAATTTTTGGTCTGAAAATTTTCCTTTTTTTTTTGGTTGTAAAATTTTCAATATATTCGAATAGGCGTGTTTTCGTAATGCATAGGTGGAATTCCATCCATCAGTACCTGAAAATCATACCGTAAAGTTACAAACATACCTACCTGGTACTTAGGATCAATTTATGATAAAAACGCGTGATCAACATCATTATACTTTTGACACTAAACAGCTTTGTTCACAAATTACTATTTTCACGTGTCAACATAATTCTTCTGTATCCACACAGCTACCAATTCAGTTTTCTTTGTGAAGGCGTAACGGCACTCTTTATTAACCATTTCACCCTTTGGTTTCTTAAGTAGACTCTTCCATCAATGATTTTGGAAATATCCATTTTTTGCAAACATGGGATAAAATAAGACTGGTTGCCGTCTAATTGATATTTGAATCAGCATAAAAAATGATATATATTTAAAGAAAATCCTATCTACTACAATATGTTTCTCTCTGATTTGGCTGATCATGCAGTTATGACTGGTATGGGAGATGATACAGTCAAGGAGGGGTACTTACCTTTGTTACATTTTAACTAAAACTCATAGCCATGGGGTCAGGCTAGGATACAATAAAAGAACAAAAATAGAATGGCAAACAGTGATAGATCTTGATAAGCGTAGATCTTGATGAGACGGGTATGCAAGTGAATGAATCAAACCAGAAAGGCAAGTAGTGTAGATCCTGATGAGATGGCTCGTTACGAGCCGTCTCATCTGGATTTACACTATTTGCAAATGTATCCGTTTATGGTAGGCAGGGCTGAAAGGTAACAGTTTTGAACCAGTCAGAGAAGAATCTTAAAAAATGTCGTATGTCAGTATATGGTGGTCCTTCACAGAAACAGCATGCTGTGTGACTAATGCTGATTAAAATCTTATCTCAGCTTCAGAAATGCACCAACTATTAAAAGAAAATATGTGATAAGTTGAGACACTTCATTAAATAAGATGGATCACGCAAGAAGGGCCTTACCTACTTAACTTTTGAAGACACTTTTCTTTTGGCTCAACCCATGCAGCCAGTACAGGGCCCTTCTGGGCAGGTTGATCAAAGTCAACGCTCTTGGTATGCGCATTAACCCATTTATTCTTAGCGTCCTATTAAAGGGACATGGTTAAACAGTGCAGACAGATCAGACGCCGCAGAACGCGGCGTCTGATCAGGGTCTACACTGTTTATATTTAACACAGGTAATTTCTATAAAATATGTTTATAATAAAAACAAATCAGACAACCTTCTGTTGGAAATCGACCGGACCAGAGAGTTAAGGTAGAAGAGTTCACTCGGAATAAGTGAGTAAAAGTTCCTTTTGCATGAATGCGGTGCAGGTGATTATATGTAATGAAATTACACTGTTTTCCTTGAGAGATTGCTCAAAATAAGCTAAGATAACAGCAACAAATTGAATATCTTCAATCATGTAATTTGTTTGTCTGCATACGTTTGTCCTTAAATCATCCAGCTTGGCATCATTCTCCGAACCTAAGGAGATAATAACAATATAATGCATTTAGGGAAACAGTCATTTGGGAGGAATTTTGTATGGGAGGAAATCGAATATGGCATGACTGATTTCGGAACAGGTTTAATAAATACGAAAGTAATGACTTCGTTCAGTCTTTTTAGAAAAAAGAAGTACAATAAACGACGCTCTCTGGGCTAATTTAGCAGACAACAAACTGGTGATATTTTTTTTTTCTATCTTTCCCAGAAAATAGATTTTAACGTTTTATGCAAATTGTCTCGCAATGGAGAAAATTCGCATGGAATTTCAAAACCTGTTTTCTGGGAAAAATAACTTGAGAAAAAACATTTTAAAATGTTCAACTGCTGAAATTTTTACCCAGCATGCTGAGCATTAAAATAATGTTGTCAAGGTGAAAAAGACGAATAAAACATATGCCACCGATAGATTAGCACATTTTAACCCTTGTCTTGCTGAACCCAGATATACTCTGCCTTTGCACACAGCGTAGATCCAGATCAGTTGGCTTCTATGTAGAAGCCAACTGATCTGTGTCTGCACTGTTTGTCATTCAGTATGCGAATTTATATCAACAACCTGGATCAATTAAGCTGATTGGCTGAAAATTTGAAGTTGGCGCGGCATCTTAATTTATTCAGCATGACAAGGGTAAATATACAGTACCTCCCTCCCCCATTTTTTTCCGCACTACTTTTTTATTCGCACCTGTTTACAATCTATAAGTATCGTTTTTCTTTAATAACAGTAATAATAAAAGTAACTTTATTTACGAAAGATAACGTATTCAGCACAAATGTCAGTCGTTTATATGTTTTAGGGTTGTTATTATATTTCTGATAAAACTGGCCAGCATCTCCGGAAGACCTATCTGATACCTGAGCCTGGGCACAGTATTTCCTACAAGATTGATTGCGCGCCCTGTAAAGAATTAGGTCCGGGCACGCTGATCAGAATCTTTTCTGTCCACCTGAAGATAGACGGTTTGGCACTTTGGCTGTCCACATGATGCCCTGCGAAGCCTCTGATCAGACTGCGCGGATGCGCAGTCTGATCTGAGTCTTCGCTGGGCGCTCGCAGTCTTGTAGGAAATATTGTGCCCAAGCTCATATGCTATGCGAACTGTGATGTCCCGGATCATACTGAGCATCAGTGCAGTCTGATCAGCGCCTTCGCTCTTAATCCATATTTCCTTTTACGGCTTCGATTTTGTAAGCGAAGCACGAAGACTCTGATCAGAGGGCGCGTACGCACATACTGAATTGGACGTATTGTTTACACGTGCCGCGCCACGTTTGAAGGACATTTATGTATAAGCGGACAATGAAAGCCCAAATCAGCCTTCGCGACTGAAAATCACAATTAGACAGTGCGCATGCATAAACTGGTCTGGGCTTTCACTGTGTTAACATTGCATAAGGGACATTTTCTTATGTTACGTATCTTATGGCAAAGGGCCTTTTTTGATTGGCTTTGTCCCAGTGATGTAGTCTCTAATGATGGAATAAATTGTACGATGGTCTACGCCCTTGTGGTGATGTATGGCACCGATAAATTAATTAAAGGTTTGGCAGTAAACAATAGAAGTGGATATATAGAACGGAAGCCTATCAGAAGATACATTATCTTATAAATTTGGCCTTATTTCTAAAATAAGCGATTGTTTGCTTTGTTTATAGTGTATTGCTGGTAAAAAGAACTCATAAGCAAAATACTGAGATCGATGGGACCTTGTTACCTAAATGTTATTAGTGATTTTCGCGTGTTCCCTAATATAAATGTTTTGTTTGTTGCAAATAACGCAATATTTAATCAGGGTCTGCACTCATCACGAAAACATGCCTATATAATTTTAATTATGTAGTAAAACTGGGGTTTACAGGGGTATAAATTATTTTTCTTATTTCTGCTCAAAAACATAGATTGTGGGCACTCGTTAGAGCAGTAATATGAAAAATATTTTGAGCAGAAATATGAAAAATATCAGAGTTTTTGATCTGAAAAATTTCAGTTTTTGGAGGTGAAATTTTCTATATATTTGAATATGCGTGTTTTCGTAATGTGTTTCATTAAACGTAGAATTTAGGGAAAAGAAATGATATAAACCCTTTAAAATAAAACTCACAGCTCGAGAAAAGGGGGTTGGTTTTTCTACCAAAATCATGCATTACGAAAACAAGCCTATTCAAATACATTGATAATTTTACCACCAAAAAATGAAAATTTTCAGATAAAATGTTCTGATATTTCTCAACATAGATTGTGGGCACTCGTTAGAACCGCCTCACCGAGGCGGTTCTAACGAGTACCCACAATCTATGTTTTTGAGCAGAAATAAGAAAATGTATACCCCTGTAAACCCCAGTTTTACTATATAAAAGTGGGCTTTAAGGGGGTCTAAATTATATAGGCTTGTGTTTGTGATGATATTGTTTTTTTTATTTCTCCACCAAAACATACGCTGTGGGCACTCGTTCGAAGCACCCAACAACCTATCATTTCTTGAAAATTTTCTTCCAAACTACTTTAAACTGAAATAATTCTAACTTAGCAGGCTTACATTAATTTAACACAATTTGATTGGTCGAGAGCAAATTCTCAAAACGTAAAACCTCTGAGGAGGAATTCTGCCATTATTTTCTTTGCGTAGATTACTAAAATAAGGTATTGTGCTCAGGCTGTCAACTTGAAACATGACCGAGTTGGACGTGTAAGAAAAGAACGATTTGAGCCAGTCCACGACAAAACCTAAAATCAGACTCATGCGACCAGTGAAGACTCAGATAAGACTGCGCATCCGCATCCGCGCAGTCTGATTAGAGTCTTCGCTGATTGCATAGCCTTCTACAGCCTCCAGGCTATCATAAGTGGGATAAATCTTGTCATATTGGGTGGATGTGCAGACTGATCTGAGTCTTTGCTGGTTGCACAAGTCTTAATATAGGTTTTGTCATGCGCTGGCTCGTTTTGTTTTGTGGATTTTGTCGCTGTGTAAACGCCCGGCGAAACACTCGCAATCTTAAGATAAAGTCCTTTGTGAGTGATGCGCTGGTGTTTACATATTGATAAATCCACAAAAATAAAATGCATGCCAATTTTACTGGTAACAGGTATCAATAATGGATAATGGAAGCGATTAAACTGCGTGTCTGATGACTGAAGAAAGAAACGTCTGCTGCAACTATATTGATTCTGCAAAATCGTTTCAAATCTGCGACTATCGTCTGTTCAGAACTATTTGTTCAAGGTTGACTTTGATGAATTTTGTTTTTTAGGGATTGCTTTGATTTGATGTTAGACCGTCGAATTAATGTTTTCTGGAGAACGCAAACGGAATACAAACCTCTACCGCTCTCTGGGCTAATTCAGCAGACGACAAATTGATGATATATTTTTTTTTAATTTTATTTTCCAGAAAACAGAATCTGACATGTCATGCAAATTGTCTCCATTGAAGACATATTGCATGAAATGTCAAAACATGCAGACCAAGATCAGACGCCACACTAGCACTTCCTTCTGAAAAAGGGGCCACTCTAGAAGGTAAGAATTTGCTTCCAAGGGAAGCAAATTCGTACCTTCTAGAGCTGGCCCCTTTTCAAACAGGAGGAAAAAAAACTTTGACAATGTTGCCACCCCAAGAAGGGTATGAATTTCCCTTAAAGTGGTCGTGTTGACAAAATTTACATTCATGCATTCAGTCTAGGAGTTTCCATGTAAATTGTTTGAACTCTAATTTGGGGATACTTCATGACTAGTCTTGGTATTGCTCGTGCTCGCTGCCAGATTATATAACTTCTGCAGACATATCATCGATCACCGTGTTTCTTGGACTATACTTCACCCCGAGGAGAGCACTTGTTAACCTATCCTATTGTCTGGGCAAATTCAGCAGACGACAAATTAATATATATATATTTTTTAAATCTCAGAAAATATTCGTTGACATTTCATTATTTCCTAAGGAGGCAATTTGCATTAAATACCAAAGACTATTTTCTGGGGGAAATAACCTTCAACATTTCGTGCGCTCTGGGTAAATTCAGCAGACGGCTTAATGATATATTTTCCCCAGGAAATAGACTTTGACATTTTATGCAAATTGTCAATTTGCATGAAATGTCAAAACCTATTTTCTAATTAAAATGATAAAGAAACAACAATATTTCAAAGTGTCGTCTTCTGAAATGTTTACCCAGCATGCTAAGCGTTAAAGAGGACTGACTTTTGGACAATTATTCTGGAATAAGTTTCTTAGTTATAAATAAAAATATTTGTTGTATGTGCTCGATAGAACCGCCTTGCCGAGGCGACTCTGACGAGTACACCCAACATATGTTGTTTTTTTATGTATGGCGAAATAAGAAAACAAATCACAGATTCCTCCTACATAAGCCGGGTTCCAAAGCGCAAGGGGTCGCAAGTTCGAATCCCAGCTAGGTCAGATAACTTTCGTGGATATTGATCATGAAATTATTTCTACGGTCATTCGCCTCCTTCCGCAGATTCAAGAAGGGCATTTATATGTTACTGGTGAAAGAATGTGCACAAGTACCGGTTAACCGCTTAGAGGACTAAGCCTGCCCAGGAAAATGAGTGGATTAACTGATCGGCGTGACATAACCATAACAGTGTTGAATTGGCCGTTAAACATTAACTCGAACAATGCACATTTATTAAAAAACTGCTGAATATATCGACAAACAACATATAGAAGCCGAACAGACCGCTTTGATACACAGGTTGGGCTGACTCTAAGCCGTTAGCATGACATAAGGACCCCTTATGACGCGGCTTACTTGCACAATTGGACCTCCTCGGTCATGTCTTCGGGCATATGCGGACAGCAAAGGTCCTGATCAGTCTGCGCATCCGCGCAGTCTGATCAGGACCTTCGCTGTCCGCTTATATATAGAATCATTGGGTACTACAGAACGCAAGCCAAGTGCATCACGAAAACATACCTATAGAATATTTGACCCCCTTCGATCCCTTAAACTCCACATCTATATAGTAAAACTGGGGTTTACAGGAGTATTTATATTCTTTTTATTTCTGCTCAAAAACGTAGATTGTGGGTACTCGTTAGCCGAGGCGGTTCTAACGAGTACCCACAATCTATGTTTTGAGCAGAAATATGAAAACTATCAGAATTGCCGAGGCGGTTCTAACGAGTACCCGCAATCGATGTTTTGAGCAGAAATATGAAAACTATCAGAATTTCTATCTGAAAACTTTCAATGTTTGGTGGTGAAATTTTCAATATATTTGAATAGGCGTGTTCTCGTAATGCCTGATCAGACTATATCTCTATCTTTACTGTTTGCATTGTTGTTGTTGTGCGGATTTTTAACGCTACCAGACACCCGAGGCACATAGAGGCAGTGGCGATTGCTATGATGTACATGTATTTGTACAGTCTTGCTTTCATGGGTCACCCATGCAAACTTCGTGCCGCTGTCTGTCACCAAGCGCCGCTCTGTCCACTTTATACTCAACCCAGGGCACGTCGAGTATGAGCTAGGCGTAATAATGGTCTGAAAATTGTCTCGACCCGAGCGGGATTCGAACCCATGATATCCCGCTTGAAAGTCGAGTGCGCTAACCACTAGGCCACCCAGCCCACTTACTGTTTGCATTGATCGCGAACACTTCTTTTATCATGTGGCGGCTCAACTGTTCTGGGTTAAAGACTTGTCCATCGATCAATGTAATCTTGCAATTTCGTTATGTAATATATGGAACAAAGATTGATTTCCTCTGTGAAGCGATTTATTCTTCTTCCGTTTAGCTTGCTGAAAATGTATAATTCTAGACCTTTTATTCCGAACGCATTCATCATTTTGCAATATGTTTTGTTTTCTTGTGAATTCATCAAAAAATAGTACGTGCCCGCTGCAACAAAACGAGGTGCTGGTAGCGCAGAACACTGAGATTTCTCCAGGTTTTGTGGACGCTCGGAGCGGAAATCTTCTGATAGCTCTTGCACAGAAGCTTTCTTATGTCATCACTTACCGCCGTTTGACAATATTTACCATGTGGCCCTAAACCTTAAAATAAGTTGCAGCAAAACACCAGCATTCGGAAACAAATTTGGAAGAATCTCGGTGCCCTGGGTCGTGTATAGTCTGGCTCTAGTCTCCAGTGACTAAATATTTATTCTTATAATCCTGTTTGAAAACCAAAATAATATCATTGCTATAGAGACCAGCCTTAATAGTCATGATATTGTTTTGGTTTTATTTTAGTGGATCATCAAACAGGAATATAAGAACACATACTAAGTCACTGAAGACTGGAATCAGTCTGCCCGGGTTGAGTATAAAATGAATTGGAAGGCCCTTGGTTACAGACAGTGACACCAAGTGTGCACAGGTGATCCATGAAAGCAAAGCTGTACAAACGCTTGCATATAACAGATTCGCCGCTGCCTCCGTTTGCCTCGGGTACCTGGCAGCGTTAAAAAATCTACATGATAACAATAACAACATGACTAATATGAGCTTTCACAAAACAAATCAATGTGTGCTAAGGCTAGACCAAGCTTTTTTGTGAATGCTAAAAACTTTGCTATAACGTTAAGCAGTCGTTGGAAAAGAGCACTGGACCAGTCCCTCACCTTTCATTAAGTGCTTCCGGAGCAATTACAAATACCATGATTGTCTACGCCTGTATGCGTGGGCGTAGACAAAAATGGATATGGGAAACTCATCGAAAGGTCAGGTAAAGATAGCGGATGAGTGCTTAAAGCCCTTAAAACGCCTTTCAATTTTTTTTTTTTTTGCAGATGACAAATTATTACTGTCATAATGATTATTATTATGAAATACGGTTTGACATTTCATCTGCACCATGTATAGCAGATGATTCTTATAAAATGTCAAGCCTTGTTTTCTGGAGGAAAAAAAAAAAAAAACTCGCTATAGGCAAATCCAGCAAACAACAGATAACATTTTTTCTCATTTTTCGTAGAAAATAGGATCTGACACTTCATGCAGATTGTCTCCTAAGGAAGTGTCAAATCCAATTTTCTAGGAAAAAATAAGAAAAATGTTTCAAAATGTCGTCTGCTGAAATTTTTACCCAGCTTGCAAAGTGTTAAGATTTACTATCATTTGAGGTAAACCGTACTTAACCCATTTAAGCCTAGCGTCCCATAAAAGGGACATTGGCAAACAGTGTAGACCCAGATCAGACGCCACAGAACGCGGCGTCTGATCAGGGTCTATACTGTTTTCGGGAAGTTCAGAAATTGCTACAAAACATGATAATGATAACAACTAAACAAACACTCCTTGTATAGGAAATGAACCTGTCCAAAGAGTTAAGGTAGAAGAATCCACTCGGCATAAATGGGTTAAACCGACCATAATATCGAACTGCAAGAACCATGATCCATCTACGGATTTGCGTAGTGTTGTGAGATGTATAATGTCTAGAATATTTTGATACTATGTTGCCGAACAGCGAAACCTTTTGCAAACGCAGGCTGTTCTGGGCCTCGTAACGGTCCTGGGCCTTCCCTGTAAAGTTAGCTCGCCCTTTTTCTTCTTGTGGTTTTGACAGGTTCTACATGGCTGTCTATTCTTCACCTTGACATTTATATATTGTATTTTCATGGGAAAGTTTGATAAAAATCAGGCGGTATGGCGTTACGGATGTTTGTAAAACAAACACAGTTGCCAATTACGGTTTCTTTCAATCATTCACCTTTGACCTTAGATACATCTAAGAACGCTACATAAAAATATGTAAAGAAGTTTTTTATAAGTGAAACAGTCTGTATGCAAAGGGAATTAGGATCATTATTTATCATGCGTGCTTTGAAAAAAAATGTGAATTCCATCGAATGAGCCGGGCCACAGCATTTTCTACAAGACTGCATTTGCGCCCACTGAAGACTCAGATCAGCCAGTGCATCCGCGCAGTCTGATCTGAAGACTGATAGCCAGTGCATCCGCACAGTCTGATATCAGAAGACTGATCCGACTGCGCGGATGCGCAGTTTGATCTGAGTCTTCGCTGGGCGCACATCTAATCTTGTAAGAAGTGCTGTGACCTAGCTCAAAATTTCATGTTTTACATATGGTTAATGCATTGTTTATGCTTTCAATCAAGGGTGTCCCGTTTCTGATTCAAAGTTTCGCTACGTATATCCAGTACCTAGAGCTCACCCTGTGCTACTTGCCAGTACACAATTATTCCAGCTGTCTTAAACAATTAGTCGAGTGCCGTCTGATACTTTATAGTATTTTATTGTACTTTTTAGTATGCATTTTCTAGGTAAAAGCAAAATAATTGATGTGCAACGTATGAAAAAAAGCAAAATAATTGATGTGCAACGTATGAAAAAAACAAAAACAAAACAAAAACAAAAAAAAAAAACAAAAAAAAAAAAACAACAATAACAACAACAACAAAACAAAACAAAACACAAGAACAACAAACAAAAAGCACACACACACACACACACACACACACACACACACACACACACACACACACACACACACACACACACACTAAAAATTACTGGCAATTGGCTGCTTGCGCATTTACCGTAAATTTTACGGGCGCCTGTAAATTATTTAGAGGGCAGGGCAGAGTTGGTCAAGGCAAAATAAAGTAGGACATAGAAGTGATAAGACTGGCTCCAGACTCCAGTGACTTAATATTTTTCTTACAATCCTGTTTGATAAAATACAACCAAATTAATATCATGACTATAAAGGCTTGCCACTCTACGACTCTGCGATTTAGAATATGCGATTCTAATGAGTGCACTCAATGTAGAAAATAAAAAAAAATCTCTAAATTATTTTTGGTGTTTAAAACCCTAAAATAATTTATGAAACTCGTTTACTTACTAAATCGCCTGGTTAAAAGGCGCGGTGCTTAACTATGCAAGCCATTGCGAAACACACCTATTCAAATATATAGAAAATTTCATCTCCAAAAACGGAAAATTTTCATATAGAAAATTCTGATATTTTTCATGTTTCTGTTCAAAACATAGATTGTGGGTACTCGTTAGAACCGCAGCAGAAATAAGAAAAATAATGTCTACTCCTGTAAACCCCAGTTTTACTATTTAAAAGCGGGGTTTAAAGGGGTCAAAATTATATAGGAATGTTTTCGTGATGACATTAGAGAAGACGTTTGTAGATATAATGATCACTACATGTACTGTATGTAATTTTTGAGGAGTTGTTTTGTTTGCATTTGTAGCCAAGACTTAGACGATTCTTTGCAAAATGTCACCTATATCTTTCTAAATGCAATATTTTGACTAAATAAAAAAAAGAGAAAAGGATCATTGGTTTTCATCATTTTGTTATTTTGCATTGTTTATGCAGCTAGAAAGAGCAACAAAAAGGAATGCATGCTATTTCGGCACAGTTGCAGAAAAAGAATGGTGCACTGGAACTCGATTGAGTGAAATAAGGGATAATAGTAGTTTAAACATATTTTATTGCATCTTCTAAACAAGCAATATGGTCGGGCCACAAGTTCTGCTAACATTAGTTACGGCCCTCCACTAACAGAACTTCATTACAGCAATATTCAGACACGTGATAATGGCAAAATAAACATGTAAGCACTACAAAAATACGAAAAGGTGATGGAGTGAAAGGTATAATAATGTAAATAATATACTAATCAAATAAATAATAAGATAATGGAATGGAATGTCTTAAGATGAATTGTCATACTGGCCTTAGTGAACAGCAGACTAATCGGTGAACCTTCTGGTGTCCTTGATAAAAGTTTGGACGGCTGTGAAAATAGTAACATTTTCTTCTGGTGTGAGAT
Organism: Anodontia alba; assembly: GCA_964016985.1. NCBI lineage: Eukaryota > Metazoa > Mollusca > Bivalvia > Lucinida > Lucinidae > Anodontia > Anodontia alba. Next base: position 90,424,336 of record OZ024828.1, on the reverse strand, counting down.
TTTTATTTCCGAACAAAAGTTTATTAACATTTAGTGGGTTGAAATTCCTCGTTGATCGAAACAGTGCAATTCGTTCATTGATAAAGTGTGAGCATCTAAAGAAATAATGCTCTGCATCTTCAACTTCTTCAGAACAGCTGCATGTAGGACTTGGTGACAGATGATTAATATATAGATCAAAAATAAATTACTACGGTTGTTTCTAATTCTTGCATGTAGAACTGAGATGTATCTACTACCAACTTTGTAGTATGTTGGAACTATTGAATTATTTTGTGTGTTTTTTTTTTCAACTGATACTTAAAACTAGACAGAGACGGTGAATTAAGTAATTCTATATCAAGCGAATTCCATGCCGAAATAGACGAAGGAATGCATGATTTTCGGGAAATTTCTGTCCTGCAAAAGGGAACAGTAATATTGTGATTATTTCGTAAATTATAGGCATTTGTTTCTCCAACAAGCGGAGGAATTAAATCAGACACATATGAAGGAACAAGACCATTAACTGATTTATACATGAAGATAAGTTTCTGCTGCTTCCGTCTTTCGATAAGTGACACCCACCCACTCTCTTTATAAAGGTTATCTAAGGAAACTGATCTTGTTAAGCCAGTAACAATGCGGGCAGCTTCATTCTGAAGTTTTTGGAGAAACTCAATGTCTCTTTCTGTGCAGCCGTCCCATACAACACAAGAATACTCGATGATGGGCAGTAAGTATGAAAGGTATATTTTGTTTAGAGCAACACGACTTAATGTATATTTGAGTTTCCTCATTATACCAATAACTTTAGAAGCACTTTTAAGGATAGTTTCAATATGGTTATGCCATTGTCCATTATTGCTAAATGTTAAACCTAAATGTTTATGTTCTGTTACAAATTTGATAAGTGTACCGTCAAAAACTAAATTTGTAAATTTGGTAGTGATTCAGTAAGTCTTAGGGTAAAAAGCATTGCTTCAGTTTTAAGGGGATTAAAATTGATTAACCACTGAGCAGCCCAGCTAACTAATATACGTAAGTCGTGATTGATAATACCTTCAATGTCTTTAATGTTTGTTGCAGAGTAAAATAGAGAGCTATCATCAGCAAATAGACGTGTAAGACTAAGTAAAGATTCAGATATATCATTGATATAAACCAAAAATAATAAAGGGCCAAGAACAGAACCTTGAGGAACCCCAGCATTAACTCTCCTCAAGCTTGATGAGCTGTTTATTATAACAACTTTTTGCTTTCTCCCACTTAAATAGTCACTTATCCATTCGAGTAATTCCCCTTCTATGCCAAATTTTTTAATTTGAAGATAAGTCCCTTGTGCCACACTCTATCAAAAGCCTTAGAAACGTCTAAGAAAACCATGCAAGAATATTGATTATTATCAAAAGTTTGACAGATGTGATGGTATATGTCAATAAGTTGGAAAGTTGTAGAATGATTAGGCAAAAACCCAGATTGATATTTATAAAGTAAATCATTTTCATGTAAAAAGTTAAAAATATGTTTAAAAGCTATTCTTTCCTGCAGCTTACCAACGTTACTTAAGAGTGAAACTGGTCTAAATGTTGAAGGATCAGAGTTATCTCCCTTTTTGGGTAATGGTATTACATTAGAATATTTACAGATTCCTTCAAACTTACCTTCCCTGAAAGATCTATCAAAAAGAATGCTGAGGGGTACAGCAATTTTTTTAGAAACAGCTTTTAACATTTTATTACTAATTCCATCTGGCCCTGTTGCCTTGTTGGGATTTAAAAGTTTAATGAGGGAAGCAACTTCATCTGGTGTACATGAAATACTAGATATTCTATTTTGACATTTATATTCAAAAGCAGGCAGTGTTGCATTTTCACCATTTACAGTGGATATAGATGTAATAAGGGATAATGTAGCTGGTTGATACGAGCTCGTATATAGAGCTGAAGTGATGCGTTTACAGAACGCAGTATTTTTACGTCAAGAAAAGAAATACCAGTCTCATCACGAAAACATACCTATATAATTTTGATCCTCCTGAAACCCCACTTTTATATAGTGAAACTGGGGTTTACAGGGGTATGCATTATTTTTCTTATTTCGATAGTGGTACTCGTTAGAACCGCCTCGGCGAGGCGGTTCTAACGAGTGCCCACATCTATGTTTTGAGCGGAAATATAAAACATATCAGTATTTTTATCTGAAAACTTTCAGGTTTTGGTGATGAAATTTTCAATGTATTTATATTGGCGTGTTTTCGTAATGTATTTTATACTTTGACTTGGCTTAAAATTTGGAGTTCTCAGAAAAAAAAGGAATACCAGTCTCATTATTTTAGCTCTTCAGACAAGCATTTTCAATTTGTTTGTTTGCCAGCGTGTATGCCTAGTTATGTGAAAGTCAGCATGATTCTTCTTATAATGTTGGGAATTATTTGACAAGACTTTTCTTGTTTCTAATATTATGTAGCAACACTCACAAGTAATCTTGGTTATCTTTCCTCGTTGGTTTGTTAACAGCACATTAAAACTGACAAGCTGGCAATATTATTACTGATGTTTTATTAACCCTTCAAGCACCAGATACATTTACAGCTGGCGACATTTTTTATTTTTTTTCTTGCTATTCCATGGGAATCGGCTGCCAAGCAGAAGATTCACATGAAATGTCAATACTCATCTTCTCTGAAAAATAAAAAATAGACTGTCCTCTGCTACAAATTTTGCTTGGCGCTTTGGCGCAGGGTACTTTAATGCTTAGCATACTGGGTAAAAATTAAGCAGACGACATTTTGATTTTTTTTCCGTTCTTATTCCAGAAAATAAGTTTTAACATTTTATACAAACTATCTCCTAAGGAGTAGACTAGATCCTAGACCTTGATATCATGTTTTATCACTCCTTATTATAAGCTGATTCAAATTTATGTATGATACCTTATATAGCCAGTTTCTACTAGTTTGTCTCTGACACCAAGGGTATCTCCAACTGAGCTGCTGCTATAAAAGAGATGAGACAAGCAGTAAGCAGTAGATGGCCCTTAGTTCATTAAGTAAATTAATAATTATAATTGATTGATGAAAATAATATTGATATCACATAGCAACAGATAAGGCGCTTTTTTCATCCGAAAAATGCTGATGTCTTTCTTATTGCTCCATGAAAACATATGTTGTGGGTACTCATTGTTTTCGTGGAGAAATAAGAAAATATTGTGTGGATACCCCCTCTTATCTGTAGCTATGTATCAGACAAGTAGCTAGTCTACTTAAGGAGTACCACTGTGGGCCAGTTTAGCAGACTAAGGGGACAGTTTGCATGAAATGTCAAAATCTGTTTTCTGGAAAAAAGCAAGAGAAAAATATCACTAATATGACGTCTGCTGAACTGGCCGTTGAGAGAAATTAACACATTCACAAAACTGAAAAAAAGCTAAAATGTCAAGTTTTCTGGGTCAGACAAAGACTAAGTCAGTGGCCTTCTAGACTAGCTGCTTGATGTCAGAGACCAACTATTAGAGACTGGCTATACAAGATGTCATACATCAATTTGAATCAGTTTGTAGTAAGGAGAGATAAAACATGACATCAAGGTCTAGGAGCTAGTCTAGTGGCCCTCCTATAAATTTTTCAAATATCCTGGAATGGGCTTAGTGATGTCATCTATGTGTATCGAGGGCGTGTCCGTTCAATATGGCCAATGCCCGTCACTTTGTAGATCCAGTAAATTTCAAACATTATGCGTACGAACTGCGGAGGCCTGACCAGCCCTATGCAAATGCGCAAGGCTGGCCAGGGCCTCCGCAGTTCGCATATGGCATTCCGTAACATTTCACTTGGGCTGGATCAAATACCTGCTGTAATTACTTTATTATGTAGGATCTTTTAGATATTTACTTTTACATCATTAGCTAAAGAATCCCGTTATCCGAGATATCTCGTCTTTGTTACGAAGCAATATACTGACACACATGTGCTACAACGAGAGAAAACATACCTTCTTACATGTGCGTCCAACGAAGACTCAAATCAGACTGCGCATCCGCGCGCAGTCTGATTAGAGCCTTCGTTGTCCGCATGAAAAATTTTCCTTCATTAATTATCAAAATACGCCCAGTGAAAATTCTGATTAGACATCGCGAATGCGCCGGCCGATCTGAATCTTCGCTGGGCGCACACGTCTCAAGTACGTTTTCTGGCGTTGGTTCATGTATCTTTTTCTCCTTGTCTGTAACGCAATTAGAGAACAAAAACTGTATCTGTCAGACAAGTATCAGATCCGTCTGAAAAAAATTACCCAGAAAAAAATGTCTAAAACAATAAGATAAGGAAATGCGATTGAGGCAGGTCTCCAAAGCTTTGTTTAAAGAACTCTGGTGAGTCATTCAATGAATTTTTATTATAGTTGAATCCCGTTATCTCGATCTCGCTTATCTCGAATAACCGCTTATCTCGAAGTAAAAATCTGGTCGCTGCCTAAACATGAAAATCTAACAACAATTAAGTAAAAATATTGTGGAAAAAAGGAGAAATTGCTCCTAGAGCAATTTCTCCTTTTTTCCACAGTATTTTCAATATATCTCTAACTTCAAGAGTCCAATTACATATATATTTGTTAAATGTGGTTGTTCGAACTATTTTTTCTTCAATTCTGAAAATCTGATATGTCGAGGTACGGATATCTCGAAGTATTTCAGATAGTCTCTTGGAATTCGAGATAACGAGAGTCGACTGTACTTATCTTTACTGCAGATAGATTGGCCCAGTCGTACGATTACTTGTTCTACACTTCGCTCGACATGATCCCATTGGGTTGACTGTGCGGTGAAACCTCAACACAGACAAACTTGTTCTTTATAACGCTAAATGTTATCTTGGCATAATACTTCTTTTCCACTAACTTTATCTGTCTTCTTTCTCGCGAAACGGTCCGTTTCAGAAATACTGCACAATGGATGCATCTGAATATTTTTGCTGTCATTTTTCAAAGAGAGATTACTTTTGCCGACTGGATATTCGAAACCTTACAAAAATGAGGGCTTCTCTCAAGGGAAACAATATGTGGACAATAAAGTGATCAGTGGCTGGAGGAGTCTAGTATAGCAAGGTGTGTTTGCCTTTTAGAGGAGCCACCAATGAGACCATGCCAGTGTTATTTCCCCTGAAAGTATATTCATGATTCCTCTTAAAGGCGGGATCCAGTCTAGGCTATTGAGGAATGATACCCCACCCCGAGCCTCGCAAACTAAAGCGCAAGTTTGTGCAACCAGTATATATATATATATATATATATATATATATATATATATATATATATATATATATATATATATATATATATATATATATATATATATATATATATATAATGCGACGTTCTTCCGGATCAGCACTTTTGCTCCCCCTTTTTGTCATGTATTATTATTATAAAATTATTTTTGATATTAAGTATCGGATTCAAAGCTTGGAGAGTTGATTTTGGATATTTAGTTTGTAAGAGCGCGTCATGTAAGTTTCTCCTAAAGAGACAATTTGCATGAAATGTCAAACCTTATTTTCTGGAAAAATGCTAAAAATCGAAAAAAAAAAAAAAAAAAAAAAGATCAATCTGTCGTTAGCTGACTTTGTCCAGAGAGTCCTTAAGGTTAATCCGTTTAAGCCGAGTGGACTCTTCTACCTCGCCTATTTGGACAGGTCCATTTCCTATTATAAAGGAGTGTCTGGTATTCATTATTACCATGTTTTGTAGAAATTCCTATACTTAATGTTAACTGTGTAGACCCTGATCAGACATCGCGTTCTGTGGCGTCTGATCTGGGTCTACTCTGTTTGCCAATGTCTCCTTTATAAGACGGCAGGCATGGGCTAAACACTAAAATCATTGTTTAGTTGTAGTAATGCTCCATTAGCTGGGTGAGTCGTTGACTGGGTGAGTCGTTGATATTTGATTCTGACCCGAGCCTTTCATTGGCCAATGACAACGGTTGTGATGGCAATCGACACGCGCTTCTGTCATTAATACTGTCAACCCCACGTCACAACGATAATTATCCGTCAAAACAACGACGCAATGGTGTAGTCTACCCATGCACCTCAATGCCTATATCCTCGTTTTGATACTATTATTCTTACAGGATGATTGGTGGCGGGATTAATTCTTGGTTAAACATTAATTAATGATCTGTTACTGCAAAAATACAGGCGCCACCGGCACAAACGCAAACACAGTGAAACAGCGTTGCACCCCGCATCACCCCCACACCTCCCCATGCTTTATGTTAGTTTTGGTATACACTGTGTTGATATGGAGGTAGATTTTACCTGTATAATTTGACCCCCTTTAACCCCATTTTTATATTGTAAAACTAGAGTTTACAGGGGTACATATTATTTTTCTTATTTCTGCTCAAAACATAGATTGTGGGTACTCGTTAGAACCGCCTCGGCCTCGGCGAGGCGGTTCTAACGAGTACCCACAATCTATGTTTTAAGCAAATATATGAAAAATATCAGAATTTTTATCAGAAAACTTTCATTTTTTGGAGGTGAAATTTACAATATATTTGAATAGGCGTGTTTTCATAATGCATTGGCTGTTCATAACATATAAGCCAATATTTTTACTGTTTCCCGGTCTTGCCCAAAACGCCCGCACCGACATACCAGCAGCTGCCATGAAACAAAGAGGACGTGAAAGACAAAGAACTCCCCGGGTTTATCGGCGTCAATATATGCATATGGCAGAAAACAATGAACAACATGAGTGTGTACTCATGTCATTCAAGGAGCAAGGCATGCGTCTACAGCTGACCTATAACCTGCTATATTTAAATAACAGCGGGCAGCATTTTTTTTTTTTTTTTTAAATGTTTAGGTGGAACAGGGCCTGGTAGTTAGGCTAACGCTTCGCATGAAAGAGAGAGAGAGAGAGAGAGAGAGAGAGAGAGAGAGAGAGAGAGCATATGCTCAGCAAATCATCACGAAAACATACCTGTATAATTTTGACACTTTCATATAGTAAAACTGGGGTTTACAAGGGTATACATTATTTTTCTTATTTCTGCTCAAAACCATAGATTGTGGGTACTCGTTAGAACCGCCTCGCCGAGGCGGTTCTAACGAGTACCCACAATCTATGTTTTGAGTAGAAATATGAAAAATAGCAATTTTTTTTTTATTATCTGAAGTTTTTCAGCTTTTGGAGGTGAAATTTTTTATGTATTTGAATAGGCATGTTTTCGTATTAAAAACTTAAACTAAACTAGACTGCGCAAATGCACATGTTAGTCCAGCTTTTTTGTTTGTTCACGAGAACGTTAACTGTGGAAGGTTCACACTTCGTGTAATCACTTTTAAAGCTTAGCATGCTGGGTAAAAATTTCTTTCAGCAGACGACATTTTGGAAAAAAAAATCTTATTTTTTTTCAGAAAATTGACTTTGATATATCATGCAAATTGTCTCCTTAAGAGACAATTTGCAAAAAGAGTGAAAGCCGATTTTCAGGGAAAAAGAAGACAAATATTATACATTTGTCGTCTACTTAATTGGCCCAGAGAGTGTAAAGGTTAATACAGCTGTGGATTTCAATTAATTAATCGAAGATTCAGTGGATTAAAATCCAATTTATCATATCTTCAGCATTTAAGTCCAATCAATCATATCTTGGACATTTAAAATCTATTTAATCATATGGTCAGTATTTAACAGTCTTTGTTGGCGATGCATGTGACACATTCAAGGGGTTGGGGTAGCGTGCACATTGTCTCACCTTCAAGAGAAGAAACCCATGTTATAAATATGTATGACATGATGGTACATTTTTTCAATTTTTTTCAAAACGTGTATATTAACTGAGCTTTAGATTGCCATAGGTAACAATGTCCCGGGTACCCGATAGCGCTTTGCATGCATGGGTAAAATTTTCAGCAGACGACATTTTGCAATGTTTTACTGTTTTTCCCTGAAAATAGGGTTTGACATTTCATGCTGATTGTCTCCTTAAGAGACAACAGTGTCTTCTTAGGAGACAACAGGAGACAATTTGCAGGAAATTTTAAAGCTTATTTTCTGGGGAAAATAAGAAAAATATTGTCAGTTTATCGTCTGCTGAATAGCCCAGAGACTGATAAAGGTTTGAAATATTATTTACCGTGTTAAAAGACTCCCAAAATGGGTTTAATAATAATGATAATAATAATAATAATAATATAATAAAATTATAATGATAATAATAATAAAAAGAAGAAGAAGAAGAATAACGCTAAGCATTTTATATATATTTCTGAGTTCACAGATCAATTTCTGCTACCCTCTCTATGTTTTGTGCTCTAACCCATCGCGTTTTCAGCAGCTATAGTTTACCTTACTAGAGGAATTGATTCTCTAACCTAATATTACCCTTACAATAAAAATTCTTTTCGCTACTCCTGAGGGATCATTACAATACCCATCTTGTAATAAGCTCATAAATTTTCCAGAACTCCGAATTTCAGTGGGGAGTTTCTTGCCAGGGAAAAGCTGTACCGTTTTGACTCTAAGTATTCGGATAGACAGGCATGAGAAAACAATGTAGACCCACATCAGACTCCGCAGAACGCGGCATCTTATCAAGGTCTACATAGTTTGCATTGATCCAGATATTTGTTGTTAATCGACAGGTAGTTAAACGAACCTGTGCAAAATTATCCCTTTTCACTTATTAATTTTGATTTAGACCACTCTATAAACAGTTAACCCTTAAAGCGCCATTCACAACTATTGTCGTCTGCTTTGTCATGTGCTTATGATTTTAAAAGTCATTTTTGCAAACAGTGTGGACCCAGATCAGACTGCTCCTTTAGGAGCTGTCTGATCAGGGTCCACACTGTTTGCCTGTATGCAAAAATAGGTTTGAAAAGTCTGCGAGAATATTCAGCAGACGACATAAACAGACGACATTTTCAGATGCAGTTTTTCTTGGCGCTTTAAGGGTTAATGCGTGTTCCTCTACGGCCTGAAAACTCCACCCGTTTTCTGCAAAAAATGCATTTCTTCTACCCTAAACGACGACAATGATGTGCACACCCCTCCCCCTCCCCACCCAACCCCCCTCGTAAGCTTACCACTATAACTCCATTTTACTATATGTTGATTGCTGGGTTAGTGGCAAACAATGCGACCTTTGGCGTCTGATCTGGGTCTTCAGTGTTTGCTCAGGCCTTTATGTCTGAATACTTTGATTGAAAAAAAGGTGTCTGTGAGAATGGCAACAAACTGTTGCATACCTGACGTGGATGGCCTTGAAGATTTCCATATGTTGCCCATCAGTCTGTCTTACCTGACATAAAGGATTTAAATCTTTTGTCATAACCGGTAAGATCTTAAATACCCTATTTACTCAAAAATATTGGGTCAGACAGGCTTGAGGAAACAATGTAAACCCAAATCAGACGCCGCAGCGGCTTCTGAACAGAGTCTACAGTTTGCCACACGTCCAGCATTTTAGTCATATAAACAGGTGATAAAAAGGGCGTGTTCGAATGTTAGGGCAAGTTTGGTAAGAAGGTGTTTCAATATTTAGGAGTAATATGGTTATTTATCATTATTATTTATCCATTTCAATTTTTTATCATTTTTGGGTAGATTGTTTACAATCGAACCATAGTAAACATGCACCAAAATTTCCTTAAGGTTGTTGTCCACATGATTATTATTGGCCAATGAAATCGAACCGCTTGTTTGTATGAAATCCAGGTAACGGTTATTTATAGCCGCGCTGTTCTAGTTGCTGTGACGTCGGGATGCCGTGTAAAGAGGGTTATCTGTAAAACCTGGACTGTATCATTGGCAAACAGTGCAGACCCAAATCAGATGCTGGAGGACGCAGCGTCTGATCAGAGTCTGCGCTGTTTGCTTGCCGAAGTTAAAAAGTTAAGGGTTAAATGAAACACTGAAGTCCCCGTTCAGGACCATTTTTCCGGCCTACACTCAGAGACAATCGACCTACCAGTGCTGTCAGTGCTTTGATTTATCATGTTTGACCGGCGCGGGAATCGCGCCGGTCTCTTAATATAGTTTTGGCTTTTTATGTGTGGAGAAGTGTTCGATTAGCTCGCTAAGGACATTTTATATTTGCCGGGATCGTCGGTTTGTGACGATCCTGGCAAATATATATGTTATGAACAGATTAATGTCTATTTTATTTTCATTCAGTCAAGAAATTTCAAAAAGCTTAATAAAAGCTTGAAAAGAAGTTTATACGTAAAGTTTAAAGACTGAATGTAAAACAGCGTAGATCCAGATGAGACGGCTCATATGAGCCGTCTCATCTGGATCTATGCTGTTTGCAAAAGCCTATTATTATCGCCTGTGGCAGTGAAAGTTAAAGAATCACATTGTTGTTCGATTTTACCTGTTACATTGAAAATTTATTAAACTTTAGTATACCCTTGTCCCATATCTCTGTGTAAACATGAACAAAATTTGCACCGGTACTTAGACGTTTACGTCTAAATATTTTGTCTTGTTAGCTCACCTGAGCACGAAGTGCTCATGGTGAGCTATTGTGATCAGTCAATGTCCGTCGCCCGTCGTGCGTCGTCAACAATTGCTTTAAAAGCCTACTCCTCCTAACCCCTGGGCCAATTGACTCGATCCTAGGTAGGAAGCATCGGGGTGTCTTGTAGATTAAAAAATAGCTAAAATCGTTCCGACCGGAAATCCAAGATGGCCGCCATCTTGAAAATCTATTTTTCGCTTCTTCTCCTGAACCAAAAGGCCAGTTGACTCCAAACTTGCTAGGAAGCATCGGGGTGGCTTGAAGATCAAAAATAGCTAAAATCGTTCCGACCGCAAATCCAAGATTGCCGCCATCTTGAAAATCTATTTTTCGCTTCTTCTCCTGAACCGAAATGCCATTTGACTCCAAACCTGCTAGGAAGCATCAGGGTGACTTGTAGATCAAAAATAGCTAAAATCGTGCCGATCGGAAATCCGAGATGGCCAACATGGCAACCATCTTGAAAAATTATTTTTCACTTCTACTCCTAAACCTAAAAGCCAATTGACTCCGAACTTGCTAGGAAGCATCAGGGTGACTTGTAGATCAAAAATAGCTAAAATCATACCGATCGGAAATCCAAGATGGCCGCCATGGCAGCCATCTTGAAAATCTATTTTCGCTTCTTCTCCTAAACCCAAACGCCAATTGATTCGAAACTTGGTAGGAAGCATCGGGGTGACTTGTAGATAAAAAGTAGCTTAAATCGTTCCGATCGGAAATCCAAGATGGCTGCCATGGCCGCCATCTTGAAAATCTATTTTTTACTATATCTCCTGGGCCGAAAGGCCTGTTGACTCCAAACTTGGTAGGAAGCATCAGGGTGACTTGTAGATTAAAAATAGCTAAAATCCTGCTGATCGGAAATCCAAGATGGCCGCCTTGATGGCCATCTTGAAAATCTTTTTTTCGCTTCTTCTCCTAAACCCAAAAGCCAATTGACATGAAACTTGGTAGGAAGCATCAGGGTGATTTATAGATCAAAAATGGCTAAAACGTTTGGATTGGAAATCCAAGATGGCCGCGAAAATCTTTTTTTCACTTCTTCTCCCGAACCGAAAGGCTTATTTTAAACTAGGTAGGAAGCATCACGGTGACATGTAGATAAAAAATAACTAAAATCGTCCCTATCAGAAATCCAAGATGGCCGCCATGACAGCCATCTTGAAAATCTATTTTTCGCTTCTTTTCCTGAACCCAAAGGCCATTTGACTCGAAACTTGGTAGGAAGCATTGGGGTGACTTGTAGATCTAAAATAGCTTAAATTGTTTGGATCGGAAATCCAAGATGGCCGCCATCTTGAAACTCTTTTTTTTTTTTGCTTATTTTCCTGAACCAAAGGGCCAGTTAATTTGAAAATTGGTAGGAGGCAACGGGATGACTTGTAGATATGAAAATAGCAAAAGTCGTTCCAATAGGAAATTCAAGATGGCGGCCATCTTGAAAATCTATTTTTCCCTTCTTCTTCTGAACTGAAAGGCCAATTGACTCGAAACTTGGTAGGAAGCATCGGGGTGACTTGTAGATAAAAAATAGCTCAAATCGTTGTGATAGGAAATCCCAAATTGCGGCCATGGCGTCCATCTTGAAAATCTGTTTTGAACTTTTTCTCCTGAACCGAAAGTGCAATTGACTCAAAGTTCATTGGAAGTATCGAGGTGACTTGCAGATCAACAGCAGCTAAAATCATTCTGATTGGAAATCCAAGATGGCTGCCATCTTGTTTATGTTTATTATATTTCCCTGCCACGGAGCTGTTTACATGTATAAAATCATGATTCTTCAGAAACCACTTAGCCATTTGCCACCAAATTTCACATTGATCCTACTGTTGAAATGTGATTGAGAGTTTGTTCAAATGATCACGCTCCATTGACTGTCATGCCATATTCTTCTTCAAAATTAAGAACTGCTTAAATGATGATCTTTTCATTAGGTGCGATGACAGGACTGGAAAAAATGTTGCATTACATCTGCATATCTGCAGTGGCTATGTCACTCAGTTGAGCGACCAGTGGCCCATAGGCCTCTTGTTTTTACTAACAGTTGCAGTTGTTACTTTCCACGTCAGTGTCCCAGAAGGAGAACATGATACGGAGTCATACCCATCAACATAACTCCAGATAAGACAACTTTTTTTGTCAACCAAATATTGTTGATACTTTTTTTATTTCTCCATGAAAACATAGGTTATGGGTACTCATTAGAAGCACCTCGAGTAGCTAATGAGTATCCACAACATATGTTGTCTTGGATAGATAATAAAAATACTTTCCCGATGCCCCATCTTATCTGGAGCTATGATCAACATTTCAGTTTTGGTCCAAGAAATACTGATATTTTGCTTTATTTTTAAAACACTGTACGATATAATTCCTCATGGAAAATAAGAAAGAAAAAAAAAACAACAAAAAAAAAAAAAAAAAAAAAAAAAAAAAAACAGTATTCATGAGGAAAACTATTAATGAGGAAAATAGTTATGAGAAGACTTCTGTTATTAGGAGCGCCGTTTTTCATCGTCGTTTTGTAATGATCTTGAATATTACTTGAAAATAGATTCCTGGGTAGAGAGACCCGGATAAAAATGGACCCTGAGGATCATAGAGTAACCGTTTAATCCTCCGTTACTAAGTGGGGAACAGAAAATGTCATTTTCACAGTTTGGCTGAGCGGTTAGCGGCGCACGAGGTTCCTGGTTCGAATTCCACTGGAGGCAGAAGGCATTCAACTCATGACTGTATCGCGCTTCATTGCAAATAGCGTTTCGTTATTGTCTATCGTCTCGATATGACTTCATGATGTTGAAGGAGACGTTAAAACACCAATTCATAACAACATGTCGTGAATTTAAATTCAGAAACTATGGAGAATATTTTGAACATGTTCTAGACATGGCACGGAATTATTAACCGTTACCGCTCCTTGGACAAATTCAGGAGATGACGAATTGATAATAATTTCGTATTTTTTTTTCTCAGAAAATAAGCTTTGACATTTCATATAAATTGTTTTAAGAGACAATTTGTATGAAATGTCAAAACTATTAACTGGGGGAAAAAAATAAGAAATACGTTTTAAAATGTTGTCTGCTGTATTTTTACCCAGCATGCTAAGCATTAAAAGAACTAGACAAAATAGACAGCATATAAATTACATTTGTTATTATAAAATCGTGACAACAGCGTTCAGATCAATTCCAGCATTACATATCAGTTCCCATGGCGTTCATTAATCCGCTTAAATCATTTTCTGCGAAACCGGATCAGAAGATCTGGCCTTGACAAGGAAAAATGTACCGACCGCCATTTAATGCGGGGAAAGCAATGCGTCTCATCACGAAATCATGCCTGTATAATTTCGACCCCCTTAAACCCCACTTTTATATAGTGGGGTTTACAGGGTATACATTATTTTTCTTATTTTTGCTCGAAAACATAGATTGCGGGTACTCAGTAGAACCGCCTCGCCGAGGCGGTTCTAACGAGTACCCACAATCTATATTTTGAGCAGAAATATGAAAAAATATCAGAGTTTTTTATCTGAAAATTTTCAGTTTTTTTTTTTAAATGAAATTTTCTATATATTTGAACAGGCGATGGGGTCAAAACTATATAGGCGTGTTTTCATGATGAGAATGCAGATTACTTGCGATTGTCATACCCTGGACGCCTGCACCTGTTGGGGCTCGTCATTAGGTACAGGGATCCAGGACAAATATTCGCTATCACTTTGTATTTCTGAACGCGGCCAAGGATTCTTTAATAGGGGGTCCAAAATTTCTGAGGGTGTTTGATTTGATCAAACTACCGTTCTTACCCTAAGTGTATGAACAGGTCTGAACATATAATGTAGACCCAGATCAGATCTTTTGATCAAACTACCGTTCTTACTCTAAGTGTATGAACAGGTCTGAGCATATAATGTAGACCCAGATCAGATCTGAGTCTTCACTGTTTGTTCTGCGGGTGATCAGGATCTACACTGTTTGCCATCCAGCAATTTTAGACACATTCACAGGTTGTTCCTAAGACGTGAATTTCGTTTGAAGTACAAGGTAAAAAGAGTTAGGTGTACGAACATTCTGGGTTAATACAGAATCCGAAATAGATTAGCCAAACTGTTCCATGAAAATAAAATTTTAGTCTAAGAAGGGTTCAGCTGAACTCCACGACCCCACTGGATTCGCTCCTGGATAGACTGTTCTGTGATCACCAAACACTGTTCAGGAAAAAACGAACACTCCTCAGAGTTGGCTGGTGTGCAAAAACTGTCTGGTCTTATCTTTCGCCTCTGTCACGTCGTTGAACATTGCCTTCTGAAAGGCATTTAATTGCGATGAATCTGTCAAATGCAGAGCTGATGCTGAGATCGTCTGATCCCATCATTAATTGGGCCACGGCAACCGAAAAGGTATCTTCGAATATGCACACTGCACAGATTAAGATTTATACCGCGCATGCGCAAAGTATCATCCGGGCCTTTGCTCTCCATTCATACATTCTGTAGTATCCAATGAGTCTGTTTGCAGACAGCGAAGGTCCTGATCAGACTCTGCGGATGCGCAGACTGTTTTGGGCCTTCGCACTTTGCACATGCTGCGAAAGCATATTTTCGCGTGGCGGGGCTCAACTGATACCGGTCGGAAGGTCTTTGACTTAGTGTCTGCTCATCTTGGAAACAGAAGAATCTATTTGTAGTATTGCCTTAAGGCGCCCGATTTTGGAAACTGTGCATGCTCACACAATCCGCTGTGCTGTCTTTCTGAACTGTACTCACTTGCAGTGGTATAGACTGGTATCAGTCCGTTAACCCTTGTCCTGCTGAATAAGATGCCACGCCCACTTCTAATTTCAGCCAATCGGAACACTTGATCTGGATTTTTGCTATAAAGTCACATACTGAATGGCAAACAGTGCAGATCCAGATCAGTTGGCTTCTTCGGAAGCCAACTGATCTGGATCTACACTGTTTGCAAAGGTAGCGTATATCCGGGTTCAGCAGGACAAGGTTAAAAAGAGCATTCTCATAAAGACAATGCATGAAATAAAAATGCACATTCGTACCCTATCATAATATTTTCAAAGAATGTCTTATTTAAGTCTTCGCTGTACGCCTGAGGACGCATCCTATCCTTGGCTATCCAGACTGTGCCCTGCGAAGAATCTGATCAGACTGCGCAGATGCGCAGGCTGATCTGAGTCTTCACTGGGCGCACATGCAGTCATGTAGGAAATGCTGTGCCCCGGCTCAATTTCAAGTCAATATATTTGAAATCTTCCCTACAGGGTACTTAGTCATGCAAATTATCATGTATCCAATCACAAATGACAGTAGCAGTTTTCAGGGAAGATATCATTTTTGAGTACCATGACACATATTTCTGTTTTGTTCGGGATCGGTTGAACTTGCTTTTAGACATGTATGGGAACAACAAATACTGTAAAATCAGCCGGCTGGTCTGCGGTCTGGGCGGAACCATTTCTGCACGCGGTGCACGTGCATGTTTTACGAGGGTCATATAATACACAAACGCATGATAAAAGCTCAATGGCTATGCATGCTTCATCGCAGATTGTCCTGTACTCTGTGGCGTGTTTTGTTAGCCCGACCAACTGAGTGAAAGTGGGTCGTCGGAGCATCACGGAAAATCAAGACCCTTATCAGCCTGTGCCCTGCGCATTCCCACAATCCGATCAGTCCACATGCCCCACACCCCACCCCTACAGAACTACTGGAGAATGCAGACTATGTCGTAGACTGGCCTTAGCCTATTGAATAAAATGATGGACTCCACAAAATACATTCGGAACCTACAGAATCAAATGAAACTAAATTGTTCCCTCTGACAGTGAAATCAATAGTGACCAGCTGTTATAACCATGGTATTATTTTGATCTTATTTTAGTGGATATATCAAATAGGATTGTAAGAATAAAGATTTTGTCACTGAAGACTGGAGCTAGTCTAGCTATGTCGAGTCGGTCGGCAGCTTTTCTCATGAGACGGTTCATTTCAGATTGCCTGATCTGTGCATTTTGATTCAGACTATTAATAAAGTCTTCTATCCAATTTCATTAACTCTTTCACTGCAATAGGCGATAATAATAGGCTTCAGCAAACAGCGTAGATCCAGATGAGGTGGCTCATCAGGATGTACACTGTTTGACATTCAGTCTTTCTTTAGTTAACGTCGAACGCCTTGGTCTGACTGCGGATGCATAGGTTAATCGGCTTCCTGTCATAGCTCCAGATAAGAGGGGTAAATTGATAAATATTTTCTTATTTATCCACCCAAACGTTATTAAGGGTAGGCCTACTCATTAGAAGCACCTGGACGAGGCGCTTTTACCCATAATGTATGTTTTCGTGGAGAACTAAGACTTAGTTTCAGTCCCTTTGGACTGGAAATAGCGCCTTATCCGGAAAGATCGTCTTTTGCGTGACAGTTTGTGAACTGAATATTGATTTCATTTAAGTTAAAAAAAAGACTCGATTTTCAGAAGCAAACTTGCTTGAGACGGAATATGATATGATATAAATATAACCAGTGACTGAGTCATGATAATATCTCTACTTTTAAAAGAGGGCTGTTCATAAATAGGTTATCTTGCTTGCATGCAATCCAAGTTTACAACTCTTATATACAATACTTTCTGGGTTTGCTTGTGGTCAACAAAAATGTGCCCATTTAGGACACATTTGGATTTTGATATGCTCCACGTTATCAACAAACACCAGTAAACGATAGTTGTTTGATTGCTTATTATTGTTTTCATTTTATTTTATTTATTTATTTATTTATTTTTTATTTTTATTTTATTTTTTTTTTTTTGTGTTTAATAGAATTGAAAGTACTTAATGCCAACGTATTCATTTTCAAGAGATATCCTTCTAATATGAAAGTGTTGGCTCCCTTCTCAAAGGGGGCTACTCTTTAAGGAAAGAATTTGCTCCCTCTGGGAGCGAATTCTTTACTTTAAGAGTAGCCTTCTTTGCATCAGGAATCTCTTCGCATATAAGTCATTCCTTTTTTCCTAGAATGGCAACCTTTTGAAAAGGAAGGGGTGGTCTCTTTGAAAAGAGAGACAAAAACGTTCATCTTAGGATGTTCTGTATCCCTTAACCTGAAGGTCTTAGACTACTAAATCTCACAGTACACTGGTTACACTTCACGAATATGGTCCCACGATAAAGAGTGCCATGCTGAAGTCTTGGTTTTATGTTTTGATGCCAGATTTGGTCAAAATGTATGCAGTTCTGCAGTAGATATGGGCATTTTCTTTTAGTTGCTTTGAAAGTAAGACTAGAAAATGATCTGAAGAAAATATTGCATTTACACCTGTCAAGACCTTGTAATACGGGGTCAGTTAGTTCAACGACACAGTGGCTTTTTTTTTTTTTTTTCGTATAACAAAACCTACCACACCGTTTTCGATTTTGGACTTTTCAGCGGAACTGCTGTCAGGCAAATGTCTTTGAACTTAAAACAAAAAAAAAAACAAAAAAAAAAAAACAAAAAAAAAAAAAAAAAAATCAATCGGCTTCAGAATATTTGCAGAAATGTGTATAATGTATATTTAGGAAAAATCAAGAATAGTTCTATCCTTAACCCTTTTCATGCTGAATAAATTAAGGTGCCACGCCCACTTCTAACTTTCAGCCAATCAGATTAACTTGATCCATGTGATGAATTCACATACTTACTGACAAACAGTGCAGATCCAGATCAGTTGGCTTCTTCAGAAGCCAACTGATCTGGATCTACACTGTTTGCGAAGGCAGGGTATATCGGGGCTCAGCAGGACTAAGGTTAAAGCCAGCGTGACTTTTTCAGACATTTAAATCCGCGACAGCTTTTGTCATTCATGTTTCATGAGGTGTTTTGTTTCACAATTTATAATATTTGGATATATCCGATCTTGATTAACGACGAAGAATGATATGGATATTAAAGTGTCATATTTTCATGTTACGGACAATAGTGATGCAATTATGTTTAGTATTACCGCACCAGTTAATATTGATTGATTTAAAACAATACAAGAAAACTCGTTAATATTGATTGATTTAAAACAATACAAGAAAACTCGTTTTCTTGTTGTTTAAACCTTTCAGCCTAGACTGGCTCCAGTCTCCAGTGACTAAATACTTTTTTTCTTAAAATCCTGTTTGATAGTCCACTAAAATTAAACAAAATAATACCATGACTATAAAGGCTGGTTTATAGTGGTTCTATTTCAGTGGATTATCAAATAGGATTATAAGGGAAAAATAGTCACTGAAGACTGGAGCCAGACTATTTTCAGCTCGGCAGTCCAAAACAGATATCTGTGCAATCAGTGTAGATCCAGATGAGACGGCTCTTGACGAGCCGTCTCATTTGGATCTACACTGTTAGCCATTCCGTTTTCTGTGTTTTTGACTGAAACCCGAGTTTGTATCAGTGGAAATGTCCAAATTCAAGGATGGGAGAGTCCACTTCAGATTTTCCGGAATTGTTATAAGGAAGACAACTTTTTTGACCGCCAGTTTTCTTTCCTGTACACCAATACCATTCATTCAAGTTGCTCACTTAGACTGGCTCCAGTCTCCAGTGACTAAATATTTTTCTCATAATCCTGTTTGATAATCCACTAAAATAAAACCAAAATAATATCATGACTATAAAGGCTGGTCAATAGTGACCAGCCTTTATAGTCATGATATTACTTGGGTTTTATTTTAGTGGATTAATAAAAAGGGTTATAAGAAAAAAATATTTAGTCACTGGAGACTGGAGCCAGTCTAGTTGCTCACTCTGCTGAACTGTATCCACGTGCAATGGTATAATGTGCTTTTCTTCTTTTCAGCATAAGATGTCAGGTCTTATTTCCACTGAAATAATATAAAAAAAAAATAGAATGTCGTCAGCTACAATTTTGGATGGCATTTTAACGGTAAACACTATAAGAACAAAACTTATGAAGGCTTATATTTATGTATTGGTCCTTATAAGCATTTTAGCCTGACTTTTAAGTGAACGGACACAGCTCAGATAGATAATACTCAATACACTGTATCATTACGAAAACTCACCTATTCAAATATATAGAAAATTTTACCTCCAAAAACTGAAAATTTTCAGATAAAAATCTCTGATATTTTTCGCATCTTTTGTCAAAACTTAGATTGTGGGTACTCGTTAGAACCGCCTCGGCGAGGCGGTTCTAGCGAGTACTCACAATCTATGTTTTTGAGTAGAAATAAGAAAAATAATGTATACCCCTGTAAACCCCAGTTTTACTATATATGAGTGGGGTTTAAGGGGGTCAGAATTATATAGGCATGTTTTTGTGATGATATAGACTTTATTAGACGATTCACATAAAAGTCTGACAGTTGCCTTTGGAAACAAAGAACACAAAAAGAACGAAAATCGGAGATTCGTTGTAATAAAGATCTCCATATAAGGCAATGTATTTTGTGAGGCTGCATACGCCCCCATCCATCCCTACCCACCTGCACCCCTTCCCTAGCATCGGCTCAGTCGGTACTTTCTCTGTAAAATATAAGACAAAAAAATAAATAAATAAAAATACCGTCTGCTGCGGCTGTAATTAGCATTTTAAAGTGATACTTTGTATGTTTCATCACGAAAACACGCCTGTATAATTTTGACCCCCTTAAACCATACTTTTATGTAGTAAAACTGGGGTTTACAGGGATATACATTATTTTTCTTATTTCTGCTTATAAGCTTAGATTGTTGATACTCGTAAGAATCCCCTCGTCGGGGCGGTTCTAACGAGTACCCACAATCTATATTTTGAGCAGAAATATGAAAACTATCAGAATGTTTCATCTGAAAATTTTCATTTTTTGGCGGTAAAATTTTCAGTATATTTGAATAGGCATGTTTTCGTAATGATACAGCGAAAGCAAGGACTCTGACCAAACTATGCATGTTGAGTCCCTACCATGGACCTTATTTATGATAATATCGTTGGTTGTTTGTCTGTAGAAAAAGTAAACTTAATGTGCTTTATTTGGACAATCATTGATTTGGTGGATCATTTTAAAACTTTCCATGCTGGGTAAAAATTTCAGCAGTTGACATTTTGACATATTATTTGTTATTTTTCCTAAAAAACAGGATTTGACATTTCATGCAAATTGTCTCCTTAGGAGACAATTTGCATGAAGTGTCAGATCCTATTATCTAGCAAAAATAAGAAAAATGTTATCAGTTCATCGTCTGCTGAATTGCCCATAGCATGCTAAGTTTATAAACGCAGTCTTTGTACAAGAACACAGCTGTATGTACGTGGATGGCATTTATTTAGCTCGACTACCATAAAGCATGATCGATGGCTTCATGACAATTTATACCAATTAGAGGAGTATAATTACAGTCCAACTGTTTATGGCTTAGAATTAGCATGGCGGTATTTCTGATAGACTGAATTCTGTTGATACTTTGACATGCTTAGTCGCTTACAGTCTGTAATATTAAGTACAGGTTGATGGCTTTTAAATGCATTTCGTGGTGGAAAGAGTGCGTAGAAATTTCGAAGTATTTAAGAATTGAAATTCAGATTTTGAGCTTGCACTTGATGATGAAAATCATAAGGCTATTTTAATGTCTGTGAAGCCCAAAGGGCTTCTCGGAGATATTAAAATAATGTGTTTCATCACCCAGTGAAAGCTCATGATCTGAATTTCATTAAAATTAATTCTGTATTAAATATATTCATTTCATTATCAGCTCTTACCTAACATTCAAATTTGCTTGGTTTTCTAATATTTGGAATTAAGTTTCAATTAACGGAGGTCTTGAAACAGCCCGGCGGCGGCGGCGGCGGCTCGGTCGCGCTCAACGTCATGGAGATACGTTCAACGTCTGGGAGATACGTGATCGACGTCACGCAAAACGTGACCGAAGTCACGCAAACGTATGAAAACAAAGAACATTACAGGCCCTAATGCGCGGCCAAGATCACGTGATAGCTCAATGTTTTGCATCGAGAAATGGACTGCAACAAGAATGGCTGCTTCATTGTAGACACTTGCATTTAAAATGTAAATATTAAAGGTTGATCAGGGCCTTTGTAGTCTGCTGATTAAATCAGTGAATACTGTATACCATATACAGTAAAACCTATGATAGTGGCCACCTCTATTAAGCAAGCAATCTGTACTAAGCAAGCATGACTTCAGTTCCCAAAAAAGGCAAATTTGTTAAAACTCACCTGTATTAAGCAAGCAGCTGTCTTAACAATCACATCTGGATTATCCCTTGGGTGCTTGCTTGATACAGGTTGGACTGTATATCTATCAAGAACAGGGAAGCTCCTGGTCAGACTGGTGCCACAATACACAGATCGATCTGGACCTTCCCTGTTCGCTTATAGCATAAGGACACAAGTGTTTGTTTGTTAATAGGATACTAAGCCCGATTTGATGAAGAGTCAATTAACCTTTATAGCGCTCAGCAAATGTTTAGTACAAGGCATTCTGAAATTGATTTTCTTATTTTTTTTTCTCAAGAAAATCGACTTTGACATTCCATGCAAATTGTCTCCTTAGGAGACAATTTGCATGAAATGCCAAAGCCTATTTTCTGAGAAAAGTAAGAAAAATTTATCAATTTGTCGTCTGCTAAAATCAGCCCAGAGAGTGGTAAAGGTTAAAATGAATGAATCCCTTAAGATTTCAAGAAGTCTTTAAGAAGTTACATGCAGTTTTGTAATTTTATTTCAGGTAAATGCTTGTTATAATGAGGTGAAGTGAATTGCTTATTAACGCTTAGCACTCTGGGTAAAAATTTCAGCAGACGACATTTTAAAATATTTTTTTTTCCAGAAAACAGGTTTGACATTTCATGCAAATTGTCTGGCAATTTGCATGAAATGTCAAAACCTGTTTTCTGAAGAAAACAAAAATAAGAAAAGTTATCAGTTTATCGCCTGCTGAATTAACCCAGAGAGTGGTAAAGGTTAAGAGATTATTGGCATCGATTTACATCTTAGATTTGCTATAAAGTGCCTAGTACCCAGTGGGAGTACCTTCTTATGATTTTTGCAAACTTTTTTTTTTTTTGTTTTTTTTTTTTTTGTTTTCTTTAGTAACTGTTAGAAATATTTTTAATTTTCACAAATCTTTATCACTTTACCAGCATCTAAACACGACCATTGGAGACAATTTGCGCGAAATGTTAAAACCTATTTTCTGGGAAAAATAAGAATATTATATTCAACTCATCGTCTGCTGAATTACTCCAGAGAGTGGTTGGTAGAATTTAAAAACTGGGCTGGTCCGCTACTTTGCATCTTGCTAACTTTACGCTGTCTCTCAAGAAATGTGCGAAGGTGCTGTGTATCTTATATCACCGGGGTGTCCAGCTGATATTGGCTTACAGTTGGGCAAGGCCTGCTATCCTTGTAGTTGGTAAGGGGGAATGTTTTTATTTCTTCTGTTTCTTCACTTTCATTCCTGTTCCTCTTTCTTCCCTGTCCCTCTCTTTTATCTATTCTACTGTCTCTTCTATCTCTTTTCTCCCTTTCTCTGGGAGACGACACAAAATGACCCTCAAGGGTTGACGTGTCGTTAAACACCAACACAATCAATCAATCAAGAAATACATACAATTTAAATAAATATTTGTTGTTTTTTTTTTTTAAAGAAATTACATTCATTCACACGCTCAGTTATGCAGTCAGGTCTGACGTGTATAATTGTAGAAGGTGACAACGCAGTCTGCCAGCTGCCACCACCTCTTAGTCATCTAATATCAGCAAAATATTGAAACTCATTCTTCATTCAATGCCTGTTCAGTCTGTGTTTAGTCATTTGTTCTTGGACATGAATTGCACGTTCATCCATGGCACAGATGTTCGAAACTGAAAGGCTAAAACAGGACCTCGTCATGTAAAAAGGGGCCTCACGGTGTATATGAACAGCGAAGGCCCAGGTCCGCAGACCGATCTGGGATTTCGCTGTTAATTTGAGGCACATGACTGTAGAGTTTTCTGGAAAGAAGCAAAAGTCAAGATTCGACTACAAGGACATTTATTTTGATTAGGGTCTTTACTGTTTGATTGTGCTCTAAGGCCTCTTTGAGCATGGCGTGACTCAAATATATGCTGACTGTTTGCAGGTATAGTTGATGTTAAGTTGCATGCATCACGAAAACACGCCTATATAATTTTGACCCCCTTAAACCCCACTTTTATATAGTAAAACTGGGGTTTACAGGGGTATACATTATTTTTCTTATTTCTGCTCAAAACATAGATTGTGGGTACTCGTTAGAACCGCCTCATCGAGGCGGTTCTAACGAGTACTCACAATCTATGTTTTGAGCAGAAATAAGACAAATATCGGAGTTTTTTATCTGAAAATTTTCAGTTTTTGGAGAAGAAATTTTCAATATATTTGAATAGGCATGTTTTCGTAATGATTCAGAATAAAAGTCAAAAAGTCAGAAACCAATGCGAGCTACACTTATTCTCAGTTACAATTACAATTACAATTTTATTTATTTATTTATTTATTTATTTATGTTTTATTTGAATATATATTTATTTTATTTATGATTACATTGTCGGTTGTCTGTCTGTATAAAAATTGAACAACGTCATCTGCGCAGTCTGATCAGAGTTTCCGCAGGGCACCTGTGGTCAGCCAAGGATAAAAGTGTCTTCAGGCGGATTGCCTGCGCGGAGTCTTTACTGGGCGCACATGCACATGTAGAAAATTCTGTGCCCCGGCACATATATGCTATTCCCCTTCTAGCTTTCACCTAGTAATGTCCATCTTTAATGGAATCTTCCCTCCTTAAAGTCTGACTGGTCTGATTATTTAAAATGGCATGCTTTAAAAGGAAGGCTGGGCTCATTGACTGGTTTCATATGTTGATCTCTACGTTTTGGGCTGGTTTCAGTTATTGAGGCTTGAATGAATATTGATTCAACTCAAGTTAAAATAAAACAGAGGTTCAGTGGAACTTAAAATAAAGGTGTAATATCTTATTTAAGGTGCATATCTTACTTGCTTCTGTCATTGTAAATTACTAGGGTCACGGCAAATAGCTTTCTGTAGTGTCTAATCAGGATCTACGCTGCAAAGGTTATTTTTTCGTGAAGCTAAACATCAATTGGTTAATGAAGACATACATGCGCGTACCCGGATTCTTGCGTGAATTGCAGACTCAGTCAAATGGCCAGCATTCGAGTCCGCGCATTTCTCATTAACCCATTTTGCCGAATGGACTCTTCTACCTGAAATCATTGGTCAGGTTCATTTCCTATATAGGGAGTGTCTGGTTAGATTTTATCGTTACCATGTTTTGTAGGAATTTCTGAACTTAATGCAAACAGTGTAGACCTTTGGCGTCTGATCTGGGTCCACACTGTTTGCCTACGTCCCTTTTATGGTCGGTTGACCATCAATTTGTGTCTCGTCGTAGTGTTCTTTTCCAATTCAAATTATCATTATTAATCTTTTCATTGGGATTCATTAATCTGCTTGATTCTCCTAACACTACAAAGTAATAATGGAAATCGATCTTGCTGGCTTCACCGATCAAGCATTAGTTGCAGTTAAATGCAATTATATCTGTCTGATAAATAGAATAAGATGTTGATTGCTGATTGCCTGTCTGCATGATACTGTCTGTACATGTATCGTGCTTCTTAATCTTGAACTACAACAATGGGGCATATAACGTTTCGTCGTGATTTTACATCAAGAAAACATGCCTATATAATGTTGACCCCCTTAAACCCCACTTTTATAAAGTAAAACTGGGGTTCACAGGGGTATACATTATTTTCCTTATTTTGCTAAAAAACATAGATTGTGGGTACTCGTTAGAACCGCCTCGCTGAGGCGGTTCTAACGGGTACCCACAATCTGTTTTGAGCAGGAATATGAAAAATGTCAGAATTTTTATCTGAAAATTTTCCTTTTTTAGTTGCAAAATTTTCAATATAATTGAATAGGCGTGTTTTCGTAATGACGTCCGTAGATGCGTATTCACGTTCGTCACCAGAGTCTAAATGCAGTTATCCACTCGCACAACAAGGGGGAGGGGATATAGGGATTGTCCCGTACGTAAGTACGTACGTGCGTACGTATGTTCACATTTTGTCATCGCTCCAGCGCTTACATTTATTGATGGATTTTAATATAACCACACAAATATTGGGTATGACAATATCTCGTGCAAGCACGACTTTCAGGGTCCTGGGCTCAAGGTCAAGGTCACTGGCTATTTTTAGAAAAAAAAACTTTTATGACAATATCTCAAGCAAGTTCAACTTTCAGGGTCCTGGGCTCAAGGTCAAGGTCACTGTGGCTTTTTTTTTTATAAAAATTGTCATCGCTCTGATATGTAAGCTTATCCATCCTTACCCCATCCTACGAGGTAATTCCTGCCAAAGTTCTACGGGCGCCTGTAAAATTTACGGTAAGTGCGCTGGCAGCCAGTTGCCACTATTTTACCGTAAAAACAAGAAGTTTTACAGTGAAACCACTTTTTTATGATGTGCCGTCTCTTTAGAAGCTCAAAAAATCTAGCCATCACGAAAACATGCCTATATAATTTTGACCCCCATAAACCCCACTTTTATAAAGTAAAACTGGGGTTTACATGGGTATACACTATTTTTCTTATTTCTGCTCGAAACATATATTGTGGGTACTTGTTAGAACGGCCTCGCCGAGGCGGTTCTAACGAGTACCCACAATCTGTGTTTTGAGCAGAAATATATAAAAAAAAATATCAGATTTTTGTATCTAAAATTTTTCAGTTTTTGGAGGTGAAATTTTCTATATATTTGAATAGGCGTGTTTTCGTAACGACCACTATGCGGACAAAACATGTATTACTGACTGGGGCTGCATGAGAATGAAGGGCGAGGTTTAGCGCGAGTAAAACTGGTTTAAGCAACCCCCCCCCCCCCCCCACACACACACACACACCCTCCAGTATTTTTCTTACTAACGGTCCAAGACGGCTCCTCTGTTGCAGTTCTTTGTTTGTGCGTCTGTGTTTTCATGTGTGGCGTTTGTTTTCTCATTATTTGTTTCTCATCTCTTCTTTTAGTGCCTCGGGAGGGCTTAGGCTGGCTCCAGTCTCCAGTGACTAAATATTTTTCAAATAATCCTGTTTGATAATCCACTAAAATAAAACCAAAATAATATCATGACTTTAAAGGCTGATCACTAGTGACCAGCCTTTATAGTCATGATATTATTTTGGTTTTATTTAAGTGGATTATTGAACAGGATTATAAGAAAAAAATATATAGTCACTGGAGACTGGAGCCAGTCTACGGGAAGGCTGTGCTTCGTGATTGTGGCATTTCCTGGGTATCTTCACTTATACTTTTACAATACCCCAGTCAGCATTCTTTATAAATCTATAGCGGGCAGTTATCGGCCCGTTAGGGTAGCTGACAGGCAGATAACGGCCCGCTATTGATTTATAAAGAACGCTAGCTGGGACAGTTCAAAGAGCTAAAACGAATGATCCACGTACCTGTGTTGGGATAATACGTGTATTAATGATATAACACTATAGTCATAAATTTGTCATAATCCCAGTCAGTAAAGTGAATCTTCGAGTCACACTTTCACTCTTTGGCAGTCTACCAATCTTATTTGGCAGGAATAAACTGGATAAAAAAGATGCCATGGAATGCCAACTGCTTGTGCCATCAGCATTTCAGTGACAGTCGCGAAGACTCCTGGCGAACCGCAACGTGGGAAAACGTACCTTCTGACACGTTTGCCCAGCGAAGACTCAAATCAGCTTGCGCATCCGCGCAGTCTGATCAGAGTCTTCTCTGCTCATATGAAGCATATTTACACCCTTGACTATCCAAACTGCGCACAGAGAACATTCTGATCAGACTGCTCGAATGCGCAGGCTGATCTGAATCCTCGCTGGGCGCACATGTCTTAAGTACGTTTTCTGACGTTCGACCCATATACCACTACTATTTGCTTTAAGATGTTCGCTTTGCAAGCATATAATTTTTCAGTGACAATATGTCAATTATAGTAATTTTTTCCAGTATTAATCAATTACTGTGGCATCCATTAACCCAATGAATCTCTGCGAAAGTCGACCCATGTCAATTCCACAGTAACGTTTTTGTCAGCAGACTGATAAATAATTAAAGATTTGGAGCACTGTGGATTTTTTTTATTTGACATTTTCACATATGATGCGACACGTCGAGCCACTCTCTGTCCCCGCAGACTGACCACGCGATTGTGTGTTTCGCGATTTTAACGCTTAGCTTGCTGGAGAAGAAAAAAAAATCAGCAGACGATATTTTGAAATATTCTTCTTATTTTTCCCACAAACTAGGCTTTGACATTTCATAGGAGACAATTTGCATGATATGTCAAAGCTTATTGTTTCGAAAAATAAGGAAAATTATCATCGATTTGTCGTTTGCAGAATTAACCCAGAGAGTGCAGAGATTAAAGGGAGTGAATACACTTGTTATACAAGGGAGACAACTTCCGTTACTTCCCGTTTGCTTTCCAGAACACCAAATTAATGTTTAGGATATACCTGTAATTAACATGAAATTGAAACCCCCCCCCCCAAAAAATGTATATATATAATTTAAAACAAAAACAGACAATTTAAGACATTGCATTGTTCTCTCCCTCCCCGCCCCACCCCCACACACATACGCCCCAACCGTGGCCTCATCCCCTCAAAAAGAAGGTATGACGAACCAGATTGTTCCCGTTTCCTTCTGTTCACGTGTTTTTGATTTAAACTGCTGTAAGGCAGTAAAAAGCTATCATTGTCAGACTAAATTCCGTTTGTCTTACATGCTGAGTGAGCTTATATTGAGAGTTCTCCCATAATATGTGAGCCCACCAAGCGAGAAGGTACCTTCTGAACATATGCGGACAACGAAGGCTCGGATCAGATCACACGGCGGCGTCTAATCTGGATCTACACTGTTTGTTTAGGCGTGTCTGGCCGAATACGTAGAGTAAGTACGGTAATTTGATCAAATCGAACCCATTCAGAAATAATCCTGGATCCATCCATGCGAAGGCCCTGCTCTGAAGGCCCTAATCTGAAGATAGCTCTGCTAACCTGGGCCTTTGCTCTTCGTATACACCGCAATGCCCTTTTTTCGTGACACAGTCCAAATTATTTGGTATGTGTAAATAACTCTCCCTAATACCGTTTTTACCCAAAATATTCCGTACCATACTTGTCATAAACTTTCAGCAAGTCCATTTACCTGTTGATGTGTCTAAAAATCCTGGATGAGTGACAAACAGTGTAGACCTAGACCAGACGCCGCGTTACGCGGCGTCTGATCTGGGTGTACACTGTTTGCTCAGGTCTTTCTTGACCACTACCACTCAGTGGCGGATCCAGGATGATTTCTGAGGGATGGAGGGTTGGGGCTTGATTTGACGAAATATCCGTACATACTCTACGCATTTGGGAAGACAGGACTGAGGAAACCAGTGTAGACCAGACCAGACGCCGCAGAACGCGGCGTCTATCAGGGTCTATACTGCTTGCCACTCATCCAGCAGTTTTACACACATTCAAAGGTAGTAGAATGGATTCGTTGAAGAGAAGTATAAGGTAAAGAGTGGTGGTGGAGGGTGTAAATATTTAGGTTGAATACGGTATCCCAGATTTATCAAATTTGTCCAAAATTTCCCTTGAATATGAAATTTTGAAGTCAAACCCCTTCTCGCAGCTTTTTTTTCAACTCTTAATTTTTTATGACTATTCTTTAACTTCTATAAGTACTCTTTCTTACATAGACAATAAATTTAATATGATATTAATTAAAAACATCCTCGCTGCTGTTAACCCTACTCTTGCTTAACACGACATGCCCTGTCTTAGCAAACAGTGTAGATCCAGATCAGTTGGCTTCTGAAGAAGCCAACTGATCGTGATCTGCACTGTTTGTCATTAAATATGTGAATTTCTATAAAAAAAAACTCGGATCAAGTAATCTGATTGGCTGGAAATTAGATGTGGGCGTGGCATCTTAATTTATTCAGCAAGGCAAGGATTAAGCAACATTTGTGATATTTTGAACGCTTAACCGTTATCCTGCTGTTCACGACAACCCCTACCTTTGCAAACAATGTAGATCCAGATCAGATGGCTTCGAATCTGATCTGAATCTACACTGTTTGTCATTCAGTTTTTGAATTTGAAGGAAAACATTATATGATGTAATCTGATTGGCTGATAGTCAGCAACGGATGTGGCTAATTAAATTATTCAGCAGGATTAGGGTTAACATTGTTGTTAGAAGAGAACTGTTTTGGATTCCAGAGATTCAAATTTGATCAGATTGGAAAGTAAGCAATGGCATGTCCTGAGAAAAGTGTACTTATCGTATATGCGAACAACAAAACTTCAGACCAACCTGAGCTATCGGACTGTCTTGTCAGCATGCGTACTGGATGTTTATACCATGACTGATCTCCTGGGTCCAGTTGTTCAAAGCGTCGTTAGCTTAACGAGCTCGTTAAGGGTCATTTCGTTAACTGTTTTAGCAGATTCAATATACAATTTTCTGATATTTTTTGCTGAAAAAATGTGAGTAGCTTTTGCACTGCAAAAGCTACTCACATTTTTTTCAGCAAAAAAGTTCAGCATATTTGCGTATCACTCGATGTAAATTTAACGAATCGATAACTAACGACATCGTTAGCTTTGAACAACTGGGCCCAGAATGACTTTTTATACCCTGCCACACAATAGTGACGGGGTATTATGGCTTCAAATTTGACGTCCGTGCATCCGTCCGTATTTCGTTTCCAGACGATAACTTGAGTAAATAGCAATGGATTTTCACCAAACTTGGTATGTGCATTGATTTTGTGGAAATCTGATTTGGGACTGCTATTGGGCAAATTTAGACACGATAGTGAAGGGGTATTATCGTTTCACGTTTTTATTTCCTATCTTCCATTTTTATTTCCTATTTGCCATTTTTATTTATTTTTATTTATTTATTTATTTATTTTTTGTTATTTATTTATTTATTTATTTATTTATTTGTTTTTACTAAGGAGAAAATATTAAATATTTTTGCACAGAGTGTTGCCTCCCTAGTATTTGAAATATTTTGAAAAAAGGGGGGGGGGGGGGGGGGGGGGGGGGCTACTCTTGAAGAAAAGAATTTACTCCCTTTGAGGTTAGCCAAAAGCTGAATGCACTTTTATTGAAAAGTATGGGATAAAACAAAAAACAAAAAAGAAACAAAAAAAAAAAAAAAAAAAAAAAAAAAAAAGTTTTTATTGAAAAGTACTTTTACCGGCATATTTTATTTGTCATTATTTTCAAGGTTGCATCTTTCAGTATCTTCTCTTGATCTTTCTAGCAGACTTCACTGGCAGGTAAATATTTGCGGAAAACCGTATTTATCCTAAGTATCTTTACATACAGGCCTGAGCCAACAGTGTAGACCCGGATCAAACGCCTCAGAACGCGTCGTCTGATCAGGATCTATACTGGTTGCCACTCATCCAATAGTGTTACTCATTAACAGGTATATATAGTGAACTGGACGTTCATATTTTTGGAACAAGTATGGTAAAGAGTGAACGCTTTGCGTACTGGGTAAAAATTCCAACAGACGACATTTTGAAATATGTTTTCTTATTTTTTTTTTCCACAAAACTGATTTTGACCTTTCTTGCAAATTGTCCCCTTCAGAGACAATTTGGATGAAAGATCAAAGCATATTATCTGGGATACAAGAAGAAAAATGTCATCAAATTGTCGTCTGCGGAATTTGCACAGACGAATGGTAAATGAAATTGTGATCGCAAATTTAGAATATACACGGTAAAAATACAAGAATTTAACACTTACGATGCAATAGGTAAATTCAGTAGACGACAAATTGATGATATTTTTAAACAGATGAAAACAGGATATGACACGCCATGCAAATTGTCTCCTGAGGAGACAGCTTGCAAGAAATGTCAAATCCTACTTTTTAGGAATGCATGCAAAGTGTTAAGTTGAACTTGATGAAACCAGTCTGGCGTGTGGTACTATTTTCATCACTCATTAAAAACGTGTATTTATTTTGCTTGAATTCCAAGGAACCTGTCTAGCAGCACAGAAATGCAAGATTGCAACAGATGTTGTTATTCTGTCTTTCTTGGATAAAGATCTTATTTATCTTACCATTTTGCATGCTGGGTACAAATTTCAGCAGACGACATTTTGAAATATTTTTCTTACTTTTCCTAGAAAACAGAATTTGACATTACATGCAAATTGTCTCATTAGTTGCATGAAATGTCCAATCCTACTTTCTAGGACAAATAAGAATAATATCATCAGTTTGTCGTCTGCTGAATTTGCCTATTGCATGGTGAGTGTTCATACTGTTAATAATAGTTTCGCAACTTCAGCGAATAATCAAGTTGTGAAAGACTACTCTCTCTCTCTCTCTCTCTCTCTCTCTGTAAACTCAGTAAAACAAATATATCATGTCTTGTTATATACTTTTACTTATTGTTATAACAGTATCGATTTTGACACACATACACGCACGCACGCACGCACGCACACACACACACACACACACACACACACACACACTTGTCTTGTTATATACTTTTATTTATTGTTATAACAGTATCAGTTTTGACACACACGCACGCACGCACGCACGCACGCTCACACACAATTTATTTTTTATTTTTAAATTCCATTATATATTCGTACACCAGAACTGAAAGATTAGTCTACCTTTCTGTATGTATCCGAAGATTTCAACGAACAAATACATTTGTGTGCTGGTATCAGAGGTGGATTCAGGGGGAGTTCGTGGGGTTAAGTCGACCTCCACACACACATGCGCGCTTATTTTGACTCAAGATTTGATTTTCATGGGAAAATTTGGTTAAATTTGATAAAAATGGATATCGTATTTTCCTTAAATACTCACACCCTTTGCCCTATACTTCTCTTCAACAAGTCCATTTTACTGCTCGTGAATGTGTGTAATATTGCCGGGTGAGTGGCAAACAGTGTATTTCCAGATTAGACGCCGCGTTCTGCGGCATCTGATCTGGGTCTACACTGTTTGTTCCGGCCTATCTGGCCGAATAAGTACTGTAAGTGTGGTAATTTTATCAGATCGAACTCCCTCAGAACTTGAATCATCCTGGATCCGGCCCTGGGTATATGCGTATATGCGGGCAACGAAGTTCTAGATCAGCCTGCGGTTGTGTAGACTGGTCTGTTCCTTCGCTGTACGTCTATTCTCGGAGCTGTCCGTCTATTCTCGGAGCTGTCCGTCTATTCTCGGAGCTGTCCGTCTATTCTTGGAAGATATCTTTGCACAGCATGATTTGTCAGCACAGCATGATTTGTCATGCTAGAACAATGCAAGGGAGACGACTCGCATGACCATGCCAAGTTTTATTGCGCCATACGTGGAGGGAGACGATTCGCATGACATGCCAAGCAAATAAGATATCGTATGTAAGGAGAAAAAAAAATGGTGGAAAATCTACAAAGTGTATGTGGGTAAAATTTTCAGCAGACGTCATATTTTTTCACCAAAAGACAGATTTTGACAGCATTACGAAAACATGCCTGTTCAAATATATTGAAAATTTCACCACCAAAAACTAAAAGTTTTCAGATAAAGGTTCTGATATTTTTTATATTTCTGCTCAAAACATAGATCGTGGGTACTCGTTAGAACCGCCTCGCCGAGGCGGTTCTAACGAATACCCACAATCTATGTTTCAGCAGAAATAAGAAAAATAATGTATACCCCTGTAAACCCCAGTTTTAATATATAAAAGTGGCATTTAAGGGGGTAGAAATTATATGGTCTCCAGTGAAATTTCAATTCCTGTTTTCTGGGAAAAGGTAGGAAAAAATATTATCGATTTATCGTCTGCTGAATTAGCCCAGAGAGTAGTATGGGTTATTATGCCATTATTAAAACTGGGTGTTTTTATTCTTGATACTTTCAGAAAACAGCAATGAAGAAATACCCGGATGTCCTAGTGCCGTCGTCAAGAAGGATATGGCGTACGTTTTCTTCCTGAACGAGAAGACACGAGACTATTATGAGATTGAGTTTCAACCGATAGGCGGTGAAGCATCAATCATTATCGACGATCTTACGATCATTTGTGGTCTTACACTGCAATTTCCAAAAGGTACGTACACCATACAGAAAATGCACTCACAGATCCATCCAGAAAATGTAAAAATATGCGCTCAGGGCGTTAAAAATGTGAAAACATGCGCTCACAGATCCATACAGAAGCTGTGAAACAGATCCATTCAGAAATGAAAATATGCGCTCATGTAGATCCCATTTAGAAAATGTGAAATTATGCGCTTGCAGATCCCTCCAGAAAATGCAAATATGCGCTTACAGAGTCCCTCCAGAAAATGTGAAAATATACGCTCATAGAACCATCCAGAAATGTGAAAATACGCGCTCACAGATCCATCTAGAAAATATGCGCTCACAGATCCATCCAGAAAATATGAAAAAAAAGAAAGAAAAAAATGTGCTCACAGATGCTTTGGGTCAGTAGGACCGTTCTGGTCTAAAATGATCTCTTCACACATGACTTCAAAGAATTCAGCCATTGTGAACACGTAAATTTTTAAAATGTATAGATATATAAAGATAATAGTATGTAAGGAAATGCAAAACTATGACAGCTTGTGCAAAAGATCGTTTTGGACAATGACGGCTCTCCTGATCCCATAGTAATAGTCTAATCACTATAACATATACTTGATACTTTTTATCTCCTCTCACAACGAAGTTATGGAGGGAATATAGGGGTTTTTATCGTACGCATTTTCGCGCCACGGTGACGTCAAGTTGTTTTTTTCAAGAGCGTCATTGTAAAAATATAAAAATAATTAATTTAATAGAGAAATAAAACCAGAATTTCGCCGAAAATAAAATATTGAGTAGTAAGTATTGAATTCTTCGGGACAGTGTGAAATTCTTTTGGTGGAAGTGCGTCTTCATGAAGAAATAAATAGTTTTGTGTTCACGACTAACGAACGGAAAAGAGAAGAGTGCCGCTGATCGACCTGAAAAGGAAAGGAAAAGGAAATGAAACAAATGTTTTTTTTTGTGAAATACAAACAGACGTAAGTTCTAATTATACTAACATTATACTAATATAATTCACTTGTGAAAAGTCATTGTTAAACCGCTGCTGCAAATAAACTGTTTTTCTTCATTAAACCTGGGCGAATAAATGTGAAATTTCCACAAGGACGTAAATAATACAAGGATTTGCAACTTGTTCTCCGCGTAATAGAAAGAACCAACACATCGCGTGATACCCCGAGAAAACGCGAGAGACGTTCGAGAACCGATAGCGTCACTTGCCGCCATCTTGTTTTTTTTCTTCGCCAAGAAATATTTGTTGATGAAATACTATCGTATGATCGTTACTGTTAAAAACTGTTGCCTTCAATAGATTTTATTTAATCAACTGTATCCGTTTATGTCATGAATTAGTCAAAACAACATCGTTTTGCCAACAAAAACGGGTTTCATCATGAAGACTGGAGCATGAATTTTTAGCAGATTTCAAGTAAGTTTTATTTAACTTCTTACTTTATGTAGCGAATTTAAGGGAATGAAATAGGTCCTTGAATGTCTCAAGTTTACTAACTACCCAGTTATTTTTGCACATCTGCCGAACCAACTGAGAAAGAAGACGTTAAACAGTGCTGTATACATTGAGTGATGAAAGACTGATGTGAGTTTTCCAAATCATTGCCCTTTTGTAACACGAAAAACATTTCAGTTTTCTGCGTTTTCTGTCTGATACTATAATTTTTAGTTAAAATTATATCTGATCCTGTGTTGGCCAGCATTTTAAAGTGCTAAATCGACCAAACCATACATTAAACGTGTGTTGTATTTCATATACCCCCACCCGTTATATGCACTGGAACCATTGGTTGTTGCCAAGGCATTACCCATTTTGTAACGCAAAAAGCATTTCAGTTTTCTAAATTTTCTGTCAGATATTATTACTGTTAGTTACAGTTATACCTGAACCTGTGTTGGCCCGCATTTCAAGCCCTGTATCATCCTAAAATATGTAATATTTATGAGTTTATATGTTTATTACAAGCGCCCTCCCATTGTTTGTTATAGAATAGTTGACGGGGCATTGCCCATTTTGTAACACATAAAACCTTTCAGTTTTCTGATTTTTATGTCAGATATTATTATTATTAGTTAAAATTATATCTTATCCTGTGTTTGCCAGCATTTCAGGTCTTAAATCATCATAGAACAGGGAAAATGTTTATTTCATTCACCCTACCCATTATTTGTTATGAAACACAGTTGTAGGGCATTGCCAGTTTTGTAACTCCAAAAACATCGTCAGGCCCGCATCTGATTAACGGTCGCCTCGATATAAGTGAAATAATCTTGAAAGAAACGTAAAACCCCGAATGAATAAATTAAAAAAAAAATCAAGTATCATTGAGATTCTGATGCTGATCGGGACAGAAAATAATCGAAATGAAAACACCTGACAGATTTTTACCGGCAGCTGTGAATCTTCGATGTCTTTCGCCTCTTGAAACTCGCCAACTTTTACAAATTCATTTCTCCTTTTTATCAATTAAATAGTATGAATGACGCCTTGTGAAAAAAAAGATAATGTTTATTTATGCTGTGAGAGAAAACAATCAAGAAAAAAGAAAGGTAATGTTTATTTATGCTGTGAGAGAAAACAATCAAGAATTACGGTCATGGTTGTTCGCTCTTTCGAGCGATACCGGCGATAGCGTACCTGTGTTGTCTTGGTAACGAAAGTCTCGCGCGGCTCTCGCGACCATAGGACTCTTAACACAGGGACGCACGAGATATTGCGGGATTTCGTTTAGTTGCGAATCTTGTAATTTTATACGTCTTTGATTTCCAGGATAGTTTTGTGAATATACGGAGTACAATTTTCTAATATTCCATGACTGAGTTCGCTACGATTATTCGATAGTCTTGATCTAAAGATGAACACTAACCAGATGAAATAAGCATATACAGTGGCCATACTAACTCGCCCCTAGGCCATTTTCTATTGTTTGATATATCTCACTATAACACGGGTCACGCTCAACGGTTAACGAAACAAGGGAGGCAACTCTGTGTTAATCGTCTTAAACTGTATCTGTGAAACTGCAGCGGATATGTCTGCCGATTCGAAGCTGTATAGCGCGGAGGATTCTCTGAAAGATAAATACTCTGGAATCTTAAACCGCATGTCTCACGTAGAACTGAAGCAGTTTAAGAAATATGAATATAAATTGATCGTCCTAGATGAGATAAAGGAGCTTCTACCAGCTGAAAGTCAATCTCGTCTTGACCAAACAGCACTGTGCGTCTCAAACTTTCTGCAAAATGAGGTACAGAAACTACTTCGCAGAAAACCTCGCAAATCAACAGAGCACAGCACACAGCTTCTGTCAGAGACAATCCTAAATGACTTAGATATAACTCTACAATCAAATGAAAATAAAGCTGATATCGACCACGACAGCAGTGATGACGATAGTGAGCTGAACGAGGCGGAGGATACTACTTGTTTGGATGATAGTGTGACACTCCTCAAAGAAGCAGCAAGGAGTGAACCGATACATGCGGATTCCTCTGATGCATCCAAGACAGAATCCAAACGTCCAACCAAGAGTACAAAATGCTGTGACACTTGTTAGGTCAAACCCACATCAAAACGGAATTACGATCAGATACGTTGTTCACTATGTGCCCAGTGGTTTCATGAAGCTTGTGTTGGGATAACTGAAGATGAGCCAGTGGGAATTTGGCTCTGTCATACATGCAGGGAAATACCAACTTCACTAAAACAAAATGTAAACTCTATGAAACTTGAATTAAATGACCTTAAGGTTTGCACTCAGAGCCTCCTGAAATCTGTTCAAGACCTTTTTGCAAAAGTTGACAATAGTTTTGAAAGTATCAATGACCGAATAACAGCCTTAACAAAACAGATAAACGGTAAGGACTTGTGCATCTCAGAATCCATTGAGCAACTTCAAGTTTCGACTAAAACCCTAAAAACTTCCCTAGATCAAAAGTCCTGCCAAATACTGAATAAAACAACAGCAGTCCTGGATAAGATAAAAACAAAAACTGATGACTCGATGAAAGTTGCAGAGGAACCCAAAATCTCAAGCAATACAATCAACAAGACTGAGACAACCAACGCCAACCAAAGTGCTTCACAGAAGAAACAGTTCAAGAAACCTCAAGGAAAGACACAACAGAAACTCTTAAACAGCACATATACAAAACGTAGTGCTCATAGCTCAATAGTGTTGAAACAAGTACAACCCCAACGGTCCCAACCAACTCTGAATACAGATGACGAGACCGATCATATAGACCTGACTGAAAGCGCGAGAAAACCTATAAAACAACCAACACTTCTGATTGGCAGCTCCATCCTGAAACAAGTGCAAACAAATGAACTAAACGGTCATACAACTGTGCGCTCTTTCCCAGGAGCAACTATAACAACCCTTAATGACAAAATTAAAAAGTACAATATTGATATGTGTAAAACCATCATTCTGCATGTCGGTGGTAATGATGCTGACCAAGGTGTTGACATAGACAGCTTCTGTGATAATTACATCGCACTACTAGAGAGCCTGGCGTCTGATAACCGTCGGATCATAGTATCAGGACTCCTACCGAGGAAGACAGCTAATCTTGAACCTTATAACGAACAACTCAGGTCTCTATGTGCTGAAAATGACATTGAATTTGTAGACCACTTTGACGGTTTTCTTCTTGCCACGGGTGAAATACCTGCAAATTATTTTTGGAAAGACAAAGTGCATTTAAATCAACAGGGTAAACAAAAACTCTTGTCGAACATCAACAATGTATGTAAAATCACCAATGTTCAGAAACCTTTACGACCAAAGAGACTGTTCCAAGGATCTTGACAGGGAGCAAGGCCTCCTTACCATAAGGGCCCTCGCTCGATGTCGAGATTCTGCCATATCTGCAAAACAAACAGCCATAGTACCGAGATGTGTTGGTACAATGGGAGGAACACTGGTATGTCGGGTCGATTCCCCCAATAGCAAATAAATGGGCGTGTGAAACACATATTACCAACAGATAATAATATATCAATGAGACTGCCCCCAGACACAGAAAACCATTCACCACAACAACAATGTGAATATGATGAAACAATTATCATACCACAAGAACCTGTGCATCCCGGTGATCCTTCCCTTGCTAACACTTCTTCTTTGCCCAATCAAAACATTATACCAAACTTTCATACCTCTGATCCTACCTGCTTGATGCATAACACCACAAGTAATACCACTTTGGACTTGTTATCCAAGTCAAAAGGGTTGCATTTTTGTAATCTTAATGTTAGGCACATTGTCTCTAAATTTGATGAGATACGCATTATCATGGCTAACAAGACATGCCCAGATATTCTGGGTATTTGTGAGTCATTTTTAGAACCGACCGTCTCTGACAATGTGGTGGCGATCGACGGATTTGAGATTCTTAGAAAAGATAGAGCAGAGACCAAAAATAAAACTGGTGGTGGTCTACTATTATACATTAGAAACACAATTAAGTTCAAACGCAGGCCTGAGTTTGAAACATCTAGCTTAGAAACACTTTGGGCTGAAATCGAGCTACCGAATGCTAAACCTTTTCTCTTATGTACAGTTTACAGGCCACCCGATGCAAAAAGCGAATGGATCGACTTGTTTGAGGTAGAGCTTTCCATAGCACAGACATCTGGTCTTGAATTCCTTCTCATGGGTGATTTTAATGTTGATTTGAAAGCTCATACGAATAATAAATGGCTAAACCTTATAAATCTATTCGATTTAACTCAACTGGTAACAGAGTCAACAAGGGTAACGGAAACTACCAATACGTTAATTGATCATGTATATACGACTCATCCAGAGAATATTGTACGTTGTTTTACTTCTACTTTATCTTTAAGCGATCACTTTCCCATTTGCTTTACACGAAAAGTAAACTCAAAGCTTCTAAAAGACAAACATACTACCACTACTTATCGCAGCTACAAGCATTTTGACGAAAATAAGTTTATATCTGATATTGCTAACGATTTGGATGCGTTTGCGGCAGATAAATCAAGTATAGACGAAGACCTTAACATCTGGTATTCATTCCTTTTGAAACACTTGAACAATCATGCTCCGATTAAATCCAAACGCGTAAAATCTAAACGTATGCCTGACTGGTTTACTCCAGATATAATTCAAATGCAATCTTTACGAGATAAAACCAAACGATTAAAGCAATGGAGTGATCATAGAAAATACCGCAATAAAACAAAACAACTCATACGACAAGCAAAACGTAAATATTTTTCTAATAGCATAACAAATTCAAAAGATACCAAATCCTTATGGAAACACCTGCGAGACGTGACTAATGGTAGCAAGACTGCCTCCAGTAATTTGCCTCAAAAACTTATAATCGGAAATGAAACCATTACGGAGTCTGAAGCTGTTGCGAGCAAACTGAATAAATACTTTGCTTCAGTTGCCGAGCTTTTGAATAAAAACACATCATCCGGAAATTCATTAGACTTTGACACCAATAAAATCAGCGATTTTGTTGATAGCAAAGTGCCTACAAACACACAATTTACAATTCCATTTATTACCCCCGAACAAGTTTTATTACATATTAATACCTTAGAGGTTTCAAAATCGACCGGGCTTGACGGCATAGGGCCAAGGATCATCAAACTTGCTGCCAAATCATTATCGCCATCGATTGCGATGCTTATCAATAAAAGCATTGCGACCGGCCAGTTTCCTTCTCAAATGAAATTGGCAAAGGTACTTCCAATTTACAAAGGTGGTGAAAAGTCCGACCCCTCAAACTATAGGCCAATTTCTATCCTGTCCACTGTATCTAAAATTTTCGAAAAGCACGTGAACAAACATCTTATGGCATATTTGAACAAATATAAACTTCTACATGACAATCAATCCGGGTTCAGGCCAAAACATAGTTGCCAAACAGCTTTAGTCAAACTCATTAATGACTGGATGAAATGTATTGATAAGGGTGACTTGGTTGGAGCCCTTTTTATCGATTTTCGGAAGGCTTTTGATCTAGTTGATCACTCCATCTTGCTGAATAAACTTGCATTATACAAACTTAACCCTTCTGCCATTCAGTGGTTCAAATCATATTTATGTTCTCGACAACAAGTAATCGAGAGTGATAAAGGGTTGACGGATTTCACCACCGTACAATCTGGTGTGCCTCAGGGCTCAATATTAGGCCCGACCTTATTTCTCATTTTTATCAACGATCTTCCGCTTCATATCAAAAAGTGCTCCTCTGATTTGTATGCAGATGACACGACGATTCACACGCATGGTAATGACATAGATGCTATTGAAGAAGATCTGCAAGGAGAATTCGGTAACACAAAAACATGGGGAAAGATAAACAAAATGAATGTTCACATGACCAAAACATCTTGTATGCTAGTTGGCGCTAGAAAACGCTTGAACGACTCTCGACCTCTAAATATTATTGCTGACGATGTCAACATTCAATCCGTTAGTAAACAGAAACTCCTTGGTGTTTATATCGATGAACACCTTTCTTGGTCTGCCCATATAGACCACTTATGCTCCCTTATCTCATCTAAAATATCTCTATTACGCAAGTTAGCAACGTATGTACCGACACATATTCAAAAAGTTTACTATCAGGGGTATATTCTTCCTTATATTGATTATGGCTCTGTTACCTGGGGGTCAGCCTCTGTAACTAATATTGAACGCATATCCAAGCTGCAAAAACGCGCTGCTCGAATCATCCTGCGAGCAAATTACGATACCCCATCAGTAGATATGTTCAGTCAGCTGGGATGGCTGTCAATTCCGGACAGACTTAAATATAATAAGGCTGTCTTGACATACCGAGCAATAAATAATTTATCCCCTGAATATATAACACAACTTCTAAAACCAGTATCCGAGGTACACACTCTTAACCTCAGGTCATCAGAAAATGGCTCACTTTATGTGCCGAAAGCACGGACAGCACTTTTTGATGGCTCTTTTTCGTGTTCCGCACCAAGACTATGGAATGCTCTACCTCAAACAGTAAAAACATCGGGGTCACTCTCTACCTTTAAGCAGTCTCTTAAAGCAACATTTTAACCCTTATAAAATGTCTTTAACTATGATTTTAAATGATATACCATGTGTAAAATTATCGCTGAAACCGTTATTGTAACTGAATTGAGAGCTTTTATGACCTAGCATAATTGTTTTAGATATTGGTTTTATGCGCTCGTCAAATCTTAAAGCACTTACAAAAACTGTGATAACATACAGATTTGTCTTTGATATAATTAAGTGCCATGTTTGGTTTTAAATCACTTGCACATACCTGTTAGCACTTTTTATTTGATAAAAACTTTATACAAGCATTCACTTCGCTGCAAGCTACTTTTATCCCATGAATTTCTTAGCTGTTAGTTAAGTCCTGTTGTATATATGTATATAAATTTTAGTTAGAGGACCACAAGGTAGAATAGTTATTTATAGCTAATTGTGTCATCCTCTTTAAACATTGTTTAAATAAAATAAATAAAATAAAATAAATACGTATGTTCACCTTTTGTCATCGCTCTAACGCCTACATTTATTGATGGATTTTAATGTAACGTCACACAAATATTGGGTATGATAATATATCAAGCAAGTTCGATTTTCCGGGTCCTGGGATTAAGGTCAAGG
This sequence comes from Anodontia alba, assembly GCA_964016985.1. Lineage (NCBI taxonomy): Eukaryota > Metazoa > Mollusca > Bivalvia > Lucinida > Lucinidae > Anodontia > Anodontia alba. The sequence continues at coordinate 90,381,974 of OZ024828.1, read as the reverse complement.
TCACTGTGGCTGTTTTTGGAGAATTATATTGGATATTATAATATCTCAAGCAAGATCGACTTTTAGGGTGCTAGGCTCAAGGTCAATGTCACTATGGCTATTTTTAGAAGAAAAATGTTATGGCACTAGTACCTACTTTAATTGATGGATTTTAATATAACTTCACACAAGTATTCGGTATGATAATATCTCAAATAAGCCTGACTTTTAGGATGCTTGAATCAAGATCAGAGTCGTTATTGCTATTTTAGAAGCACCTACACAGATCTAACGTTAACAGACAAACATTTCTCACTGAGTTTACCAACATTGCCTGGGTATCTTAAACTATTTGGTAATGTTTGTCTAAGGTAAATCTACTGCATTGATGTGGGCGTGCTTAATTAATACACCATTGGGAGGAGTCAGTTCTAAGCACAAGCATTTAGTGTTAAGCATATTTGAGAAAATGTACCTCTGGACATATGCACCTAACTAAGGCTCAGACCAGCCTGCACATCCAGCCATCTCCTTAGGAGACAGTTGTGCATGAAATGCCAATCCTCTTTCAGTACAATTAGAATAGAGTTTGGCATTTTATGCAAACGGTCTCCTTAGGACCTTTTTTATATGCCTGTTTGAAAAACGGAGAAGATACGTTATGCCCCTCGACGTCCGTCCGTCTGTCAATCCGTCTGTAAACTTTTCGTTTCCGGATAACTCCTCCTACAGTATACATCCGATCAAGCTGAAACTTGTTTTATAGTTAGACCATGATGTAGAGCAGCCCATATTGTTTCGAGGGTACAGTCCACCAAATATTAACAGAGTTATGCCCCTTTGAATTTTTGGAAACATGTCCTTTCCGGCTAACTCCTCCTACAGTTTACATCCAATCAAGCTGAAACTAAATATGTAATTAGATCATGATGTGGAGCAGTGCATATTATCTCGCGGTTACAGTCCATCTAATATTAATAGAGTTATGCCCCTTTGAAAGTTTTTGTAAACATTCCGTTTCTGGCTAAATCCTCCTACAGTTTACATCCAATCAAGCAGAAACTTGATGTATAGTTAGATCACTATGTGGAGCAGCACATATTTTTCTCGAGAATAAAGTCCTCTAAATATTAACAGAGTTATGCCCCTTTGAAAAATTTTGTAAACATTTCCTCTCCGGCTAAATCCTCCTGTAGATTAAGTTTGATCAAGCTGAAACTTTATTTATAGTTAGACGATGATGTATTATTTCGAGGTTGCAGTTCACCAAGTGTTAAGAGAGTTATGCCCCTTTGAAAATTTCTGTAAACTTTTTATTTCCGGATAACTCCTCCTACAGTTTACACCAGATCGACCAGAAACTTTATTTATAGTTAGACCATGATATGGAGCAGTGCATATTCTTTCGAGGTGACAGACACAATACACCAAATATTAACAAAGTTATTCCCCTTTGAAAGGTTCTGTAAATGTTTCGTTTCTGGCTGACTCATCCTTTGGATTACACTATGTTAAGCTGGAACCTTGTAAATAGTTGCACAATGATGTGGAGCAATGCATATTATTTTGAGGTTACAGTTCACCAGAGGGTAGAAGAGTTATGTCCCTTTGCAAATTTCTGTAAATGTTCTTTTTTTTTCTGGCTAACTCCTCCTGCAGTTTACATTCCATCAAGCTGAAACTTGATTTATAGTTAGACCATGGTGCACATCTTGTTTTGAGGTTACAGTCCACGAAATATTAGCGGTAATGCCCCTTTGAAAATTTCATAAGCTAACTCCTCCTATAGATTACATTAGATCAAGCTGAAACATTGTAAAAAGTTACACCATGATGTGGAGCAGCTATGCCATTTCAAGGTTGCAGTCCACCAATATTCCTCCTACAGCTTACATCCCATCAAGCTGAAAGGTGATTTATAGTTAGACCATGATGCTAAGCAGCACATTTTTGTTTTGAGGTTACAGTCAAACAAATATCAATAGAGTAATGTGTGTCTGTCCATCCATATAAACTTTTCTTTTTGGGCTAACCCCTCCTACTCTTAGGCTAACCCCTCCTACTCTTAATAATGTCAGTATAGCTAGGTGCTACAGCTGATTGCTTGCCTCGGGCATATGATACCTTGCTTGCGGAGCTCTTGTTTTTTTTATTATTTCAAGCAAAACTGTTTCTTTTGGGCCCTTTGTTGATTAACCTGTTTTAGTCTGGAGACCCCCGAAAGGTTATTTGGTAAACAGTGCAGACTCAGGTCAGATGACTCAACATGCGGCATCTGATCAGAGTCTCCACTGTTTGCAAATAATTTTTGCTGTTTTTCTATAGGAATATTAAAATCACAGCCTGACATACCTAAACTTGAAATTTGACTCTTCCAATATATAGTCTGCAGGGGTTTATTCAGTCTAAAATAGCAAAGGTGGTTACCCACTAAAGTTCTATTTCATTTTTGTAGGTGTTCAGGATAATGGTGACTGCTATGAACCTATGGAAACAGAATGTGAACAATATGTACCACCACCCACAACTCAGCCACCAAAAGGTATGTATTGAGCCACAAAGTCAGAAAACATACATACGGACATGTGCTCCCAGCGAAGTTTCAAATCAGCCATGTGCATTTGTGCAGTCTGATCAGAATCTTCAACTGGCCCATTTTGGATAGCCATTACCAAAACACACCTATTCAAATATATAGAAAATTTCACCTCCAAAACCTGAAAATTTTCAGATAAAAAACTTTATTTTCATATTTTTGCTCAAAACATAGATTGTGGGTACTCATTAGAACCGCCTCAGGGAGGCAGTTCTAACAAGTACCCACAATCTATGTTTTCGAGCAAAATGAGAGAAATAATGTATACCCCTGTTAACCCCAGTTTTACAATATAAAAGTGGAGTTTAAGGGGGTCAAAACTATATAGGCATGTTTTCGTTATGCAAGGATGCTATGTTTCTTCATTCTGACAACAAAGACTCTAATTAGACTGTGTGGATGCGCAGGCTGATTTGAGTCTTCGTTGGGCACACATGCCAGAATCAAGGATATAAATACATTTTTTACGTCTTTGTCAGAAGGTACATTTTCTCGTGTTACCGCTTTATCTCTTTCTTTTTGGTGTTTTCTTTGGGTCATTTTTTTAAATCAAAGTTTTGCATTTTGAAAACCACAATGAGGTAGTCGGAATATTTACCTCGTTGGGTTGCCGAAGAAAGTTTTCTATGGGGAGCTGAAGACTGGAAAGTGTTCCCAAGATGAGAGAAGAAACATTACAAAGCCACCATAAGCCCAGCTAGCATTCTACGTAAAATTACATCGGGCCGTTATCGGGCCGTTATCGGCCCGTCAGCTACCCTGACGGGCCGATGACGGCCCGATATAGATTTACGTAGAATGCTGACAGGGAGAAAGCCTGATGGGATGATTTCCGAGAGAGACCAAATGAAGGCTGTTCGAAATGGCATTGCCTTATCCACAGATACTTGAGGTCAGAATGGTCCATTGCACAGATGTTTCAAGAGTTCTTGCATTTTATATACTTTGAACATTTCTGATAGTCATAAAAATGTTTAGAAACTTCTAGATGAAGTTTTAAAGTCTCTTTAATTCACTATCAACGCTCAAATTAGTACTTATTTCAGCCTTCATGGTAAAAGAGATGCTTTTTTTTTTTTAAACTTTATAGTAAAATGATACAGATATGTTACTGGCATCTGTACTAAGTTTATATCTTTTGTTGTTTTTCATTCCTATGTATGACTCACTCGTGTATTTTGGATGCCATGACAGCAAATGTTTCCCATAGACTTAACACAAAGTAGTAAAATGACATCTTGTAACTGCTGAAGACATTTGAATTAAACTTGTTAAATATTTTCCCAAACTCTGCCAAATTTTTCTTGTATGCCTTATGTTCTGATTACTGGTAGTTGCCATGCTAACTATTAGTCTTAAAATAGTTATATACTTAAATGACAGCTTACCCTAAAGCTATGAATGGATGACACTGAAATAATGCGGGCATATTCCTTGGGTGGTCCTATTACAAGTTTGCGTTACTATGGCTCCTGTAGTTTTGGTTGCTTTGGCAACAAACATTTCTCAGTGACCTACAGTAACCAAATGGTTAAACGACATATTAACCATGAAGTGATTTGAACTGATGATGTCACAAATGCTCCTTGTGTGATCCTCATCAGGGTCCAGTGGTTCAAAGCTAACGACATCGTTAGTTAACGATTCGTTAAAATTTAAATCAAATGATACGCAAATATGCTGAAATTTTTTGCTGAAAAAATGTGAGTAGCTTTTGCAGTGCAAAAGCTACTCACATTTTTTCAGCAAAAAGTATCAGAATATTGTGTTTTAAATCTGCTAAAACAGTTAACGAAATGATCCTTAATGAGATCGTTAAGCTAACGACGCTTTGAACAACTGGGCCCAGATTTTTTGTTTGTATGCCCATCCACTATTTAAGTTGGTTGCCAATGGGATGTTGCACTGGCAATATTAGATTTTATTGAAATAGTTCAGGCATGTTCCTTAGATGGTGGTCTACCAAATTTGTTCAGGCGAACTTCAATGGCTCATAATTTGTTCGAGATATGGGTAGTTCGAGCAGTGATGGTTAATCATGGTGCCAGGTCAGGAAGCAGATAGTGATAATTTAGGGAAATCTTTTAGATTTTCTACACAAGAATTGTATGTTGAGTGTACTCATTAGATGAGGTGATTCTAATGAGTACACACAAGATACAATTTCATGATAAAACAAAGAAAATATTTCCCTAAACATTTGTGCTCATGAGCTATTGGAAGAATTTCATAGGGACTGAAAAACAAGTTCAAATTAGCCATGGTAAACGAGTCATTGGTGTTACTGCTGAGGTTCGACTGTATGTCCTGTCATCATTGTAGCTCCACTAGTTTGGTTTCCATGGCAACAAATCTTTTCTTTTTTTTTTTTTTTACAAATATTTATGTAATTGGACTCTTGAAGTTAGAGATATATTGAAAATATTGTGGAAAAGAGGAGAAATTGCTCCTTAGGAGCAATTTCTCCTCTTTTCCACAATTTTTTTTTTTTCCATATTTATTCTTTTAAAGACATACACAAACATATATAGACATACACAAACATATATGTGACAATTTTTGTCTCTACAAAGTACATTTAGACATTATCATATAACAAAAAAATAGTAGTTTCTCATAATTTTGTGACAACTTTTTTGCAATAATATATTAAGAGCAGATCTATCCAAGAAGATATTAATGTCACATGCTATATTTAGTACTGTGATTTTCTTTTGTAGTTCGCAGGTGTGTAGCCAACAAATCTTTTCTTAGACTTATAATTAGAAAATGGTTTATTGATATTTCTTAAGAAACCGATGACATTGTTTGAACCAAACTTTGCAGTAATGTACCTTTCATTTGGGCCTCTAGTATATGAGAAAAATTGTTCCCTCCCACACACACAAAAACGGTTTGACATTTCATGCAAATGTCTCCTGAGGAGACAGTTTGTATGAAATCTCAAAGCCTTTTTTTTGTTTGAAATGTCATTAATTTGCCATCTGTTGGTTTTGCCCTGAGATTGCTAACGGTTATAATCCAATGGTTAAATCATTAGTTGTATTATTATTGCATCTGCAGTCACTTAAGCAACTTAAGCATGCAAGTTTCAAGCCGTTCATTTATTTGTTCATTTGTATACTTATGTCCACCCTAGCATCCACCCTAGCATCCACCCTAAATGAAGTCTACAAACTGTAAAACTTTATGGTTAGTTTCACTTCACTGATTGTTTTATCTCACTGAGCTGAATAAGGAGGACAGCTCTCACTGTTCTGGTTCTAGTTTTCACAGGTATGGTTTAGACTTCAACAAAGTTCTTTATGTTTTTATAATTAATTCATGCATGTATATCCTTTTGTAGAAATTATTGGATGTTTGGTCAGTTGCAATGTATGTATACATGTACTCATATATCAATCTACTTTGGCCTTATCACTAAAACATGCCTCTGTAATTTTGACCCCCTTAAACCCCATTTTTATATATATATAGTAAAACTGGGGTTTACAGGGGTACACATTATTTTTTTTATTTTTGCTCCTAAACAGATTGTGGGTACTCGTTAGAAATGCCAAAGCAGTTTTAACAAGTACCCACAATCTATGTTTTGAGCAGAAATATGAAAAATATCAGAGTTTTATCTGAAAATTTTCAGTTTTTGGAGGTGAAATTTTCTATATATTTGAATAGGCATGTTTTCGTAATGATTTTTTTTTCTGTATTTTTACAGGAAAGCCAACAACAAAGGAAATCAATCCAGCCGATGAGGGTTATGACACAAATAATAATGAAAACACAAATCCTGGTGGTAATCCAGATGGAGGAAAAGTTAGTGGCTCAAAGGTGGATGACTCGAAGAATAGCTCCACGAGGATTGTAATTTCTTGGTCATTAGTTTTGGTTTCATTAACACTTGCCCTCCTTTAATAAATAGGCCTTCTAGACATTTTTTTTCAATTGAGGTAAAGTATGTTACATGTGGTTACTATGGTAATTCAGGCATATCTGAAATCATTCCTTTATGCTTATGTGATAAGAAATGCAAAACTAGGAAGATGTGTATGCAATGTATAAAAGCACACCAAGATTGACACTTTGGTAACACCTTAGAAATAAAGATGACCAATTGATGCTGGGGAATGTCTATCATGTTAGTAACATCAAAGAGTTAAACATACTGAGATGGGTCATACCCAGCAGGCATATGACGTTTATGCAACGTCGGCTCAACGTCGATGCAACGTCATGACGTTGCATCGACGTTGAGGTGACGTTGTATTAACGTCATGCGCCTGCTGGGTACCATCAAGCAAGGGCTAAAAATTATGTTTTATATTCTGCCATCTGTTAAGTAAGCTTGTATACAGCAAGGCAAAGTATTACTACCGTTCGACAGTACCAGCAACAACCACACGGACATTGTACACTGGAACCGCTTTATGAGTTCATTATAAGATGATTTTGGATATAAGCTGGTTTAAATGTGGACCTTAAAAGCGTTGCATCCAAACAAAATTGTATAGATTATACAGAAAAATGACCATTTATGGTCATTTTTCTATAAAATTTATACATTTTTGTTTGGATACAAAACAAAAATGTATAGATTATATAGACAAATGACTATTTATGGTCATTTTTTCTATATAATCTATACATTTTTGTTTGGATACAAAACAAAAATGTATTAATTATCAAGAAAAATACCATTATGATAATTTTTCTATGCAATCTATATATTTTTATTTGGTTATTTAGCTAACATGATTTTTGCTTTGGATTCCATCAATAGTGTTATAAAGTGGTTATGGTGTACATTCTGTTTACAGCATTACTTGTTTTTCTAATGGCAGCATCAGCGGCTGCAACACTATTCACAGTGGCTGGTAAAGTAAGAACTTCTACTGCCACTTGTTGCGAGACAATTGGGCAGCCCCAAGCAAACATAGGTCCTTGCACATTCAATCAGTCGACTCAAATCTCCACATTTCGCAAACCAAGTTTCTTGACTATGGCATATGTCCTAAACATAACTCTAGTTAAAGTGCTTTTTTCAATCCAAAAGTGTTGATATTTTTCTTATTTCTCCACGAAAACATATATTGTGGGTACTCATTAGAAGTGCCTCGCCAAGGTGCTTCTAATGAGTACCCACAACATATGTTTTCTTTGAGAAATAAGAAAAATATTAACCTGATACCCACTCTTATCTAAACCTATGCCTAAAATATGGCACACTTTATTCCATACTTTTTCTTGAATTTTGCTTTTTATGCCTTTGTTTCATAAAATACTTATTGGAATGGCAAACAGTGTAGGCTCAGATCAGACAACTCTTTCGGGAGCAGTCCGATCTGGGCTTGCACTGTTTGCATAATTTATACCATTTTGGCAGAAAAGTTGATGTACAAAATTATAGGACAGTTGCCATATGTCAGGTCTGATTGCACTGTTCAGACTGTAGATGGACATGCTGATCTGGTTCTGTGCTTTTTACATATAATGGGCTGTGTGCAAAATGGTAAGAAGGTATTATATTGACAGAGAAATAAATATCTAAAAGGTTGCCTGTGGAAACAAAGAACACACAAAAGAACGAAAATCAGATTTTTGGTTACATGATTCCTGATTTGACTTGGTGGATATGCAAGCTGATCTGGTGCTTCAGTGTGTTGTGGCTCAGATCTATTTGAGTTACGCTGTAAGAAAAAAAGCATTCTTTAGAAAACATCTAATCTGGAATCCGGACAGAGTAAAATTACTTTCCAAAAAAGCTAATTTTCAGTGCTTTGCATTGTGACCTACATGGATGACTTATTGAGGAGGAATATTCAGTGCTCTAGACAAGATTTTGGTACAATGAGTATTTTACCACCTGCTTTAAAGCTTAATGCTTAAAGGCCCACTTACAATTCTTAACTCTTAACTCTTAAAGCACCAAGCTTAAGTGTAGCATACAAAATTCTATCTTTTTTTTAGAGAAAATAAAGCTTGGCATTTGATGTGAATTGTCTGCTTAGCAGACAATTCACATCAAATGCCAAGCTTTATTTTATCTGAAAAAATAAGAGTAAAAACACCTAGAAATATATTTGTCATTGGTGCTTTAAGGGTTAAACCCTTCCTGATCTACTGCACTGCTACTGCTCACAAAAGAATCAATGTGAGGGAAATTCCTTTACATTAAAAGATGTAAAGTTTACTGAAAATGTTTACCCACTAAATCTGATTTCAATGCAGAAATCCAAAATTTCATGGAGTATTTTTACCCCCTTAACTTCAATTTCAGTGCTGATTTTCAAAAATTCAATGCTGAAATACCCTTTACTCCCTCTTATCTAGAGCTCTGAATATTTAATGATAACTCTTGAGATAATTTATAATTTCATTGTTATTTATTATTTCTCCATGAAACATATGTTGTAGGTACTCATTAAAAGTGCCTTGCTTAGGCATTTCTAATGAGTACCCTTAACATATGTCTTTATGGCAAATCAAAGAAAATGATCCCAGATTTATCATCAAATACTCTTCTTTAACAAATCCTCTGGTTTTTACATACCGTATTCGATCTAATTACCGCACATACCCCTATAAGCGCACAGTCAAGAAATTTCATAGTCTTCAGATGGCAGTCGGTATACCTTTTGTTTACTTCTTTATAAAGGCTTATGTTGTGGGTACTCATTTGAATTGCATCGACTTGTAGATGCAATTCAAATGAGTACCCACAACATATGCCTTTATAAAGAAAATCAGAAAAAATGGCATAGTCATCATCTTTCTGATCTTTGTATAGTGTATCCTTAGTAGGTAGATACATATTTTACCACAAATGAGTGTTTTCAATTTTGAAAAACCTGAGCGCACAGTATTAGGTCAAATACGGTAAGTTTAATTGGCATTTTTTTTTTTCTCCTCTGGAAATTCCAGTGTTTGGTTAACTGCATGACAAATACATGGCAGTCTCTTGGGTGCAGAACTGCTTCATTATGTTGACATAATAATGACAATTATGCTGTATCTGTTTGTATAAAATACTTAAAAAAAATAAATAAATAAGTATATAGATATGCTAACCTCTTGCCTGCTTCTCTTAAATTGTTGACCTTTTTTCTAGATTTCATGTGAGACAGGATTGTCAGTGTATTTAGTACAAGGACATTTGCAACATACTTTTATAAAATTAAGGATTGGTACATAATAAATGCTTAGCAGGCTGGATAGTTATTTCAGCAGACAAATGTTTGAATGTTGAAATATTTTTCTTATTTTTTTTTTCCCAGAAAATAGGCTTTGACATTACATGCAAATTGTCTTTGGAGGAGACAATTTGCATGAAATGTCAAAGCCTATTTTCTAGGAGAAATTCACCCAAAAATCAGTTTGTTGTCTGCTGAATTTGCCCTCAGTATGCTTAGCATTAAAATATTGAATAGACGAATAACAGACTATATATATTCTATACATGATTATTAACTCATATAGAGCCATTCAAAATTGCAGCAGATGTCAGTTTAATTTTTTTTTTATGTTTAATGTTTCTGATTGGCAGATGATTCATATGAAATTTCAAGCCTTCTCTGAAAAATAATAATAAAAGAAAATTTAGAGTGTTGTTTGCTGCTTTTGTGGCCGATACTTTAAGGTTGAAAGTGTTGAAAAATGAAGAAATGTTTATACATAGCTCTAGATAAGGTTTTTTTTGTTTTTTTTTCCAAACAAAAAAAATTTGATATGCTTTTGGTATTCATTAGAAGCACCTCACCATGGCACTTCTAACATGTACCCACAACGTATATATTTATGGAGGATGAAGAAAAATATTATGCAGATGCCACCTCTTACCTAGAGCTATGTCTCAGTTTTTGTTTGTCTGATTTGGGTTTAACGTCACTTTCAACAAACTTTCAGTCATATTGCCACGGTGGCTGGATGTGGCAGGGAGCTCAATGCTCACTTTTAGAGTGCTGCCTCACTGAAATATCACACCCCAAACACTTTGACATGATATTCCACCCAGTCACATTATACTGACACTGAGCTGACCAGTTCTAGCTCTACTTTCTTAAAGCTGAGTGCCAAGTGAAAGAGCAGCTAGTACCATTTTTAAAGTCTTTGGTAAGACCCGGCCGGGGATCGAACCCGCAACCTCCCGGTCACAAAGCAGACGCTCTACCACTGAGCCACTGTGCTGGTACAGCCAGGCTCTATGCCTCGGTATAAAAGTAAATGTACATTTTATACCAGCATTTATAATATTCCAGGGCCCAGTTGTTCAAAGCTAACAATGTTGTTAGTTAACGATTCGTTAAAATTTACATCAAGTGATACGCAAATATGCTGAAATTTTTTGATGAAAAAATGTGAGTAGCTTTTGCAGTGCAAAAGCTACTCACATTTTTTCAGCAAAAAATATCAGAATATTGTACATTGAATCCACTAAAATAGTTAACGAAATGACCCTTAACAAGCTCGTTAAGCTAACGAAGCTTTGAACAACTGGGCCCAGATTGTGTATCAGGAAAGTATGTTTCTTATTTCATAAATGAAAACATACATTGTGGGTATTCGTTAGAAGCGCCACAGCAAGGCCCTTTTAATGAGGACCACAATGTTTGTTTTCATGGAGAAATAAGAGAAATATCAATATTTTTCAGTTTGATAAAGCTCCCTATCTGAGCTACATGTATGCAGCACTTAAAATAAATTTCAGAAGAACAACCTACATGTATTACAATGCAGGGTTACGCATTTGATGATAGCACAACCTTCTCTTATTTAAAAGGAATGGATACATTTTAAAGGAAGATAATTCTGTCAGAATGTTTTAACCTCCCTTCTGAAAAAGGGTCTCCCAATGGGAGCAAATTCTTCCCTTTTAGAGTAGACTCCTTTTCAGAAAAGGGCTTGATGTGCAGGAAAGCAAACAGGAGTCATGGAAGTTGTCTTCCATGGTGAAAATGGCCGAAAACCAACCAGGCATTTCCATTTATCTTTAGACTGTACCTTGAAGACTAATTTTCTCTGCTTATAGCTCAGGTACCAATACTGATGATGATTTGGTGTTTTACGTCCCTTTCAAAGGTATTAAAGCCATATAGAGATGAAAGAAATGTGATAGTTAAAGGCACTATGCAATGAAGCATGGTACAGTAATGAGCTGAATTCTGCCTCTAGCCAGACTAAAACCCAGGACCTCAAGAGCCGAAGCCAGGAGTACTAACCACTTGGCCACCACCTATACTAGCCTGTATTGTATAATACTTTAACCCTAAATATTTGGACAGAGAGCCTAAGCAAACATAATAGACCCAGATCAAACTACTCTTCTGGGAGCAGTTTGATCAGGGTCTACACTGTTTGCCATTCTGTCAGAAAAATTTGATGCATCACCAGATAGGTCATATATTCACCAGATAGATGATGATACATAATGAATAATGGGTAAGGAATTAAGGGGTAGGAATATTTAGGGTCCCTAAGGTAATGCTGCTTAGTGGTTGCAAATGATGGTCCTTAAGGAAAAGTAGCCTCTGGTGCCACTGGTAGTGGTGCCGAACACACCTCAATTCATTAAGAAATGTGTTCATTATAATATGTTTCATGTTATTTATATTATTTTTTCTCCTGGTAATTGTTTTGTTATTTGATGAATGTGAATGAGAAAGTGGTAGTAATGCTTTGCATGCTGGGTTAACATTTTAGCAGACAACATTTTGAAATATTATTCTTATTTTTCCTAGAAAATAGGGTTTGACATTTCATGCAAATTGTCTCCTTACATTTTGAAATATTTTTCTTATTCCCAGAAAATAGGATTTGACATTTCATGCATGACGTCTCCTGTGGAGACAATCTGCTTGAAATGTTAAATCCTATTTTATGGGAACAGGAGACAATTTGCTTGAAATGTCGAATCCTATTTTCTGGGAAAAGCAAGAAACACCATTTGCCGTCTGCTGAATCTGCCCATAGCTTGCTTAGTGTTAAATATATTTTGCATGTGTGATAATGTGAGTGGAAATGTTGTATTTATCAGTTATGTTTATTGTACATTAACATATAAATTTGTATATGTGAAGATAGGTTCTCAGGAATAAGGTTGTTGCCATTCTACGGGAAAAAAAAAACATTGTTTCACACAAATTATTCTTACTTTACTGTTAGAGAAATGGACACAATTTCTATTATTAGAGAAACAGACACTATTTCGAGCCTATCAGTTACATATTGACTATATTTGTATGTTTTGTTCATGTATTATATATGTGTATTATGTTCATTAAGTGCATTTAAGGTGTATCAGTGCAATGTATGAAAGGCTGTAAGAGTCACATCACAACCTCTATAAAACTGTTACTGGGATTCAAAGCAAAAAACCATGTTAGCTAAACAACTGCGTTGTAGCCAAGCAAAAATGTTTAGATTATATCGAAAAAGGACCATTTATGGTAATTTCTCAATATACATATACTTTTTACATTTTTGTTTGGACATGAAAATGTAAAGATTGTATAGAAAAATGACTATAAATGGTCATTTTTCTATATAATCTATACATTTTTGTTTGGATACAATACTTTTGAGGTCCACCTTCAAACTGTCTTATATCCCAAACTGTCTTATAAAGAGGATTTAGTGTATGTCACATTGATTGGAAACTCTATTCATGAACAAGTAAAATCTTATGCCAAACATTTGTGGCCCATTTGTATGTCATATTATGTAAGCACCATACCAATACACAGGTTGATATGGGCATTTGCTGCCTGCATACACTATTTCAACTAATTTCTTGTGGTGTGGTCCACATTAAATAGTGCTTTTACTGGTTATATTAACCCTTAACCCTTGTCCTGCTGAATAAATTAAGATACCATGCCCACTTCTAATTTACTTCATCCAGGTTTTTGATAGAAATTCACATATTTAATGACAAATAGTGCAGATCCAGATCAGCTGGCTTCTTCAGAAGCCAACTGATCTTGATCTACACTGTTTGCAAAGGCAGTGTATATTTGGGTTCAGCAAGACAAGGATTAAAATGCCCAGAAAACCTGCATCTGAAAATGTTGTCGGTTTATGTTGTCTGCCGATTATTCTTGCTAACTTTTCAAACCTGTCTTTGCATACAGGCAGTGTGGACCCTGATCAGACAGCTCCTAAAGGAGCAGTCTGATCTGGGTCTACACTGTTTGCAAAAATGACTTAAAATCACAGGCAGATGACAAAGCAGACAACAATTGTTGTGATTGGCAGTTTAAGGGTTAAAGTATAACAAAGATGCTATGGGTTTAACACTTAGCATGCTGAGTAAGGTTTTCAGCAGACGACATTTTGAATAGGTTTTCTTATTTTCCCAGAAAACAGGGTTTGACATATCATGCTGTAAAATTCACCAAAATGTTAAATCCTATTTTCTAAGAAAAATAAGACAAACATAAGACAATTATTATCATCAATTTGTCATTAGCTGAATTTGCCTTGAGCATACCAACATTTAACCCTGACAGCAATACATGCATTAACCAGAATTGTAGCAGACAACACTAATTCTTTTTTTTTTCTTTTTTATAATTTTCAGAGAAAATAACATTTTGCATTTCATGTGAATTGTCTACTAGTCAGACCCTTGTTTTCCCTGAAAAAATACAAAAAAAAAACAACAACAAAAAAAAAAACACAAAAAAAAAAACACTAAAATGTCATCTGTTTAAGTTGTGATTGGTTTATAAAGGGTTAAAGATGCAGAAATCAGAAGTACTTTGTTACAAAATCAGTTCTGATATTTGTTCTGATGGAGTCGGTATGGACCAACAATGGTTATTGACCTCATTCGTTTTGTAGTGGATGATACACTCACACCAATTTATCCATGCTCAAAATGGCTGCTTTATTGTGAAATGCTTGAGGGGTGTTTTAGCAAAAATTCTGATGACAACAAAATTGAACAATGCTTGATTCTTGGTCAACCCTTTCACTCCTGACTTCCTGAAGTAGACTCACCTATCTTTGAATTCAGACATATCCATGATTGCAAAAGGGAATCCATGAATGTCCATGAATATCCATGAATGGCAAACAGTGTAGATCCAGATGAGATGGCTAATGAGCCATCTCATCTGGATCTACACTTTTGCAATGGTATATATTTTGAAAGAGTAAACGCTTAGCATTCTGGGTAAAAATTTCAGCAGACGACATTTTTTAAATATTTTCTTTTTTTATTTAAAAAACAAAACAAAAAAACCCCCAAAAAACAGACTTTGACATTTCATGCAAATCTGCATGAAATGTCAAAGCCTAATTTCTGGGAAAAATTAAGAAAAACATCATCAGTTTGTTGTCTGCTAAATAAGCCTAGAGAGTGGTAAAAGTTTAAGTCCAGGGTTATAGTATGAATATACATAAACTTAGTTCTGACATCAAAAAGTGGATATAAATACTCAACCATAAATTTTATATCATAGGTCCATATGAATGGAGTATTTAGATTTTTTTCTACCAAAATAAATGTTTTGGTTGCTCAATGGGATTGCCATAATGAAGAAATTCTAATGAGTACCCACAATGTAGGTTTTGGTGCAAAAGAATAACAGTTTTTAACTGTCTTTTTTCTTACTGCTTCATAAAGTCATATTTTGTTGGTCCATATTGTTTCCAAAGTATATATTGTAGTGTGTTTTGTGGAGAAACAGGAAAAAAAACTATTTTCAAATTCTGCTAACTTTTGCCTGAAGCGTGCTAAGATTAACCTTTAGCGTACTCTGAGAAAACTCAGCAGATGCAATTTGTTATTTTCACAGAAAATAGGATTTGACATTTCATGCAAACTATCTCCTTAGGAGACACTATGGAGACAGTTTGCTTAAAATGTAAAACCTTATTTTCAGTAAAAAATAAAACATTTGAAACTGTTGTCTGCTGAAACTTTTACCCAGGGTGCCTAGTGTTAAGTATCTCACACAGATATGCCTTAGCTACTTCTAGAATAAGTTTGTGAATCCTAGCAACCCTGGGGGATTTTTTTTTAATCCTAGTGCTGCTGAACCCAAACCTTTGCAAGCAGTGTAGATCCAGATCAATAGGCTTCTAAAAAAGCCAACTGATCTGTATCTGCTCCATTTGTTGTTTAATATGTGAATTTGTATCAACAACCTGGATCAAGTAATCTGATTGGCTGACAGTTAGGGGATGTGGCATCTTAATTTATTCAGCATGTCAAGGGTTAAGCTTTTAGCCACTTATGTATTGGCTGACAGTAAGAAGTGGGCATGGCATCTTAATTTATTCGGTATGTCCAGGGTTTAGCTTACAGCAGATAATAGCCATTCATGTATTGGCTCAATTAGAAGTGGATGTGGCATCTTAATTTATTAAGCATGTCAAGCTGGTAATAGCCACTCATGTATGAGATCATTTCTGGTTTATACAGAAATGGTGGAGCGGCTTGGGATGCAAAATGTACTGGTGTATGAGTTTGTGGTGTAAATGATGAAACTTTTGCCTGTACAGAAATGTGTATCTAGTCATGATAGAACTTGTCTTATGCCTTTTTGAAAATAAGTCCAGAGACCCCTAAAGGGTAATTAGCAAACATTTCAGACCCAGATCAGATGCCACAGAATGCAGCATCTGATCATGGTCTCCACTATTTGCATGTAGTTTAGCCATTTTTCTCCAGGAAAATTTGACTCTTCCAAAATATGTGGGGAAATCTATTGAGTCTAAAAAAGGTGACCAAGGTCCAAATATCAAAAGCTGTACATGCACTTAGGCCTGGACTCTTACTGTAAATCTTCAATGGCTTGAACATCTTCAGAACCATGGAAATTTGCTTGAGTCACTGGGGGTTTAATCATTGCACTAGGCCAGGAGGAAAACAGGGATAATTTAGAGATGTATTTTCCATCTTCTACAAAATAATGGAACATTATGTACCAGAATGCTGAGTCATTAGAATTGCCTCGGAGGGGATTCTAATGAGCATATACAACGTACATTTTTGTGATAAAAGACAATCTCTATAAAATATCCCTAAATATTTGTTTTCTTGAGCTATCTGAAGAATTTCCTACATACTCAAAAACAAGTTCTAATCAGCCAATGTAAACGAGTCATCAGTGTTCAAGCCATCGAAGTTTTACTGTCTGTTCCTTAACCCTTCTTGCTGAACATTGCATGCCCTGTCTTAGCAAACAGTGTAGATCCAGATCAGTTGGCTTCTTCAGAAGCCAACTGATCTGGATCTGCACTGTTTGTTGTTAAATTTGTGAATTTCTATCAAAATGGCAGATCAAGTAATCTGATTGGCTGAAAATTAGAAGTAAGTGTGGCATCTTAATTTATTCAACATGACTGGCTGAAAATTAGAAGTAGGTGTGGCATCTTAATTTATTCAGCATGACAAGGTTTAATTTTTGTTTGGGTGCTAAGTGAGAGGCTCTCTGAACAGCTTAAATCCAGATGAGATATCTCATCAGGATCTGTGTTGTTAGCCTTTTGGTGTTTGAATTTACAATATAAATTTATTTCCAACAAAGCTTTGTTTAAAATATGCAGATTGAAATATTGTCCTTTGCAACTTTGTGACAAGTTTTGTCCGGATGTGACTGAAAGACAAAGTGCAATTTAATGCTTAGCATGCTGGGTAGAAATTTCAGACCTTTTGGAATGTTTTTTATTTATTTTTTCCAAGAAAGTAGGGTTTGACATTTCATGCAGATTGTCTCTTATGGGGATAATTTGCATAAGATGTATCATTTTTTTGTTCTTTTGTTTTGTTTGTTTTTTTCTGGGGAAAAAAAAAGAGAAAAATATCCCAAATTCATTGTCTGTTGAATTTGCTCAGAGATTGCTAAAGGTTAAAATGTTACAGAAATTAACATTTTGCTTGTAAATAGTCAGATATTGTTAATATGTGCTAGCTGTGAAAAAGTTTTTAAAGATAACAAAATACAATCAATCATAAGTTTTAGGCAAACATTTTTTTTTTTTTTTTACTTTTTCTAATTCTTTCCAGGAGATATGACATTTCATATGAATTGTTGTGAGGGGAACGGATACACCTGAAAATTGTGCCACCTATTTTTTTTTAAAGAGAGATAACTTTTGCAGACCGGAATTTAGTTTCCTAGTACTTTAATCCTTTAAAAAAATGAGGCTACTCTTAAAGGGAAGAATTTGCTCCAACAGGGAGCAAATTTACTCCCACAGGAAGCAAATTGTGGGAGAAAATTCTTCACTTTAACAGATGCCCCCAGTAAGAAAATAGGTAAATATTGTCATGACAGTTATTTTTCTTGAATGTGTATACCCCTCACCTTACGAAACTATTCACATTAAATGGCAAGCCCTGTCATCTGTAAAAAAAAAAAAAAAAAAAAAAAAAAAGAAAAAAAATTATCTAGTAACGCTTAGTGCTCTGGGTAAAAATTTCAGCAGAAGACATTTTGAAATATTTTTCTTGTTCTTTCCAGAAAATAGGCTTTCACAAATCATGCAAAATGTCTCCTTTAGAGACACTTTGCATGAAATGTCAGAGCCTATTTTCTGGGAAAAAGATTACCAATTTATCATCTACTGAATATGCCCAGAGAGTGGTAAAGGTTAATTATGTAATTAGTTTTAGGATAGAACTGTAATGATAGGTGTTAGAATACTGTATTTTGTAATCTTTAATGGCTGCACTTTTGTAAATAATTTACATATATGTGAGTTCCTAAACCTAGTCAGTGTGTTTTTAGATGTACATTTTCTGCTCATGGATAATACATAACCCGCTTTATAAGTTGATGTGTGCGTGCTGGTGAATTTTAACATAGTTCCAGATAAGCCACTTTTTTCAGCCGAGAAGTATCAATATTTTTCTTATTTCTTCACAGAAACATATATTGTGGGTATTCATTAGAAGTGCCTCAACGAGGTGCTTCTAATGAGTACCACAACATATGTTTCCACTAATGAAGCGCCTCGCTGAGGCACTTCTAATGAGTACCCACAACATACGTTTCCGCTGAGAAATAAGAAAAATATTTCGTGGATACCCCTCTTGTCTGGTGCTAAGTAAAAATATGCTTTCATACTGATAACATAAAGACTATATATTGTGTAGCCATACTATTTACTCTTTGAATGCTGAATAAAATACTAGCAGATGACGTTTTTAAATATTTTTCTTATTTTTCCCAGAAAACAGGGCGTATTTTTCCCAGAAAGCAGTCAAACCATGTTTTCTGGGAATGGTAAGAGTAATATCCCTTATTTGAGAAAAAAAAAACAACAATCATCTGTCATATGCAAAGGAAACGAGTCAACTGATATGGTAAATGTCCTAAAAATTCATACACTAAAGTTTGTGACAAAATGCATATGCAAGCAGTGCAGACCAGTTCAGACTGCTTCTGAAGGAGCAGCCTGATCAGGGTCTGCATTGTTTGCCATTCCAGTATTTTAAGAAACAACTGCATAAAAAGCCAAGTTTAGGCAAAGAAAGTATGGAATAAAGTGTCAGAAATTTTAGGATTTTTACCAAATATCAAGTCCCGTTTTCAGGAGAAAAACAAAAAAAAAAAAGAGAATTATCATTTTAATGTCATCTCCTGAATTCACTTTCAGCATGCAGTTAAGGGGTATTGATGTACCGCCAAGGGAAATAACTCTGACATGGAAATGTTTGCCTCCTGTCTAAATGGGGGGTGTGGGGCAACTTTTAAAGGAAAGATGTTTTTGCTCTATGAGCAAATTCTTTCCTTTAAAAGCATCCCACATTGTTTGAAAGTTTTCAGATACTTAGAGGAGGCAACTTCTAGTCCACAAAATTGGTCTCCCTTTAAAATAAATGACAGCAAACTCTGTCAGGAGTATCCACTCATCTTAAAAGTTAAAAAAATGAGTTTGTCACACACAGTCTATATACATATGCAGATAACTGAGTCTAGATCAGCTTGTGCATCAATGTAGTCCGATTGAGCCTTCCCATTATCTTACATATGGTCCTACAGTCCTTTAGACATCACTCAGAAAGACTTTTTTGATTGGCGTTTTATTGTAAATAAATTGACCATATCTTATCAGAAACCATTTGTCTTTTCTGTTTCTGTGTTTTGTTCTCAAATATGTACCCTAAAATTAAATTTAAGGCCAAAAATTGATCAGACGTATGCAATTTCTATAGTTAAGTGATTTTCTGGAATTTTTGCCAGAGAAAATATTTTTCACTTTTCTTTGCTGAATTTCAATTATTGATGTTTCACAACAGTATTGTGAAACTTTCAGAAAAATTGAATAAGCAGAACGTATTGAAAACCTGCCTCCAAGTTACTACCCTACAGATTTCTGCATAATTTGCATTCATTTTTATTATGGGAAAAAGTGAAAATATTTGAATTTTTAAAAACCAATACCTAGAATAAAACTTTTTGTGCATAGGTAGTTACATCAAATGGTTTTGCATTAAATCATGAAAAAATTTGCAAATTTACTTCTTCTTTGTAAAGGGCCAAGCAAAAAATGACTTCCTGAGAAATGTCAAAAGCACAGTAAAATTTCAAACACTTCATTCCATACTTTTTTTGCCCAAATTTTGCTTTTAACGCAGATGTTTCAAAATTCTCAGTAGAATGGCAAGCAGTGTGGACCCTGATCAGATTGTCCTGAAGAACAGTCTGATCTGGCTCTGCACTGTTTTCATATGCCATTTTGTCAAACTTTGGTATACGAAATTTTAGGACATTTACCGTCAGGTAATGTAGTGCTTACAGAGGAACAGCAAAGACCCTGATCTTACTGCGGATGAAAAGGCTATCTGTACATTCACTGTCTGCAATATGTGTTCACAGCTCCAGATAAGGTGCTTTTTTTTTTCAAACAAACATTTTTGATATTTTTCTTATTTCTCCACGAAAACACATTGTGGGTGCTCATTAGAAGTGCCTCATCAAGGTGCTTCTTATGAGTATCCACAATATATGCTTTGGTGGAGAAATAAAAGAAATATTTTCCTGATACAGGCTCTTATCTGGAGCTATGTGTGTTGCATGTCTTGCTGTGTGACATGATTCAAATAAATCGGCTTCTGCAAAAGTGGAGACTCAGATCGGCCCTGACTGAACACTTTCAGTAATGATATATTATTTTCTTTAAATATTCCATTTGTTTTTCTGTTGTGACTTGTTTTATTCTTTGGTTTTAACATATTTTTAATTGTATTCCAGTTTTATTCTTAGATAGCAACATCTAAATGCATTGAATCATTACTGGCCCTGGTCCTGCTAAAGCTGGATATGCCCTGCCTTTGCAAACAGTGTAGATCCAGATCAGTTGGCTTCTGAAGAAGCCAACTGATCTGGATCTGCACTGTTTGTCATTAAGATGTGAACTTGTATCAACAATCTGGATCAAGTAATCTGATTGGCTGACAAGAGGTGGGCATGGCATCTAAATTTACTCAGCAATGCAAGGGTTAACCTCTTATATTCACCAAAATAGTATCATATTTACCATTTCATAAATTGCATTTTCCGGAGTAGGCCTATTGGGACAGACAGGAAACAGTGTAGAATATGCCACAGAACAAGGCATCTAGTTAATCTGCACTGTTTGCCAGGCCTCCGGCAGTTTAGACAGGTAGTGAAATAGACTAGTTCAAATATAAGGACAAGTATGGTATAAGGAGTTAAAGACTCCTGGACCAAAAGTCTGGGCCCAGTTGTTCAAAGCATCGTTAGCTTAATGAGCTCGGTGAATTGTAGCCTTCTCTGTTCACAGAAGTCCTTATGGTATCTTTTCTCATGGAATGCATAATTTTAATTTGTATCATATGGTTTAGAGAATAGTTCAGATTGGACTAAAAGATTTTTGTCCTGTTTTCTTTTTGGGGTGCAGTGTACTTACCCTAAATATTTTCAGACAAACATGCCTAAGCAAACGGTTTGATCTGAGTATGTTTGCCATTTGGCATAGTTTTACTCTGGCATAGTTTTACTCACATCACCAGGGCCCAGTTCTTCAAAGCTAAGAATGTCATTAGTTAACGATTCGTTAAAATTTACATTGAGCGATACGCAAATATGCTGAAATTTTTTGCTGAAAAAAAAATGTGAGTAGCTTTTGCAAAAGCTACTCACATTTTTTCAGCTAAAAAATATCAGAATATTGTATATTGAATCTGCCAAAACAGTTAATGAAATGACCCTTAATGCGCTTGTTAAGTTACTTTGAACAACTGGGCCCAGAATGCAAAATGAACTTGTTAAAATTTTAGGATAAGAACTGCAAGGTCTTAATGCTTAGCATGCTGGGTTAACATTTCAACAGACAACATTTTAAAATATTTTTTTTCCAGCTCTCCCCAGAAAATAGCTTTTACATTTCTGCAAATTGTCTCCTAAGGAGACAAATTAATTTGCATGAAATGTCAAAGCCTATTTTCTGGGAAAAAAAAATTATCAGCTTGTCACTCGCTGAATTGGTTCAGAGAGTGGTAAAGGTTATGGAACCTAGATGCATGTAGTTAGAATAAATACACAATGTTATGCAAAATATTTGAGCCACACTCTCAGAAAAGGGGCATATGTGCAAACAGTAAGGATCCAGATCAGTCTGTGCAGTTCCACAATAAATCACTGATTGAGTTGAACTTTTACTGACCAGTCAACCCATAAGGAGCATGTTGCACCAGTTTCACAATAAATTATTTATTATGCATCAATATATTTGACAGAATCAAGTGATTCTATAAGCTGAGTTTCTGGCGAAAGAATGTGCACAATACTGGTTAACCACTTAGAGGACTAAGCCTGCCCAGTAAACATGTGGTTAGGTAAACTGACCGCGCTCGACATGACCCCATTGGGTTGACTGGGTCGTAAAACCTCAACACAAAAACTATAAGCTGAGAGCAATGGCCTTGATCAGACTCTGTTTCTGCTCCGGCTGATCTGGGCATTCACTGTCAGCTAATGCCCAATGAAATATTTTCCCATGGTACGGCTTAGTTTCAACCAGTAAGAATAACACAAGAATATAGGGTAAATAGTTTCATAGCTCCCGGTAAGAGGGGGTATCCACATAATTTTTTTCTTATTTCTCCATTAAAACATATGATGTGGGTGCTCATTAGAAGCGCCTCGGCGAGGCGCTTCTAATGAGTACCCACAACATATGTTTTCTTGGAGAAATAAGAAAAATATCATTACTTGGATGAAAATAGTGTCTTATCTGGAGCTACATAGTTTCAAAAATTTTGTTGAAAACCAGTTTTAAAAGCAATACTTTCTTTAATTTTTCTTAGACTGTAGTGAAATAAACACAGCGTTTTGTATATTCCATGTCTTTGTGTATTTATTTTCTTTCCCCATTGGATTAGAAATACTGACTCAAAATAGATATTCTTTGCAAAAATTAGTGACAACTTCAGTTTGGAAAATGGTGTCCCTTTAGTGAACATCGTATTTACCCTAAGCATTTGGACACACCAGCTTAAGCAAACAGTGTAGACCCAGATCAGACACCACTGAATGTGGCTTCTGATCAGGGTCTTTACAGTCTGCTACTCACTCAGTAATTTTTAGACGAATTAAAGGGTAGTAAAATGGACTTGTTCAAATTTAAGGAGAAGTATGGTAAGAGGTTAAGGTGTCCCAATATTAAGGTGAAATATATAACATCAAACTGTCCATATCATAGGATCCTCATATTAAATATAAATTGTCACAAAACAGAGAAGAATGAGCTTGGAATGGATCAGAGAACCCTGTTAGGAGGCATATTTGATGATAATTCCCAGATAATTTTCTCCATTGATCTAAAAAAATATATTTTGTGGGTGAGGTGCTTCTAATGAGTACCCACAACATATTTGTGTGGAAATAAGAAAACTAGTTATCTGGGCCCAGTTGTTTGAAACTAACGATGTCATTAGGATATTGTTAGTTAATATATCATTAAAACTTTGATCATTAAATATGGCATGTACTCTTATACAGTCAACTCTCATTATCTCGAACTCCAAAGGACTCTCTGAAATATTTCGAGATATCCGTACCTCGATATATCAGAATTGCATAATTGAGGAAAAAATAAATCGAACAACAACATTTAACAAATGTATATGTGATTGGACTCTTGAAATTGGAGATATATTGAAAATATTGTGGAAAAGAGGAGAAATTGCTCCTTTGGAGCAATTTCTCCTCTTTTCAACAATATTTTATTACTTGTTGTTAGATTTTTATCTTTAGGCAGGCACCAGATTTTCACTTCGAGATAAGCAGTTATTCGAGATAAGTGAGGTCAAGATAACAAGAGTCAACTGTATTTTTGCTGAAAAAATGTGAGTAGCTACTCACATTTTTTTTTCAGCAAAAATACCTGTGAATAAGATATTGTACTTACTAGAACAGTTAACATTTTGACCACTAACAAGCTCGTTAAGCTAACGATGCTTTGAACAACTGGGCCCTGGATATCCCACTTATCTAGAGCTATGTAATCTTCTAGGCAGTTTAAATATGGACTTATTAGGAGTAATAAATACTCTGGTCAGACTGTGTGGAGGAGCAGGCTGGCTTGGGACTGTGATTACCCAGAAGTCTGCAAAGATGAAAAGACTGCTTAGCACAGCCTCATCTAAGTTGTGTTGAGGTTTTACGGCCTAGTCAACCCAATGGGGTCATATTAAGCGCGGTCAGTTTACCTAACCACACGTTTACTTGGCAGGCTTAGTCCTCTAAGCAGTATTGTGCACATTCTTTCGCCAGAAACTGACAACTGCCCTTCTTGAATCAGCGGAAGGGAGAGAATGACCGTAGAAAATATTTCATGAGCAATCTCCACGAAAGAATATTGTCGACCTCGGCGGGGGTTGAACACGCGACCTCCTGGTCTCCAGTCAGACGGCGCATCCAACTGAGCCACCGAGGCTGGCACAGCCTCATCTAAACCCTTTGCTGTCAGCATATAAATTTTTGCATTAGGTAGTTTGAATAAAGACTTCAACAATTTCCCCATTATTAAAACTAAACAAAACTTTATAATAAAATAAGAGCTGTCACAAGACAGCGTACAGTAGCTCACCTGAATCATGCTTTGCATCTAAAATACAGCATTCTGAAAACTTAAACCAAAAACCTCTAACATAAAATTTCTAAGTCTGTGACCTTGACCTCAAGGATATGAGGGCGGGGATGGTGCAGCATAAAATTTTAGAGTAGTATCTAATACCAGGCAAAGTATCAAAAAGACCTCAAGATCAATCATGTGGGTAGGGATGGTACAGCATATAACTTCGGACCAGTATCTAACATCAGGGCAAGTATGAACTACTTCCATCCAGAGGTTCAAGAGATGTAGCCTTTCAAAAACTTTAACCAAAAACTTTAACCGACGCCGAAGCCATGGTGACTGCTATAGCTCTACCTGTACTTTCCTACAGGTGAGTTAATTACATGTCCTTAATACCTACCCTGATCATTATTTTGATCACTGGAACTATACACACTACCTCTTCCTTTGCCTATATATCCAATATCATCTTTTTAAGGGGAACGAATATACCTTCAAGGGAAATAAATCTGACACAAAAATATTTATATCCCTTGTCAATGGGAGCTACTCTTAAAGGAAAGACTTTGCTCCCTTTGGGAGCAAACTCTTTCCTTTAATAGTAGACCCCATTTTTGAAAAGATTTATGTTCTAAGGAACAAAATTCCCCTCTGCAAAAATTGTCTCTTTTGAAAAATGGCAGCAAAATCTTCTTATAGAAGCTCAAAAAGAATATAATATACACCTACTCTTGACATAAGCATTTATTTCTGACATAAATCTAACAGCTTTGATTATATCTGAAACACCCTAGACATCAGAAAATTTCAGATTTTGATATCATAATGGAACAACTTTCAGCCTGTTATTTCTGGAGCTCTGGCTCCATAGTGAGTATCATGTCTAACTGCAGAGCCAGTGGTTGCAAGTTTGAATCCTAACTCAGCCATATGACTTTGAAACTGGAGATAAGTAGGTTAACTAACCAGTTCAACATGACCATAATAGTACTAATTGAGTCATAAACTGAGTATTGTCTGGAAGATCTGTCTGTACTATCTTGTAGACTTGATTCCAAATATATCCATGATGCAATTATTCTCATGTAATAACCAAATGCCTATCAAAGACATCAGTCACCTGCTTTTTTCTAGCAAGAAGTCTGGGAGTGGTACCAGTTTTATCTGGTACAGACTGGGCTCCATGCTGCAGTAAAACCTCAACACTACTACTATGCTGGGCACCAGCTGCTATGTGTAAGGCTGAAAAGACAAAGCAAATAATAAACAGAAGGGCTTTTGACTTCTCAAGTAAGAGCATTAATTGTGGCAATAATTTTAGATTTTTTTAGTCATATTTTCCAAATACACCAAAACTGCTTTTAATATAACCTCTATATTGCTGGAAACCAAAGCAATAACATGTAACAAATTTGAGAGATAGAAGATAGAAAAATGAAGAAAAAAAGCAAAGAATAAGCTGCAGCATCATGATTTCAGTACATACAATATATTAACTCACTGTCCAAGTGTGTACCATGTTTCAACCCTCTAGGCTTCATGGTACTGAGAAAAGAGTGACAAAAATTTAGCAAACTTGGTAGACTACATATCTCTGATGCCATATTTGGTTCTGGAGAAAATTCTTAAGAGGTGTTTACCATATACTGGTCTGGGCCCAGTTGTTCAAAACTAACGACATCGTTAGTTAACGATTCGTTAAAATTTACATAGAGTGATACGCAAATATGCTGGAATTTTTTGCTGAAAAAATGTGAGTAGCTTTTGCAGTGCAAAAGCTACTCACATTTTTTCAGCAAAAAATATCAGAATATTGTATATTGAATCTGCTAAAACAGTTAACGAAATGACCCTTAACGAGCTCGTTAAGCTAATGACGCTTTGAACAACTGGACCCTGGTTGTCATGTTGGTTGACATACCAAGACCATTTTAACAATCTTCCATTCCTCCAACCAAAGGTGGTGCAACACAAAATTTAATTACAAGAGGGATAAGATGGCCCTGTATCGCTCACATGATTACCAGACAAGTTTGAGTCAATTGGCCTTTTGGTTCAAGAGAAGAAGTTCAATATTGATTTTCAAGATGGCAGCTATCTTGGATTTCCAATCAGAATGATTTTAGCTACTTTTGATCTACAAGTCACCTCGATACGTCCAAGGAAGTTTGACTCAATTGCCCTTTTTGTTCAGGAGAAAAAGTTCAAAATAGATTTTCAACATGGCTGCTAGGGCAACCATCTTGGATCAGAATAATTTTAGATATTTTTTATCTACAAGTCACCACAATACTTCCTATCAAATTTCGAGTCAATGGGCCTTTCTATTCAGGAGAAGAAGTTCAAAACAGATTTTCAAGATGGCAACTGTGGTGGTCATTGTGTATTTCAATTGGAACGATTTTTAGCTATTTTTGATCTACAAGTCACCTCGATGATTCCTACCAAGTTTCAAGTCAACTGGCCTTTCGGTTCAGAAGAAGTGAAAAAGATGGCGGCCAACTTGGCTTTCTGATCGGAATGATTTTAGCTATTTTTGAACTGACTAGTGAAAATTAAGTGTGGCATCTTAATTTATTCAGCATATGACAAGTGTTAAGCTAACAAAGCTTTGAACAAGTGGGCCAAGCATGTGAAGCTCATCTGGATGGAAGAGGTTTATTCAAGCAATTCTATAGCATTGTTATAAACTAGAAGTGTCTGTGCTAAAATGAGTACCACATCCTAGGATTTAAGAAATGCACATCTAAGGATTGTGATAGTTTTGCATGGGAAAACCTTTAAAAAAAAATTACACCTTTACAAGATAATCAAACTTTAAAAAAAATATTCAGTGAGGCTAAAAATTAAATTCTATAAAAATTTCTTTATATCATAGAATCAACTCTTTCTTCCAGAATTTCTTTTCACATTATCATCATCACCATCAACAGATTTTTGATTAGCATGCAGGTACAGGGGCAACATCCACATTAGTAGGCACCCCCTTCCAGGTAGCTGGTTTGCTGCATGTATGGCAGATCTCACACCAAATCTCCAGGTATGTCTATCATGAGGGTTGATAGCCGAGAGCTTCCACTCTCTGCAATCCCTCTCTGTCAGCTGCTTTCAGGTCATTTTTGGCCTCCCAGGCCCGTGCTTTCCATCAACCTGTAAGTCAAAGGCTGTCTTGACTGCACCATTGGAGCATTCCACATGTCCATAACAGCGGAGCCTTCTCTCCTTCAGAATGAGGTCCAGATCCTCAATGCCAAGCCACGCAAGTAGCTCATTGGATCTGGTGGTGACAATGTCTTGTGGCTTGACATTGCAGATCTGTCTGATCATTGCGCTGACATTTCGCTGCAGGCGTTGGAGGTATGGCTTTGTCAATGGCCAAGTTTCACTGGCATGGAGCATTGTGCTCTGCACACAAGAGCTGTACATGTGGCCACGTGTCTTGAAAGAGAGGTGGCGGGAAGAGAGAACTGTTAGCAGCTCCTTGAAATTCTTCCAGGCGGATTTCACACGTGTTGGGGTTAAAAGTTTACAGCCACCAGCTGCTGAGAGCATGTCTCCTAGGTAGCAAAAGGAAGCTACCACCTCCAGCTTATCAGGTCCGACTTGGACTTCCCTCTGTGGTCTGCCATCCAAGAGCGTGCAGTTCCCTGGCACCGTGTACATCTGTAACCAGGGTCCTTTGTCAAGTGCTTGATCCTCAAGCATATATGAGAAAGTCATAATAATTTAGAGAGCCCCAAATTGAACACAAAAATATAAGAGATTATTATAATATGTTAGCTTACCAGTTCTTCCTTTACTATCACAACTGTTGATCTCAGCTCCAAGTGAAAGCAGTAATAACAATGCATCTGTCTGACCTTCCTGTAAAATATATGTAACAGAGATACACTTCTGAAATATTTTCCACATAAACACAGCCAAGCCCACCACTTCGATATCAAAGCAGTCAAGCAGTAATTTCTGTGTAGGGCCCAGCCTAAAAAATGATTTAGGAGAAAGTGACTCCCTGAAGCAACCAGAATTTTGCAGAAGGTGGTGTCACACCTGTCCATTCCTGTCCATATTATACTTCTAAGCAAGTTAAACACTAAAATTCCATGTAAAGGGATGACAAAGTCACTGGACTATGATATTGAGGTCATGGTCACAAAATGATAGTACAATGTTTGAATCTGACAACTGAAGGTCATATGGTTAATCAGAAAAAGAGCAAAATGCAATGGAGAAGAACTAAACAAGCAAATTGCTTTTGTTCTTATACAGTAAATAGAGGCTCTTACATGAGTGGTTATATGAGGTTTATGGAACAAGTCTTTGGTAAGTTTAATTTTCATATTAAATTACCACAAATGTAAAGTTCAGTTTATCATATGACTTTTAAACTGTAAAAAAATGAACCTTTTTTAACAGAAAACATAATGTTGTCACAGATGGCGTGTGTTATATAATGCTTGGTCATATCATTTTTATCACATGATGTCATCCACTGAATAAAAGCGACATCATATATTAGAGTATATGTCCAAGTTAAAGTGTTGAAATAAAATATAATTAAAATCATATTAAATATCAAATCCTGGGATTAATGCAAATCATGACAAAGTCATAATATAACCTTCTCACCTTCGCAGCCACATGTAAAGGAGTCACTTCTTGTCCAGAGGAGGCAGAGGATGGATCTATGTCACATTCTTCCACGAGAAATTTTATTGAATCAACAGCCCCGGCTTGAGCTGCCTGATGTATAGCTTGTCGACCGAGGTTGTCTTCCACTGAAACACTAGCCTGAAATATAGAGCAGCAAGTCATGTCACATTAATGATAATCAAAAGTTTACATCTATCACCTTAAAGGTTTCAGGATGAGCAATAACTGTAGAACAATAATTTTCCATAAATTTCTCCCTGGAAAATGTAACAATTTCTTAACATATATAAGGAAATTCTGTGAATTGTCAAGTATCTTGGAAAAGCAATAAATTTATCCAAAATTCATTAAATTATCTATTGACTTGAGAACTGGTATTTTCGCTAGCTACTGAGTTTATAAATACAGAAAGTATACTCTGCATTTACCCCAATTATTAGGAGAAACAGGCATGAGGAAAACAGTGTAGACACAGATTCAAATGTCACAGAATGTGAAAAAAACATGAGCAGTTTTTGGATTGAAATGCTACTCACATTTTTTTCTTAAGAATAGCTGTACTTCAAATTTTCATACTTCAATTGTACTTCACATTAACTTAATGGCTTCATTTTGCTAAATATGTTAAAAAATGGGTTCAGAATTTTGGCCCTACCTCATGTTTGTTAATAAGCAATTTTGCCATTTCTGTATTTTGTACTCTCAGGGCATCCATTAAAGGTGTTGTGCCACAGCTGTCTTGTACATCAGTTGCGTATCCGCAGTTGTCCAGCATATGCTCTACAAGTTCCTTGCATCCATGCAAAACTGTTAAGACATAGCACTATTTTTCAATCAAAAAGTGTTGATATTTTCTTATTTCTCCACAAAAACATATGTTGTGGGTACTCATTAGAGGTGCCTTGCCGAGGCGCTTACATATATTGTGGGTACTCATTAGAAGTGCCTCGCCGAGGCGCTTCTAATGAGTACCCACAACATATGCTTTCATGGAAAAATAAAAAAAATATTTACTTGGTTAGTCATCTTATCTGGAGCTATGACTGACATGCAATGTAAGAAAAGGGCCCTTATGTCATTCGGGAATAGTGAAGACCTAGATCAGCTTGGGTATTCAAGCTGTCTGATCAGGACCTTTGTTGCTCCCTTACGGAATCAGCGGATACTGTAGAGTATATCCACAGAGAAAGCCTTCTTAAACTGTGTGGCTGTCTAGCTGATGTTGGGTTTCACTGCCTGTGTATGGCTTGTGAGGGCCTTTTTGCATTGTGTGTCATACAGCTTTAGATAGGATTTTATTTCGCCATAAAGATGTGGCATAGCTTATATTAGCCTCCAGTGTCTAAATGTGTAGCTTATATAAGCCTCCAGTGCCATATTAGCCTCAGGTGCCTAGCTTATATAAGCCTCCAGTGCTGAGCTATGATAACAAGAGAATCAGTGAAACCGAAGGATGCTCCCTAAAGATGCGCAGTAGTGGGAGGGTTATGTTAGTGAAAGAGTAAAATATTACAAGAGATATGCTACAGACAAGCTTATTATTGCAAAAATTATGACGGGAAGTAACTCAATAATTACTTGTAACAGAGTTACAGTTCTTGCACTCTGCACTATCTCTGATGGCTGTCCCCCAATGTATGAAGTTTCATTTGATTCTCTTTTATACTTTCAGAGATATGCACTGGACAAATTTAATATTGCAAAAATTAGGAAGGGAAATAACTCCATAAATACTGAAGATAGGGTTATGGTTCTTGCGATCTGCACTTTCCCTCACAGCCCTCTATCACTGTAACAAGTTTCATTTATTTATCTTCAATACTTTTAGAGATATGCTCCGGACAAGCTTATTATTGCAAAAAATAGGAAGGGAAATAACTCTGTAATTGTGATAGAGTTATGGTTCTTGCACTCTGCATTTCCTCTGATGGCCATCTATTAATGTATTAAGGTTCATTTAATTCCCTTCTATACTTTCAGAGATATGCTCCAGACAAGCCTTTTATTGCAAAAATTTAGAAGGGAAGTAACTCCATAAATACTGTTGACAGGGTTATGGTTCTTGCATTCTGCAATTCCAGTTATGGCCCTCTATCAGTGTATCAAGTTTCATTAAATTACCTTCAATACTTTTAGAGATATGCTTCCGCCAAACATGTGACCAATGAACGGACAACGTGGTGACTGTATGCTCTCCCTTCTGGGAGAATAAAAATCTACCTGTCTGTCCATAAAGAAGTGATATTTTTGTATTTTTGTTATTTCTCCATGACTACTCCAAGGTAGCAATCCTTAGGAAATAGAATTATTTTGAAAAGAAAAAAAAAACATAAAGAAAAAATAAAAAATAGTTTGTTTGTTTGTGTTGAGGTTTTACGGCCCAGTCAACCCAATGGGGTCATGTCGAGCGTGGTCAGTTTACCTAACCACACGTTTACTGGACAGGCTTAGTCCTCTAAGCTGTTAACCAGTACTGTGGAATTCTTTCGCAAGAAACTGACAACTGCCCTTCTTGAATCAGCAGAAGGTGAGAAGAACCGTAGAAAATATTTTATGAAAATAGTAGACTCAGTTTGACTGAGTCTGTTATGAGGAATAATGAAACAATCAACATCCATCATGTCTCCTTGTTTGTGTTGAGGTTTTATGGCCCAGTCAACCCAATGGGATCATGTCGAGGGCTTTCAGTTTACCTAACCACACGTTTACTGGGCAGGCTTAGTCCTCTAAGTGGTTAACCAGTATTGTGCATATTCTTTCGCCAGAAACTGACAATTGCCCTTCTTGAATCAGCAGAAGGGAGAGAATGACTGTAGAAAATATTTCATGATCAATCTCCACGAAAGAATGTTGCCGACCTCGGCGGGGGTTGAACCCGGGACCTCCTGGTCTCCAGTCAGACGGCACATCCAACTGAGCCACCGAGGCCAACCCATTATGTCTCCTTGTATGAGCCCGACTCTATTCTCAAAGGACCAGAAAATTAAGTATCAGCACTATATTGAAGCACATGGCATAATTTATCTATTTTTTTTCCAGCATCCAAACAAGAACATAACAAAAGCTGCTGCAGTCACAAAATATTCTGAATATATAGAGTATGCAGAGTTAATTCCAGGGCCCAGTTGTTCAAAGCTAACAATGTTGTTAGTTAATGATTCATAAAAATTTACATCCAGTGATATGCAAATATGCTGAAATTTTTTGCTGAAAAAATGTGCTACGCACATTTTTTCAGCAAAAAATATCAGAATATTGTATATTGAATGCGCTAAAATAGTTAACGAAATGACCCTTAACGAGCTCGTTAAGCTAACGACGCTTTAAACAACTAGGCCCTGGAAGCTATAGCAAAGAGGTAAAGATTTTTCACAGTAATCTTGAAGCACAACCTATAGTTATGAATGTTAAGAAGAGAAAACATTTACTAACCAGCTGTATGTAGGGGAGTTCTTCCATTCTTACTGACTGTGTCCCAAAGGGAGGGATCATGCTCTAACAATACTTGAATCACTGGCATGTGACCTTCTCTGGAAAGATACAAATTGTACAAGCAAATGTAAAAGAAAACTAGAGGCCCAAGTGGGCCAGATATCACTCACCTGGATTAGGCTGATCATGATATGTTACAATGTGCCATGGTGGCCATCTTGGCTATCAGATCAGTTTGCCTTTAGCCATCCAGAATCTGATGTCGTTTGAAGAGTTTCAAGATTGCCACCATGCTGCCATCTTGGATATTGGAACTGAACAATTTAGCAATTCTGAGTCTCCATGTGATCCCTATGCCTCCCATCAAGTTTCAGCTCAATCTGACTTACAGTTTTGGAGGAGATGTGGTTAGAAGAATTTCAAGAAGGCCGCCATGGCGGCCATCTTGGATACTGGAACTGAACAATTTAGCAATTCTGAGTCTCCATGTCACCCTGATGCCTCCCATCAAGTTTCAGCTCAATCTGACTTACAGTTTTGGAGGAGGTGGTTAGAAGAATTTCAAGAAGGCCGCCATGGCGGCCATCTTGGATATTGTAACTGAACAATTTAGCAATTCTGAGTCTCAATGTCACCCAAATGCCTCCCTTCAAGTTAAGCCCAATCTGACTTACTGTACAGGAGCAGATGTGATTTGAAGATTTTCAAGATGGCTACCATGGTGGCCATCTTGGATATCAGAAAGGAACCATTTTAGCAATTTTAAATCTCCATGCTGCCCAAATGCCTTCCACCAAGTTTCCCCTCGATCCTACTTATGGTTCCGGAGCAGATAACAAATGAAGACTTTCAAGATTGCCACCATGGAGACCATCATGGATATGATTCTGATGGAAATGTCCAGAATGTGAAAAATTGCTGACAGGCATACGAGTGAGGGAAGGATCATGGTCAACA
Source organism: Anodontia alba (assembly GCA_964016985.1). Taxonomy (NCBI): domain Eukaryota; kingdom Metazoa; phylum Mollusca; class Bivalvia; order Lucinida; family Lucinidae; genus Anodontia; species Anodontia alba. The sequence continues at coordinate 90,348,307 of OZ024828.1, read as the reverse complement.
GACCACAGCATAAGCTGACAATTGAAGATCTTCAAGATGGCTGCTGTGGCAGCATCATGGATATCATAACAAAATGGTTTAGCAATTCTGAATCTCCATGTCGCCCCAATGCCTCCAATCTTGGTGGCCATCTTGGATATTGGAATGGAACAAATTTAGCAGTTCTGAATCTCCATGTCTCCCAAATGCCTCCCACCAAGTTTCAGCTCAATCCCACTTACCGTTTGGGAGCAGATATCATTTCAAGATTTTCAAGATGGCCACAGTGGTGGCTATCTTGGATATTCTAACAGAACAAATTTAGCAATTCTAAATCTCCAAGTCAACACAATGCCTCCAACCAAGTTTAGGCTCAATCCAACTTGCAGTTTAGGTGCAGGCGTGGTTTGAAGATTTTCAAGATGGCTACCCTGGTGGCCATGTTGGATATTAGGACAGAATGATTTTAGCCATTCTGATTCTCTATAACACTCTGATGCCTCCCATCAAGTTTCAGCTCAATCCGACTTATGGTTTGGGAGATGTCGTTTGAAGATTTTCAAGATGGCCGACATTGCAACCATCTTTGACATTGAAATGGAATGATTTTAGTAGTTCTAAATCTCCATGTGGCTCCAATGCTTCCCACCAAGTTTGTGCTCAATCTGACAGGGTTCGGGAGCAGATGTGGTTTCAAGATTTTCAAGATGGCCACCAAGGCATCCTTCTTGGACAGCCAAATGGAACGATTTAAGCAATTCTGTATCTCTATGTCACTCTGATGCTTCCAATCAAAATTTCTGCTCAATCCAATGGAATGGAATGATTTTAACAATTCTAAACCTCCATGTGGCCCCACTGCCATCCACAAAGTTTAGGCTCAATCTGGCTTAGGGTTCAGGAGCAGATGTGGTTTCAAGATTTTCAAGATGGTCACCCAGGCAGCCATCTTGGATAGCTGAACAGAACAATTTTAGCAATTCTGAATCTTGCTCCAATGCTTCCCATCAAGTTTTGGCTCAAACCAACTTACGGTTTGGGAAGAGATGTTGTTTGAAGAATTTCAAGATGGCGGCCATCTTGGACATCCGAATGGAACGATTTTAGCAATTCTGACTCTCTATGTCGCTCCAATGCATCCCATCAAATTTCGGCTCAATCTGACTTGTGGTTTGGGAGGAGATGTCGTTTCAAGAATTTCAAGATGGCCACCTTTGCCGCCATCTTGGATGTCTGAATGGAACAAATTTAGCAGTTCTGAATCTCCATGTCTCCCCAATGCCCCCAACCAAGTTTCAGCTTAATCTGACTTACAGTTCCAGTGCAAATGTCGTTTCAAGAATTTTCAAGCTGGCCACCATGGCGGCCATCTTGGATATTGGAATGGAACCAATTTAGCAATTCTAAATCTCCATGTCACCCCAATGCCTCTTAGGTATCAGAAGGGAACACTTTTAGCAATTCTGAATCTCTATATTGCTCTGATGCCTCCCATCAAGTTTCGGTAGCAGTGGCCATCTTGGATATAGGAATAGAACGATTTTAGCAATTCTGAATGTCTATGTCACCGTGATGCCTCCCATCAAGTTTCGGCTCAATCCGACTTTTGTTTTGGGAGATGTTGTTTGAAGAATTTGGCCACCATGGCGGCTATCTTGGATATCGGAACAGAACAATTTTAGCAATTCTGAATCTCCATGTTGCCACAATGCTTCCCACTAAGTTTCAGCTCAATCCAACTTATGGTTCTGGAGAAGATGTCGAAAATGTGAAAAGCTAACGATGGACGGACGATGGACAACAGGCCATGACATAAGCTGACCTGAAGCACAGCTCCAGGTGACCTAACAATTGTAGACTTTCAAAATGGCTGCCATGGTGACCATCATAGGTACGATTCTGATGGAGATGTCGAAAAATATGAAAAATTACTGACCAACATACGGATGAGGGACGGACCATGGTCAACAGATCATGGCATAATCTGACCTGGAGCAAAGCTCTAGGTGAGCTAACAATAGTAGATCTTCAAGATGGCTGCTGTGGTGGCCATCGTGGATATTGTAACAAAATATTTTTAGCAATTCTGAATCTCCATGTTATCCCAATGCCTCCCACCAAGTTTTGGCTCAATTTGACTTACCAATTCGGAGCAGATGAGAACTGAAGATTTTCAAGCTGGCCACCTTTGGGGGCATCACAGATATCAGACCATAACTATTTTAGCAATTCGGAATCTCTATGTTGCTCCGATGCCTCCCATAAAGTTTGGGCTCAATCCGCATTACTGTATGGGAGGCAATGTCTTTTGAAGAATTTCAAGATGGCCCCCATGGCTGCCATCTTGGATGTCGGAATGGAACAAATTTAGCAGGTCTGAATCTCCATGTCTCCCCAATGCCCCCTACCAAGTTTCAGCTTAATCCGACACCGTTCCAGAGATATTGTCATTTCAAGATTTTCAAGATGGCCATCTTGGATATTGGAATGGAACCAATTTAGAAATTCTAAATCTCCATGTCACCCCAATGCCTCCAACCAAGTTTGGGCTCAAACCGACTTACCATTCGGGAGCAGACATGGTTTGAAATTTTCAAAATGGCTACCATAGGGGCCATCTTAGACATCAGAACGGAACGATTTTAGCAATTCTGAATCTCTATGTTGCTCCAAAGCCTCCCATCAAGTTTCAGCTTAATCCAATTTACAGTTTGGGAGGAGATGTTGTTTGAAGATTTTCAAGATGGCTGACATGGCGGCCATCTTGGATATCTGAATAATATGATTTTAGCAGTTCTAAATCTCCATGTGGCTCCAATGCCTCCCACCAAATTTGGGCTGAATCTGACAGGGTTCGGGAGCAGATGTGGTTTCAAGATTTTCAAGATGGTCACCCAGTGGATGGCCAAATGGAACGATTTAAGCAAATCTGAATCTCTATGTCACTCCAATGCTTCCCATCAAGTTTCTGCTCAATACAACTTATGGTTTAAGAGATGTCATTTGAAGAATTTCAAGCTGGCCACCATGGGCCATCTTGGATATCGGAACAGAACAATTTTAGTAATCCTGAATCTCTATGTCACTCCGATGCCTCCCATCAAGTTTTGGCTAAATCTGACCTATAGTTTGGGAGGAGATATTGTTTGAAGAATTTCACGATGGCCACCATGGTGGCCATCTTGGATATTGGAACGGAATGATTTTAGCAACTCTGTATCTCTTTAACGCTCATATGCCTCTCATCAAGGTTCAATCTGACTTATGGTTTGGGAGATGTTGCTTGAAGAATTTCAAGATGGCCTTTTTTGGCAGCCATCTTGGATATCGGAAGGGAATGATTTTAGCGATTCTGAATCTCTATGTCGCTCCGATGCCTCCCATCAAGTTTCGGCTTAATCTGACTTATGGTTTGGGAGGAGATGTCATTTATAGAATTTCGAAATAGCCACTGTGGCGGCCATCTTTGATATTGGAATGGAACAATTTTAGCAATTCTGAATCTCTGTGTCACTCTGATGCCTCCCATCAAGTTTTGGCTCAATCCAACTTACGGTTTGGGAGGAGCTGTGGTTTGAAGAATCTCAAGATGGCCACCATGGTGGCCATCTTGAATATCAGAATGGAACGATTTTAGCAATTCTGAATCTCTCTGTCACTGTGATACCTCCCATCAAGTTTTGACTCAATCGGACTTGGGGGAAGTCATTTGAAGAATTTCAATATAGCTGCCATGGTGGCCATCCTGGATATTGAAACGGAATGATTTTAGCAATTCTGAATCTCCATGTTGCTTAAATGCCTCCCACTAAGTTCCAGCTCAATCCAACTTATGGTTCTGGAGAAGATGTCGAAAATGCGAAAAGCTAACAACGGACGGACGGACGACGACAGACGGATGGACAGCGGACAACAGGCCATGACACGCTCCAGGTGAGCTAATAAAAGATATTCAGTATAATTTCTTTCAGTTTAACTGATACATTTTCTTTTTTTTGTGTGTGTGATTTATGTATTTTATTCCTTTTTTCTGCCAGCTAGGTTTTTTTTTATTTTTTATGTTTTTGTAGCATTTTTTATTTTTTAGTTACCTTATACTGTTTTTATCAACATTTTCCATTGCTGCAGATAAAAGGAGTATCCAGACAAATTTTATACTTTTTTCTTATTTCCCCCCAAAAACATTTGCCAGGCCCAAAACAATGTTTTGGGACAAGAACATTTCGAATGAAAAAAAAAGTGACTTATCCGAAGCTATGATTTATCTTATGTTTGCAAAACATTTACATTCTACTCATCTGCACTCAGCTGGCCAAAAAAACATGAAGACCAGCATGTGTCCAATATAATGCCAAAAAAAATTGATATTTTTCTCTATTTTTCTAACTTTTCTATGCAACTACATACATGATGAGTGAACTTACTTATATCCTTTTAATGAGCAATCTAAGCTCTCATACTCATGTTGCATTGTTGTTATTTTCTGGAGACACACAACAAACTGCTTATTACTGTCACTGACACCCAAGAAAAATTTTCACATACTACACCACAAACTCTTTATAACAGGATTGTCAGGGTCCATAGCATAAACTGTGTTAGTTAAACAACCGTGTTATATCCAAACAAAAATGTATAGATTATATTGAAAAATGACCATCTATGCATTTTTGGGATCCATCTTTGAACCGTATTATATCCAAAACCGTGTTATAACGAACCGTGTTATAAAAAGGTTGAAGTGTATTACTTGGTAAGGCTGTATTAAGGTGACCAGTAACATCAAGAGTGCTCCAAATGATAGTTTTTGCTTTCTTTTTCACAGGGAGACCCCGAGACTGAATCAGCTTTCCTGTGAAAAGGAAGGCAAAAACTGTTTACTTTGAGTGTTTTTAGTTTGAAGTAGTTCCCCTCACTGTACTGTCAAGTTATGACTCCTGCAGACCCCTCTCAAACTTCATTTGTGAGGTACATGTATAAACAACAAGACCTGTCACTAGACAGGATAGCTCGCCTGAACTTGCGCTTATCAATTAAATAAAAAATTAAGATTATGACCTTAAAATGCTGGTCATAGTTAGTATGTGTGTGTGGGGGGGAGGGGGGAGTGAGGGGGGAGGGGGGCAGAAGACATGGTACTGAATATAATTTTTGATGAACATCAATTTTTGGCTCAATCCAACTTACGGTTTGGGAGGAGCTGGTGGCCATCTTGAATATCAGAATGAACGATTTTAGCAATTCTGAATCTCTCTGTCACTGTGATACCTCCCATCACGGAAGACATGGTACTGAATATAATTTTTGATGAACATCTTCCATGCCTGCTATCTGTATACCAAATATAAATAATATGATTTGAAAAGTAGCTGAGTAAATAAAAGATCTTAAGAACTTTGAGGTAAAACTTTAACAGAAAATCTCTAAGTCTGTGACCTTGACCTGTCGGTTATAGGGCAGGGATAGTGCTGAATAAAATTTTGGAGCAATATCTATAATCATGCGCCAAATAGAAAGTAAATCCATGCAAGGATTAGAAATTAAGAGATCTTAAAAACTTTGATGCAAAACTTTAACATTAATTTCTAAGTCTGTGACCTTGACCTCTAGGTCATAAGCAGGGGTGGGAATGGTGCCAAATATTTTGGATCAATATCTATAATCATGCCAAATATAAAGTGACTCCATGCAAGAATTTAGAAATTGAGAGATCTTAAAAAATTAGACACAAAACTTTAACATAAATTTCTGTCTGTGACCTTAGCCTGCAGGTCATAAGCAGGGGTGGGGATTGTGCCGAATAAAATTTTGAATCAATATTTATAGTCATGCCAAGTATAAAGTACATCCATACAAGAATTTAGACATTAAGAGATCTTAAAATCTTTGACGAAAACTTTAACATAAAATTTCTAAGTCCATGACCTTGACCTATAGGTCATGAGCAGGGATGTGGATAGGACTTAATAAAATTTTAGACCAACATCTATAAATATACCAAAAAATAAACTAAATCCATTAGAGGATTTAGAAAATATGAGGTCTTAAAAACTTTGACGTAAAACTTTAACATTTTTGTTAACGCCACCAATGCCGGAGCAGGGGGTAGTGCAATAGCTCCTCCTGTAAGAAAACAAACAACAATATCATCATGTCAAAAAGATGTTTGAACCAATTTTTCAAAATTTACCTCTGAAGGAAACACATTCCATGAATTATCCCATATAAATAGACTAGAACATCAGAACAGAGCAATCATACCTCAAGATAAGAGCAGGTATGTAAAGAAAAATTTTTGTTCTTATTCTGGATGAAAGCATGTTGTGAGTACTCATTAGAAAACATATGTTATGGGTACTCATGAGAAGTGCCTCACTGAGGCACTTCTCATGAGTACCAACAACATGTTTACGTCCAGAAATAAGAAAAATATCAACAGTTTTCAGCTGAAAAAAAGCACCTTATCTGGAGCTGTGTGCAACAGGTCAAACTTAAAGTGCAGCTGGTGTTAGTGCCACTGCAGCTGGTGTTAGTGCCACTGCAGCTGGTGTTAGTGCTGTGTGGCAGCCGTAAAACGTCTCCCCGTACTTCACCTTAGTGCAGAATATATTCTCATTTCCTTTGGGATCACTGGGCCCATTGTGGTATTTTAGTGCAGATTATATTCCATTTCCTTTGGGATCACTGGGCACATTGTGGTATTTTTTAAAATGGAGTTCTGGTCATGTATACGCTATAGGACATAAGCAGTGTTGCAAACTTCATTACTGCTTATGAACAGTCTCAATAAAACCGAGACTTCCATTTTCTATCTGTCATGTGTTCTTTGTTTCCAAAGGCAATCTTTTTTACTTTTATTTAACCCTATCAGTCCTGCAGACCAAAACAGATACTTTTACAAACAGTGTAGATCCAGATGAGATGGCTCATAATGAGCTGTCCCATCTGGATCTACAAATTTTGCCATTTTGTTTTTGATTCTGTGCTTACACCCCTATTTGCAACAATGGTCATGCCCAAATTTAAAGTTGAATGCGTCCACTTCGGAAACTCAGCTGAAAGGGGGTTGTACATGTACTTAATGCTGGGAATCATTTCTGTACCTCCAGCCACTACAGTGCTAGATAAAAATTACCTTTCCTCCTGTGGAATTTGGAAAGAAACATTACTTGTACAAACCTTGCAGCAATATGGAAACTGTTCCAGCCATCTTTGTTTACTAGCTGTGGATTGGCTCCATACTTCAGCAAGAGTGAAATTACTGACACATTTTCTTTTGTACAAGCTAGCATTAAGGGTGTCCTAAAATGGTCAAATAGGATAAATAACTAGTACACTGGAATCTAATATAACTTTCATTATACACTGTCACTCTTTTCCAGATAAAAGGCTATCAAGCCACGGCTGCCAGGTCTTTATTTCTCTATACATTTATGAATTAAAAGAGTATCTAGATATTATTTTTATTCTTCCACTGAAACATACACAGAACAGCATAGCATAATAGGGAATGATTCTATATAGATAGGTACTGAACTATAAATAGCTTTGTTTGTCTGAAAGTTTAACTGTTTATTTTACGCATTGCAGATGACAAATGCGACAGCTTTCATTACTGTCCCCATGCTTTTGTACCTGATGACAAACTTCATAAACCCTTGCAAGTTTCGGACAAACAAATGACATATTGTTTACCCATGGAAAACCGTTTGCGATTAGTGAATAATATAATTTATAATATGAGGGTGTGTCAATAAATAACCAGCCTATCCCATTTCTGATGGACCGAGACGGTCACGATTTTCATACTTTGTTTCAATATACGTTTTATACATGGGTACAAAATTGCACATGTATCGAGTCATTCTTTAATAAGATACTGAATGTCAAACATGGATAGTGATGCAAAGGCGTGCTTTTCATCTAAAGTTGAGTACCGTGCTGTAATTCGGTATGTACTTGTATTTAAAAGGTAAAACAGGCAAGGAGTTAGCCGATGTTTATGGGTCTTCTGCACCATCTTATGCTCAGGTTAAATTCTGAGTAGGGGAATTCAAACACGGTAGAACTTCTTTAGAAGATGAAGCCAGGTCTGGACGCCCACTGGATGCCACCGACGAAGAAATATGTAAGAAAGTTCGGGATCTGGTATACTCTGATAGGCGAATTCAGGTGGAAGAAATAGCGCAGGCATTAAGCATTCACATAGTAGCGTTTCAACAATCTTACATGATCATTTAGGTATCCGCAAGCTAACAGCCCGTTTGGTCCCCAAATCCCTTAGCGATGAGCAAATGGCAACCAGAGCATCAGTATGCAGCACCTTGTTGAAGCATTTTAGGTGAAAAGATGATTTTCTTTTGTGTCTGGTGACTGTAGATGAGACTTGGGTTCATTATTATGAGCCAGAGAATAAAGCTCAGAGGCGTCAGTGGGTAGGGCCTGGGTCCCCGAGGCCAAAGAAGTTCAAGACGCAACCATCTGCTGGCAAAGTGATGGCCACAGTATTTTGGGACGCAAACGGCATTATTATGTTGGACTTTTTACCCAAGAGAAGTACAATAACTGGAGTGTACTATGCAAACTTGTTAGATCAGCTGAGAACCGCCATCCGTGAAAAACGCCGAGGTAAACTCTCTAAAGGTGTTTTGCTGCAACAGGACAATGCGAGAGTCCACACTTGCAAAGTTGCAATGGATGCTGTAGAGCGAAACTGGTATGAATTAATACCACATCCTGCCTATTCGCCTGACCTAGCTCCTAGCGACTTCTTCCTATTCCCAAACTTGAAAAAGGATATCCGTGGACTTCATTTCTGGTCTGATGAAGAAGTCGTGATGGCAGTTGAGGAGTGGGTCAATGGAAAGGACCCTAATTTTTTCAGTTCTGGGCTGATGGCACTTGAACACTGTTGGTCTAAGTGTATCACACTAGAGGGCAATTACATCGAAAAAGAAGAGGTGGATCTTAACTGGAAATAAGTTAGGCTGGTTACTTATTGACTCACCCTCGTAAGACTTAAACCTTTGTAGCTTTTCAAGCAGACATATTGGTATTTTTCTTATTTCGCCATTAAAATTTGCTGTGGATATGTATTTAAACTACCTGATTGAGTCACTTCTAACTTATCTAAGGGTATCCACAACAGATTCCAACCATGCTGCTAGGAAAGGATTAAGCTATTAGGGTATTATTCCAGAGGATAAGGAAAAAACATTAGCTAGAAGGTTGAAACGCTGGCCAAAAAAGAAGGTTAGTGTTCTGGCCTCTGGTGCTAGAGATCCCAGATTTGTTCTCCCCTCAGGGTGAGCAATTTCCTGGGTTCAATCGTGCTCCAAACACATCACTGGCAGAGACAATGTTAAAACAGTGCAACATCTTTCTGATCAGGACATTAATTGGAGGACATCTGTGCAGGCAAAGGTATACATATGTCCCCCTTCCATCTGTATGATAATTTGCCAAAAATACAGGTTATTAAATATAAATATTAAATTAAAACACTTGTTTTTATAGGTTTTTCAACCAAATTAAAGGTTTTAAAGCAAAAGGATTTGAAGCAAATTAAAGGTTTTCAAAGGTTTTAAATATTCCCCTTGGGGGGCCTGTCAGTAACAAAAATTGTAGAAAGAAGGGCACAGTAGGTAGCTCAGTGGTGAGCACACTGGTCTCTACTCTAGAGCTAAAGGTACTGGCATCATAGATCACAGGCGTTTCTGAACAAGCTTTCGTGTCATTTACAGTGTGCCGTCAATCGGATCGGGACATTAACTGGAGGTCCCCTGAGCAGGTTAAAGAACCCTATGGTAATTCAAAATGGTTTCTTGTAGGCTGTAGCCTTCATCCTGCAAGCTGCAAAAAAATGCCCACAAGGGCGTAGGCAGTATTCAAAGATAGATAGATAACCCGAGATTTCTTTGGCTGTGAAAATGACTTTTCTAAAAACCACCAAATCAGAAAATAAAAAAGGCATTTTTAATGTCAGAGAAGGCTCGAATTAATAAACAGATTGACAGTCAGCAAGTAACAGACAAGAACAGCTGATGATTTTTGATTGATTGAGGTTTTACGGCCCAGTCAACCCATTTGGGTCATGTGAAGCCAGTCAGTTCACCTAACCACCCTTTCCTGGGCAAGTTTAGTCCTCCCAGGGGTTAACTAGTACACTGGAATGGCATTATAAAGCTGTCTCTTATAACGTGGAAACTGTTATAATGCGGTTGGTCTGTGGCTCCCATTTTTGTGCATTTTTTTTCTAAATTTGAAAGTTTTGCCCTTTTTCCGCTGAACTCAGCAGTCAAACAAATCATTAGCCATGACCATACTTTCGCCCATTTACATGTACACATTCTGTTTTCCAAAGTTGTCATCAATATTTTGCCTTTTGGCTATTTCAGAGCACTAAATAGGTGTCATATTTTTCCTTCATCTACCTGGTGACCCATAAAGGATTAACCCTTAAAGCGCCAATCACAACTGCAGCAGAAAACAATTTTACTTTTATTTATTTGTTTATTTTTTTTTTCAGAGAATAAAGTCTTGACATTTCAAGTGAAGCAGATGATTCACATAAAACGTCATGACATATTTTTCTGAAAAAATAAATAATAATAAATAAAAAATTCAAAATGTTGTTTGCTACAAATGTTTGCTTAATGCTTTAGGGGTTAGTTTAAACTGCAATTAGCTTTGATCTAGCCGAAATAACTGTAAATGCCCTCGTGTCATTTATGAATGAAATCTGAGCAAAACAAAGAATGCCGAGAAGTGCTTTGATGTTATCAAAAGTTGTGAACACATTTAACCCATAAAGTGCCAAGCAAAAATTGTGGTAGATGACAATTCTAATTTATTTTTTTCTATTTTCAGTGAAAACAAGTCTTGACATTTCATGTGTTCATGTGAAATGTCAGGACTTGTTTTCTCTGGCAAATAAAAAAAATAGTCAAAATTGTTGTCTGCTGCAGTTGTGATTGGCAGTTTAAGGGTTAAGGGTTAACTGATATATAGATGAGCTGCTGAAATAAAAAAAATGCCCGAGAATGTAAAGCGTATAACTTCATTTAACCCTTAAAGCGCCAATTACAACTGCAGTAGAAAACAATTTTACTTTTATTTTCTCAGAGAATAAAGTATTGACATTTCATGTGAATCATCAGCCAAGCAGATGATTCACATGAAATGTCAAGACTTATTTTCTCTGAAAAATAAATAAAAAATTCTAAATGTTGTCTGCTACAAATTGTGCTTGGCACTTTAAGCGTTAATATCCAATCTAGCTCGTACCTTCTGTACAGGTAATTGCATCAGTCAGCGATAATTATAAAGCACTAATACACTGATGCTAATACACTGATTCCCGGCTTTTCAGTACATTCTGATCTCCCTTCTTCTCTGGGGGTCTTTCCATTTCAATAGACAGAAAGGATGAATTTATTTATTTACTCTGAAAAGAATTGGGCTTTTTGGGTGTAAAAGAAGAACTGACTAGCTTTCTTCATTAAATAAAAGTTATTTATGTGTAACAATTCATGTGTATCAATTTTTATTTTCATCGAATTGCACACGGAACTTGGACATTATAGAAGTGAATGGGGTGCGAGGGCTGAGTTTATGTCTGATCACTATGTGTGATCACAGGGCTCTCGCACCCTTTTTTGGGAATGGGGCCGGGGCCTTTAGAATTGGGAAAATTAGTATCGTTTTGAACAAAATTGGGAAAAAATATAATGTTCTATGTATGACATTTCTGTTGTTAGATTTTAAAAAACAACATGGTATTCTTACATTTTCTGAGAAACACTATCTCAAAGCAAAGACAGCACATTCATTGTGGTGAGCCTTTTAAAGGGAAACTGAGCCAAGAATGAACAGATCTCTTGAACCACAGTTCTATAATTTTTCCCCTTTTGGTTGCAGGTGTCAGGGTTGACTGTGGATTGTGACATGCTGAACCTTTCATTTTACTTTGGAAACTGCAGCCACCTGACCTTTAAGACTTCATTGTCTAAAAGACTTTTAAGACTCATATTGATGATTTTCATGAAATACTATAATAACTTAAATGACCTGGATATTAAATCATAATGACCTAGAGCAAGTCGATGGTGTGCCATCGCATATCCCCACGCCAGTGCCATCACATATCTCTGTGCACATCATAATAGTGCTTATACAAATTCCAATAATGTACTATTTATAGACGTTACTAATTTTAGCATCCTGCAGCACGGCTGTGACGTCATCGATTTCGGACAAACACTTTTGTACGAAATGTGTGTAATGCGTTATCTGACAGGCAAAACCAGTATATTGTTGCAAATTTCACGAATTTTTCTAATGTTCAGAAGTTAAAATTCCATCATGGCGACTACAAAACATTGCTGTTACGGCGACTGTAAGAGTGGTTCTCGAAAAACAGCGAAATTCTCTTTATCAGCCTAAACCAAACAACGAACCGGAGAAGGCCCAGTTAAAACTGGAAGCAGCATGCTCTGATTGATGTTAACAATATTAAAATTTCATATCAGCCTTTTCAAAAAAAGCCTGTGAAACAGCCAGATCTGAAACTCGGTGGGTGGGGGGAGGGGGAGGGGGTGTAGGCGAGGGGATAGGGGTAACAGGGGTGATTGTGGTATGAGTGTGCGAGCCAGTATTTCAAAACCTACCCCATTCATATACCTGGCCTTTAAAAAAACGGACCCATTCATATACTAGATCGTCTGAAATGTTGACCTATTCATGTACTGTCCTTTGATTTTTTGTACCCATTTATTGCTGGTTGTTAGATAAATATCAGTCAATTCATTGAATATCAAGAGAACAAGCAGCCTCGAAAAAGTCTCTGAGCGAAAAATATGTGAATATACCAGGATGTCAGAAAAATGGGGCCTTTCACATATGAATCCTGAAAAATCGGTTCATTCATATACTTTTTGTTGAAAAAAGGGGGTCAATTATATACCTGGGAGCCCCCCCCCCCCCCCTCGAGATCGTGAAAGTCATTCTAAACCTACTTCAATGTTGAGTCGACAAAAATGATGATAATATGTTCAAGTTTTACACTGGTTAGACATACTTGCAGTTCATGTGTTTATGGAAGTTTTTGGGGGATTGATGCAAAATACAACAAACAAAAAATTCAAGCCTGAGTTCATGCAAATTGTCTCCTCTTAGAATTTGCATGAAATGTCATCCTAATTTGACATTTCATGCAAGTCTAAGGAGACAATTTGCATGAAGTGTCAAATCCTTTTTTCTCGGGAAAAAAAAATTAAGAAAAATGTATTAGAGATTTACGAAAGGAAAAAATAAAACTCACTGCCATTATGTGTATTGATTGTGTGTCCGAAAATCATCACGAACGTGTGGGCTATTTTAAGATATTGGTTTTTCTGTTTCATGACGTAGGCAGCCTAGCAATTTGTACAAACGCTATTCCAAATGCATTCCTCCAGTCCTTATCCATAGGGCTATTACCTGTGACAGTTTCAAGAGTCTAGCTCAAAAAGCCTAACAGTTGTGTGACAATCAAAAAAAGGACCCAAAATCCTACTTTTTGACCTCTAGTGACCCCCAGACATGCTCCCAGGGCAAAATTTTTGCACCACTGTATTCTACTCTTCATTACTTTCTATTTGATATGCAATATGACTATCTCCCGAAAAGATCTTTTGGCTTTGCTAAGGTATCGGAACATAATGTACCAGTTTTTTATATATTAGCTCTTGTTGAACCGGCAGCAATTCAGAATAAAATTAACAATGTAAATAAACACTTCCTGGTTAATGCATTTTGCAACTGACTCAACTTCTATTTTCTCGGACCAAGTAGACTTGGTCAGATTGGGAATTTTTCTTCTGGAATTGGGAAAAAAACATATAGTCAACTCGCCATTAGCTGATCATAACCAATAGCAGATCACTGGTATTGTGGAGATTTTTAACTCACTCATTCAGCTACAGTCCGAAATAAAAATTGTTGCAGTCAATTGCAGGATACATTTTCCTAGACTGATTATAAAATCAGCTGGCAAGATGCGACGCTATTAATTTAAATCAATGGAAAGCGAGTAGAGTATTTTTAAACTTAGATTTTGTTTACCTCATTCAGAAGTGAAAGTTAAGACTCGCGCGAAGAAGGCATTGCTGAAAAAGTGTTAAGTAAAAGTCTTGTATTGCTTGAAAGATAACTGTATTAACTTTTATTCAAATAATTTACTTTCCAGTTCCTTTAGCATCTTTGAGAAATATGAGCTTGAATATTCCATGACCTAAATTAACCGGTAGCAGATCACGTGTTTTTGCAGGTGAGGGAAAATGTCAAAAGTATGTTTGGGGTCCATTGAAATGCGCCAAACCAACCCAACTCACACCAAACCTCCCTAAACCACCAAAAACATAGTTATTATGGCTCTGCAGTATTATTATGTTGTGTTGACTATGTTGTGTCAACAGCGATGAAAATTATACAATCTCAGTTTAATAAGAATTCACTTATCACGGTTACAATGTCTGATTTCAGGACCATTATATAATTGCTGCTTATTTCATAGTTGCTTGTGCATAAATTAATGTTATAAAACATTAATTTGACAGCTTTGACAGGAAAACGCATTTTGAGACAGCCCCCAGAAGTCAACTGTCATGTGATCTCTTATTGGTTAACATGATCCCATACTGGCAAAAGTACAAGTAGACGAAAACTATACAACATATTAGCACGTAAACAGGACAAATTCAAAAGTTTATGCACATTCAAAAGGATAATGAAAATGCTACTGAATGACATATATCGTTTCAGTCTGCAAGAGTTATTTTTTTCCCCCATAAATTCTTGATACATGTACTTGGATAGTGATCCGCTAATGATGAGCTGACTGTACTATTTGGCATTGGGAATGGGCCGAATTTCGGTCCCAGATTACACATTTCGATGATCGATAGCCCTGGATCACTTATAACGTGGTCAGCTATCTGGGCCCCCACCGACTGAGTTATAACGGCATTGCAGTGTGAGCACATTCTTTTGCCAGAAACTGACTTCCCTTCTTGAAAGTGGAAGGGAGAGAATGACCCTAGAAAATATTTCACGATCAATCTCTACGAAAGAATGTTGCTGGACCCAGGGGCAGTGGGGTTCGAACCTGCAACTTCCTGATCACCAGTTGGACGTGCATCCCACCCACAGAAGCCAGCCAACAGCTGAAGAAAATTATGCTAAGCTGGGAAAAGTGTTTACCAGTCAGCCCTCTTTAGTGAGTCAACAATGGCTCCTGCTTCCAAAAGTAGTTCAACGCAGCTTAATTTACCAGCCTGTGCCGCTTCATGTAAAGGCCTTTTTCCATCAAAATTTTCTATTTCTATATTGAAATTTTCGCGGCAGAGCAGTGATAAAATATGTAAATGCCCAAGCCGACAGACAATATGAGACAAAGTATCGCCCGATTTTTTATTAGAATAATGCAAAAGAAATGCCTTTGAAGCTTTCGACATCAGTTCTTGTTGAAAATACGATAAATTTCCAGACAGAGCAGCTTTCACTGCGACTGTGTCGGCCATGTTTGTTTATTGTCAGACTGTATTACTATTATTGGCAATCGTGATTAATCCTATAATAGTAAGAACTGAGCCCAGTCTGCAATTAAAAAAAGTGACCTGATTGTTCTCTTAAGGACCAAATTTATTTTATTAAACAGAAACATTCATGCAAAACAAAAACAATAATAGTAAAAAAATGAGATTTTTTAACTTTTACATTAAACCAAGACGGGAATTCATTCACTTTGTTTTCAAAAAGGCGCTAGCATGCATGAATTTGAAATGCCTATTTCATACATGCCATAACCTGTGGACTAAAATCTGTGAGATAAGGCAAAATTTTAAGGGAGATTTAACAAAATTCTGCAAGATTTTCTTAAGCATCACTTTGGAGCTCCCCCACCCCATTACAATATAGTCTAAAGTCATGCAAGAAGCTTGTGAAAACCATAATTGTGTGTGATTTATGTTTATTTCTTCATATAATCAGTTGTAAAATGGTCTGAGAATTCTGTGAGATTTGAATTTTTCATGGGAATTGCCTTTCAGATTGGCCTAATTCTGTGAGGTTTTTGTTTTTTTTGTGTTGAGGTTTTACGGCCCAGTCAACCCAATGGGGTCATGTCAAGCGCGGTCAGTTTACCTAACCACGTTTATTGGGCAGACTTAGTCCTCCAAGCGGTTAACCAGTATTGTGCACATTCTTTCGCCAGAAACTGACAACTGCCCTTCTCGAATCAGCGGAAGGGAGAGAATGACCGAAGAAAATATTTCATGATCAATCTCCGCGAAAGAATGTTGCTGACCTTGGCGGGGGTCGAATGGTCTCCAGTCGGATGCGCATCCAACTGCGCTACTGAGGACGGCTTGTGAGGTTTTATCTCACAGTGCGAGAAATGGCATGTATGCTATTTTATTTTTTACCCATTTACTTAATGTTCTAGTAAATTAATTTAACTACACATGGGGAGGTTGTACATGCATGATGACTGAGCATGATGCATGAATCTTCTTCTTGTTCTAACTTCTAAGAGTTATCATTGTGTGTGTGTGTGTGTGTGTGTGTGTGTGTGTGTGTATGTCCCTTACTGTAATGTCTTGATAAAACTGTAATTTCATTGTTGCTTTGTTGATTTGCCATTTTGTCATAGAAAAAGCTCTGCAGGAATTGTGTTGTTATGTTATATGTATATACAACATAAATAAATCTTCTATATCTATTTACAATGAGTCCTTCATCTGCATGCCTCATCCCCCACCCTCTTCCCCCTGCAATTTACACCAACAGTTTTGCTGTTGACTGTTTCATATGGCATTATTTCTTTTGCAATATGTTTTCATTTATTCATTCTGTTCTAACTGATCTTTCTGGGAATTGCCATATTTAATTTTGGTTGTAAAACTATTTTGTTGAAAATCAATTATAATGAGACTACCTTGCTCATGGCCCACCACCTGCTCCACTCCAGTGACATGTCTGTATTTCGACAGCATAATAATATAGAATAATAATTTACAGGGTTCTTACTAGGATTTTGAAAATTGGAGTAAAATGCTGTCCTCCTGAAAAAGTTGGAGTTTTACCATACTTATCTATTGAGACTTTCCAAAAAGTTGGAGTCAGAAATGAAAAGTTGGAGTAACTTACTCCAAATCTGGAGTTAATGAGATCTCAAAAGACTATTACGTTAAGTCTAGGCATTTTAAATTTCTTGTCATTTAAACATCTATGAGATTCTGAGAAAAAAACAGATTATTTTATACATGTATTAGCAAGTTTATGTAACAGAATAAATATCATATTATGAAAACCAGGGTATGTATTAATTTGTTTTTTAGGCTTAATTTGTTTGTTACTTCTGTTAGGTTATGTTCATCAGACAATCACATACTAGAATTATCTCAACTTTTGTGAACTGAATTATTTCCCTTTATTTTTTTTTTTCACTTTAATATTTCAAATAATTTTATTGAGCTTCAACAGCCCTGTCAACAATATTTCAGTCATGATGAGCTAGCTGTCTCAATATTTTAGTCATGATGAGCTGTCTCCTACAGAGAGAAAAGAATGGGACAGATGAGAAGACTTGGAACCCTGAACTTGCTTCAAGTCCAGCTAAAAGTCACTGATGGCAGGACCAACCTTCTGAAAGTTTGAACAGGAGGGCACAGCAACCTACCAGTAACCATACACCTTTTTAATGAAACTAGACAGAAATGTGTATTTGGTTAGGAGGCTCAGTGTTCTGTAATACAATGAAAACTTTCACTAATAATTTGCTTTCTCTTATTCCCTTTTGTGCTTATTTACTTTTTTTTCTTTTGGGGTATTTATTTAAAGTGGTCAAGAACACATGTAATATGTGTATTATTTTGACTGGAGCAGATAAAATTAACTGTTGACATTTAAGGGGGCTGGATATACTATACTATACTATAGGGAAGGCAACTTTTGTACCTTCTTGCACCAATCCACTTCTGAAATAATGTGCCAACTGTAAAAGGGAAGAATTTGCTATGGGGATAGGGATGGGGCATATTGTTTCTTTTTAGACTTGTTTTCAGAAGAGTTGCCTCCCCTGAAAGTGTGTTCATTCCCCTTTAATTTCTCACAGATGGATAACATACCAGATTATTAAAGCACAATATTGATCTGAGATGCAGAGCTCCACAGACATCTTGTATATACAATGCTACCTCTTAAAAACAACCATCATTTGGAAGGCAGAAAATTGGCTATTGTATGAAGATGGCTCTTGTGGAAGGGTTAAATATACCCGAACTAGTAACAGTGTTTTCAGAGAATTTCAGTTTTTCTACTGCTGTGACCTAGAAAATTATGTTAAGTCACAAAAATGTAATCAGTTCTTTGTTATGTTCCATTCATATATCCATTAAAATTTAGTAAGAATCCAACCACTGTTTCAAACGATATTGTGCAGACAAGAAAGTGTCACGCCAACACTAACGTCAACGAGATCCGCACCAAAAACAATATGTCCCCCTCTCCTTAGGAAGGGGACATAAATATACAGTAAAATCACATTTTGGGGAATTAGAAAAGTGGCTGTTATTATTATAACAGTCACTTTTCTTATTCCCCAAAATGTCATTTAACAGTGTCTGTAACAGCTTTAGGGATATCAGAAACGTGGCTGTTATAGAAAGGTGGCTGTTGTTGAGAGGTGACAATTAGTGGAGACTCCAGTGTCTCTATCTTATTTATGTATATGTTGTTAATAGTGGTAGTTCACATTGCCCAGTTTAACCTGAAATGTGAAACTTTTAACTTTTCTGATCCAGGACAGGTAAATACCCTTGTTCCTAAAACAAACTCTAGAAAAGCCGCTTAACTGGGTAACAGTGATAACAAAAACACAATGAAGTCAACTTTGTTTTATTTTTTACCAAACTAAAAAGTTGTGCCACATGTCCAGAACAGTCTGAGACCATGTGCAGTCTGTTCAGGGAATGTGCCAATGACTTGTTACAATCTACAAGGCTTTATTAGGTAAATGGCTGCACTTTCAGGATACAACTCAGTAAAAATTGCTTTTGCTGACTTGTGACAAACTACAAACCTTTAGTTAATGGCTGCACTTTCAGGAGACAGCTCAGTAAAAATTACTTTTGCCTCTCTTCTAAACAGGGTCTACTGTAAAAGGACAGAATTTGCTCCTGTACTTTTAGGGTAGAAGAGCAAAAAGAAAGTCACAAAAGTTGTGTCCCTTGTAAAAAAGGGCTAAAAATCTAGCAGGTGTATCCAGATCCCTTAAAGACTGTCTGGATGAACTGTGCATATCCTAACAGAACTGTCTAGAGGCTCAGACTGGTCTGAATATGCATGGTTCACAGCTGTCTAAAGGCAGCTTTTGTAACAATGTGGCTCATTAACTCTTTGCATGCTGGGTAAAATTTCAGCAGATAACATTCTGTAGCATTTTTCTTTTTCTTTTTCAGCAAACAGGGTCTGATATTTCGTGCAACCAAGAAATTTAAATGATTTGCATGAAATGTAAAATATTTTCTGGGAAAATTGGAGAAAAATCAATGCTGAATTCACCGAGAGGGTCTTGATAGTAATGTTTCTTTAAATTAATTTCCACATTTTATGGCATCTGATCTGGTTCTACACTGTTTGTCAGACCTGTCTGTCTGAACATTTAGGGTAAAAGTACCTGTAATGCATGGAGAAATAAGAAAAAAATCACAATTTTTGGTTGAAAAAATGCCTTTAATATTCTAAAGCTATGGAATCTTTTCTGTGCATTATATATATGCAAAAATATATTTGTATACAGTCGACTCTCGTTATCTTGAATTCCAAGGGACTCTCAGAAATACTTCAAGATATCTGTAGCTCGACATATCAGGTTTTCAGAATAGAGGAAAAAATAATTCGATTAATCACATTTACAAAATTAATATGTAAATAGACTCTTGAAGTTAGAGATATATTGAAAATATTGTGGAAAAGAGGAGAAATTGCTCCTTAGGAGCAATTTCTCCTCTTTTCCACAATATTTTTCACCTGTTATTAGATTTTCATGTTTAGGCAGGGACCAGATTTTCACTTCGAGATAAGCGGTTATTCGAGATAAGCGAGTTTGAGATAGCGAGAGTCAACTGTATTATAAGAACCATACTGTCATATGTGAACAGCTGAGGGCCAGATCAGCCTGAAGATCTGTGCAGTTCTATCAGGGTCTTTGCTGTATGCTTACAAAATCAACCCCCATAGTGTCGATCTGTTGGCATAAAGCAAAGGCCTGATCAAGCTGCAGAGGCATACAGGCTAATCTGGATCTTCACTTTTTACTTAACTCACTAAAGACTGTTTTGTGTTATCATATTTGTTCTAAATTCTGGGACATTTCAACTCCTTACCATACATGCCTTAGACTTTGAACAGATTAATTTTAATACCTCAATAACCAGCTGATGTGTCCAAAAATTGCTGGCTGAGTGGCAAACAATGTGGACCCTTGGCTTGATCAAATGCCACATCCTGTGGCATGTGATCTGGGTCTACACTGTTTTCTCATGCCTATCTGTCCAAAATGCTTAGGGTATGAGGTAAATGGTAATTACAAGCCCTGAACAGAGAACAGTCCATGTATATAACCTGTTAGTGAATATGATACATGTCCTAAAATTAACCCTTGTCCTGATGAATAAATTAAGAAGCCACACCCATTTCTAATTTTCAGCAAATCAGACTACTTGATCAAGTTTGTTGATATAGATTCACATACTTAGTGGCAAACAGTGCAGATCCAGATCAGTTGGCTTCTTCAGAAGCCAACTGATCTGGGTCTACACTGTTTGCAAAGGCAGGGTATATCCGGGTTCAGCAGGACAAGGGTTAAGAACACTTTATTCCCCATATATTTGGCTGAAATTTTCCTTTTTATGCATTTGTTTCATAAATACATGAAATGGCAAAAAGTGTGGACCCTGATCAGACTGCTTCTTCAGCGGGATTTGTTGTTGTCTTGGAGTTTAATGACCCAGTTAACACTATTAAAGTAATTTTGAGCCAGTCAGCTTTCCTAACCATGCAGTTCACCATTACTTATGCCTATTCTTTCGTTGGAAACTGACCACTGCCTTTCTTGAATCAGCAGAAGGGAAAGAATGACCGTAGAAATTATTTCACGATCAATCTCCACGAAAGAATGTTGCTGGACCCAGCAGGTATCTAACCCAACACCTCATTATAACACGGTTTTGGATATAACACGGTTCAAAGATGGATCCCAAAAATGTATAGATTATATTGAAAAATGACCATAAATGGTTCCCTACCAACTTTGGACTGCAAGTTTGAGCCTAATGCAACCTTCACTGATCGGGATGAAACTGGTGCCAGACCAAAAGTCTGGACCAAAGACTCCCTGGGGCCAAGTGCCCAAAATTCCTTATCGCCCCTTTTTCGAGTTATGGCCCTGAAAGTTGATATTTGCTAATGTTTGACCCCTAATAACTTACTAACGCACAGTCCGAATTTTCTGACAAATATTGTTTTATGTTCTATGGTACTAGGACAATGTTTGGTGCTAGTTTCAGCTCGATCGGTGAAGGTCACCTTTAGTGACTTTTAATCTCTCTGTTCAGCAGGCGAGACCTAGGGACGCTTTTCAAGTCCTTATATCTTTGCTTCTACTGCATGCAGCGCCATACAATTTGGCACGGAAATGTAACTCCCTAAGACCTATAAACCCTATAGAAAGCGTGCCTGTCTGTTGCGAACTGATGGAGTTATTAGGGATTTTACGTTTTCCCGCCCAAAATTCCATAGGGTGCAATGCAAATTTGAGGACCCATTTTCAGCTAGACGCCTTGCCTCGAGTCCCTTGACTACCCTTTGCATTTGTAAACAAACATTCCAGTTTCATTATAACACGTTTTTGGATATAACACGGTTCAAAGATGGATCCCAAAAATGTATAGATTATATTGAAAAATGACCATAAATGGTCATTTTTCAATATAATCTATACATTTTTGTTTTGGATATAACACGGTTGTTTAACTAACACAGTTTATGCTATGGACCCTAACAATAGTGTTATAAAGAGGTTGTTGTGTACTTGTTCCATTATCATTTGGGCCATGCCATACGAAAAAATATCTCCGGGCAAATACTGACAGCGAAGGTCCAGATCAGCCTGTGTATCCATGCAGTCAGATCAGGATCTTCACTGTCTACAAACAGAATCATTGGATATTATAGAATGTATGAATGGGGAGCAAAGGCCCATATGAGACTATGCATATGTAAGACGATGTAAATCCGCACATTTTGGGCATGCTTGAGACACATTTTTGCTTGACTTGGCCCCTTTTTTGTTGTTATATCCACACAATCCAAATAAAGTTTAAACTAAAAGGCCCAGACCAGACTAGATATTTTGGTGGTTCATATCTCTTTCAACATTACTTAGGTCATAAGACAATTTAGGGGTGACGATGAAAGCCTCTGGTGAAATGAACCCTCATATGGTCATGAGATGAATTCTATTTCTAATGGATGCTTGTGACCAAAAGTCAAGAGCTCTAACTGCACAGCAAGCAGGTGCTTCTCAGACCAGTCTATATATCTGCCAGTATGCTGTAAGTTCCAGGCTATGATATTGTAAGTTATATATGATAATTTTGTCGCCAATGTCAGCAAATAAAATAGCTGTGACTTTGCAGAACACACTTACTAATACTGAAAGCAGGGCTTTGGAAATACCATGCCTGACTTGTCCAACCTGTCCCATTTCCTTGAGGACAAGTAAGAAATTTCAATCTACTTGTCCTGAGACAAGGACTTCATAGTTCTAGCTAAGAAGACTATTGAGATTATGAGATAATATGTTTCTTATTTCTCAAAGAAAACATGTTGTGGGTACTCATTAGAAGTGCCTCCATGAGGCACTTCTAATGAGTACCCACAACATATGTTTTCTTCGAGAAATAAGAAAATGTCAATTTTTGGGCAAGTAAATCTTGGTTGGACAAGCCGATTTTGACCATTTACTTGTCTGTGGACAAGTAATAAAATTTGATAAATCCACAACCCTGCTGAAAGAATTTGTGTCACCAGTATTCAGTTAACTAAAGGAGCAAGAAAATATACTTTATTAAAGTCATAAAACATCCTTTGGTCTTAATAGCATGATATGTGTGCAGAACATATAGGAGACCTTACAGTATTTCCCTAAGTATTTGGACAGACAGGCCTGAGCACAGTGAAGACCCTGATAATATGTCACATTCTGCGGCATCTGATCAATGATTAACACTGCTTGCCATTCATCCAATAGCTTTTTTAGATAATTTAACAGGTAGTACAAGTATCTTGTCCAAATTTAAACACAGATATGGTGGGGATTTTACCATTTCAGCCCGGCAGACCAAAACAGATACCTGTGCAAACAGTGTAGATCCTGATGAGATGGCTCAAATCAAGCCATCTTATCAGGATCTATACTGTTTGCCATTCTGTTTTTGAGTTTAGACTAATACCCCTTATATATCAGTGGACATGTCCAAATTCAAAGATGGAAGAGTCCACTTCAAAAACTCAAAGATGAAATGGTTCAGGTGTCCCAATATTTAGGGTAAACACCGTATAATCTAATGCATGGCATGCAAGTCTCCAAGCATAAAGGCACATTTATATTTTCACTGGAAAAACAATCTAAATGTTTAGACTTTCAGTTTGGTTGAAAAACAACTCATGCTGAATATACAATGTATTATGCATTATTATATAACCTAACAAGAGGCCCATGGGCCACGGTTCGCTCACCTGAGTGACATAGCCACTGCAGACATGCAGATGTTATGCAACATTTTTCCAATCCTATCATCGCAACTAATGAAAATATCATCATTTGAGCAGTTCTTAGTTTTGAAGAAGAATATATGGGCCTGACAGTCAATGGAGCATGATCATTTGAATAAACTATCAATCACATTTCAACAGAAGGATCGATGTGAAATTTGGTGGAAATTGGCTAAGTGGTTTCTGAAGAATCATGATTTTATACATGTAAACAGCACAGTGGCAGGGAAATATTATAAATATAAACCAGATGATGGCCATCTTAGATTTCCAATCAGAACAATTTTAACTACTGTTGATCTACAAGTCACTTCGATACTTTCAATATAATTTGTGCAAAGATTAGGACCCAGGGCTTATTTGGTTATGGAGAAGAAGATTTTTAAAGGTTTTTACCATATATGGGCATGGCAGCCATTTTGATCAATGGACCATGCCCATTTTAGCAATCTTTCATTCTCCTGCCCACGGAGGCTCTGCATGAAATTTGACCAACACTGGCCCGGAGGCTTCAGAGGAAAAGCCATTTGAAATTATCAACATTTTTTCCACACAAATGTATGGGGCCCATACAAATGCCTACAGAAGCAAACTTGACCTCGCCGTAAAAAGGTTAAATGTCAATGTACGACAATTATTTTAGCAACTTTGGTAGACCGCCTGTTCCAGATGATATATGCAAAGATTCAGCCACAAGCCATCCTCGGTTTTGGAGAATAAGATTTTTAAATGTTTTTTCCCATGCAAATGCATAAGGAAGCAAACTTGACCTTGCCGTAAAAAGGTCAAATGTCAATGTATGACCATTATTTTAGCAGCTTTAGTAGACTCCCTGTCCCCGATGATTTATGCAAACATTCAGCCCCAAAGCATCCTCGGTTCTAGGGAAAAAGATTTATAAAGGTTTTTACCATATATGGGCATGGCGCCTATCTTGGTCAACGAACCGTGACCATTTTAACAATCTTTTGTTCCCCCTACCTAAGGAGGCTCCATATGAAATTTGAGCAAAATTGGACCAGAGGCTCCAGAGGAGAAGTTGTTTGAAATTCTGAACATTTTTCCCATACAAATGCATAAGGAAGCAAAATTGACCTTAACGTAAAAAGGTCAAATGTCAATGTACGACCATTATTTTAGCAATTTTGGTGGCCCTCCTGTTCCAGAAGATATATGCAAAGATTCAGCCAAAAGGCATGCTCAGTTTTGGAGAAGAAGATTTTTAAAGGTTTTTCCCATACAAATGCACAGGGAAGCAAACTTGACCTTGCCGTGTTCAGCCCCAAGGCATTCTCGGTTCTGGAGGAGAAGATTTTTAAAGGTTTTTACCATATATGGGCGTGGCGGCCATCTTGGTCAACGGACCGCGACCATTTTAGCAATTTTTCGTTCCCCCACCCTAAGGAGGCTCCATATAAAATTTGAGCAAAATTGGCCCGGAGGCTCCAGAGGAGAAGTTGTTTGAAATTCTGAACATTTTTCCCATGCAAATGCATAAGGAAGCAAAATTGACCTTACCGTAAAAAGGTCAAATGTCAAAAAACGACCTTTATTTTAGCAATTTTGGTAGCTCTCCTGTTCCTGAAGATATATGCAAAGATTCAGCCACAAGGCATGCTCGGTTTTGGAGAAGAAGATGTTAAATATTTTTCCCATACAAATGCATAGGGAAGCAAACTTGACCTTGCCGTAAAAAGGTCAAATGTCAACGTACGACAATTCTTTTAGCAATTTTGGTAGATCTCCCATCCCCGATGATTCCTGCAAAGGTTCAGCCCCAAGGCGTTCTCGGTTCTGGAGGAGAAGATTTTTAAAGGTTTTTACCATATATGGGCGTGGCGACCATCTTGGTCAACGGACCACGACCATTTTAGCAATTTTTCGTTCCCCCACCCTAAGGAGGCTCCATATGAAATTTGAGCAAAATTGGCCCGGAGGCTCCAGAGGAGAAGTTGTTTGAAATTCTGAACATTTTTCCCATGCAAATGCATAAGGAAGCAAAATTGACCTTACCGTAAAAAGGTCAAATGTCAATGTACGACCATTATTTTAGCAATTTTGGTAGCTCTCCTGTTCCCGAAGATATATGCAAAGATTCAGCCACAAGGCATGCTCGGTTTTGGAGAAGAAGATTTTTAAATATTTTTCCCATACAAATGCATAGGGAAGCAAACTTGACCATGCGGTAAAAAGGTCAAACGTCAACGTACAATAATTCTTTTAGCAATTTTGGTAGATCTCCCGTCCCCGATGATTCCTGCAAAGGTTCAGCTCCAAGGCATTCTCGGTTCTGGAGGAGAAGATTTGTAAAGGTTTTTACCATATATGGGCGTGGCGACCATCTTGGTCAACGGACCGCGACCATTTTAGCAATTTTTCGTTCCCCCACCCTAAGGAGGCTCCAGATGAAATTTGAGCAAAATTGGCTCAGCGGTTTCAGAGGAGAAGTCGTTTGAAAATGTTAACGCACGGACGGACGGACGAAAAGTGATCACAATAGCTCATCCTGAGCAGAGCTCAGGTGAGCTAAAAATAGACTCTTTCATTGCCTGAGAGCTGTTTTCAGCCCAGTGAATATTTCTGATGTTCACGGACTGTGGGGTTTTCCCAGTGAATATGGAATTCACTGAATAGGAAATATGAAACTCTTTATCAGTCTGTTCATTGGTTATATAATAAAACAATTATTGACTATTGAGTCATTAAATATGATATGATACCCACTAGAGAATACCAATATTGACCTTGGCTATTACCTCAGTCAATATTGGTGTTCTCCAGTGGATATCACATCATATTAAATGATTCAATAGTTAATAATTCTTTAATATGCCATAGCTCCAGATAAGGCACCTTTTGCAATTGAAAAGTACTCAGTTTGCTTATTTCTCCACAAAATGTATTCTGTGGGTACTCATTTGTAGTGCCCTGCTGAGGCACTTCGGATGAGTATCTTGGCAAGGCACTTCTCTTTTAGTACCAACACGTTTTCATGGAGAAATAAAATATGTATGTGAAAACCCCTCCTATCTGGAGTTATAAGGTACGCCTCTGACCGTGTAAGTGGGCAAAAAGGCCTTGATCAGACTGACCAAATGTGTATCCTGATCTCGGCCTTTGTTGCCCAAAAATGACACAATAGTCTTTTTTGTGGGCTGCATCTCAATTGATCCCTCCACCACTGCTAAGACATCTATCAATTACACTATGTGTAATTATGGTAACACATTAAGAAAACACCACTGCAATCCAAACAGGCACAGAAATACGGCACATACATACTGGAACCTCTTTATAAGACAGTTCAATATATGATGGTTTTGGATAAACGATGGTTTAAAGGTGGACCCCAAAAGTGTTGTATCAAGTAAAAAAAAATGTATAAATTATATAGAAAAATGATGAGGCTCTTCTAATGAGTGCCTATCCCTACATGTTTTCATGGAGAAAAAGGAAAAATATAAATACTTTCTGGTTGAAAAAAAAGTGTCTTATCTAGAGCTATGCATCTTTGTCTACATTACGAAAACATGCCTATTCAAATATATTGAAAATTTTACCACCAGAAAATGAAAATTTTCAGATAAAATTTTTTGATATTTTTCATATTTCTGCTCAAAACATAGATTGTGGGTACTCGTTAGAACCGCCTCGCAGAGGCAGTTCTAACGAGTACCCACAATCTATGTTTTGAGCAGAAATAAGAAAAATAATGTATACCCCTGTAAACCCCAGTTTTACTATATAAAAGTGGGGTTTAAGGGGGTCAAAATTATATAGGCATGTTTTCGTGATGAAACCCTTAAAGAGCTAAGGAAAATTTGAAGCAGACAACATTCTAAATTTAATTTTTTTTTTTTTTTTTTAATTTTTCAGAGGAAGTAAGTCTTGACTTTTCATGTGAATCGTCTGCCCTGCAGACGATTCACATGAAAAGTCAAGACTTGTTTTCTCTGAAAAATAAGAAAAAATCAAAATGTCATCTGCTGCAGTTGTGACTGGTGCTTTAAGGGTTAAGAACTTAACAGTTCCAACTGACCACCTGTTGACAGACCTTAAAAGTGCTGGCTGATAGGCAAACAGTGTAGACCCTAATCAAACTGCTCTTTCAGCAGCAGTTTGATCTGGGTCTACACTGTTTGCTCTGGCATGTATATCATAATATTTAGAGAAATTGTTAGCAAGCTGTATGTGAGATGGAAAACAACAAAGTTGTAATATTTTCCCCAAAACTGGATTAAATTGATCTCCTTGAGATTACTGGATTCATAGGTTGTTAAGTCCTATTTTCTGAAAACAAAAACAACAACAAAAACAAAAAACAACCAGAGGACCAATGGTCTTATAGCTTACCTGAGACTATTTGTTCTAAGCAAGTTTAAAGTAACTATTTTACAGACTGAAACATATGGGTACAGTAGCCGGTACAGTATGAAAAACCTCTGGTGTCTGTATCCTATAGTAACTTGGTATGGAATTTAGCTTTAATTTATTCGGTGAAACAGACACTTCACATACAAAATGGCTTTGATGAAGCTAACAACATATATCAAAGGCCTGGACCTTCTAGTTTTACACAAGAAGACTTATAAAGTATTTCCCCACATAAGTCTATTTAAAAATAGTGACCCTTAGATGGAGCCATTTTTGACCCCAGGCTATAATGTGAATGATCTTGGTAGAGGTCCACTAGATGAAGTAACATACCAAATCTCAAAGGCCTAGGCCTTCTAGTTTCAGACAAGAAGCTTTTTAAAGTAGTCTATGTGCAAAGTTTTGGACCAATATGTATCATCAAACCAAAGATGAATCAAATCTGTCATAAGGTTATGAAATAATGAGGTCTTAAAAACCTAAACAAAAACTTGAATATTTTTAAAATTCTAAGTCTGTGACCTTGACCCTTGACTTCAAGGTCACGGTCATGAGTGCTGAAGCTGCTGATAAAAACTTTGGACCAGTATATATCATGATACCAAATAGAAATTAAATCCATCATTTGATTTAGAAGTAATGAGGTCCTAAAAACTTTGAAATAAAATTTTGACATGAATCATCATACCAAAGATGAAACAAATTGGTGATAAGATTAGGAAATAATGAGGTTATAAAAACTTTAACGAAAACTTCACCATTCAGATTCTCAGTCTGTGACCTCGACCTCAAGGTCACCATCATGAGTGCTGATGGTGCGGATAAAAACTTTTGACCAGTACCAAATAGGAACTAAATCAATCATTTGGTTTAGAAGTAATGAGATCCTAAAAACTTTGACATAAAATTTTAACATGAAAATTCTAAGCCCATGACCTTGACCCTGACATGACCTAGGGAGATGTGGATGGTACTGCACAAAATGTTGGACAATCGCAAAATTTGGACAATATGTATCATCATACCAGAGATGAATCAAATCAGTGATAAGGTTAGGAAATAATGAGGAGGAAATAAAGAGGTCTTACAGACTTTATTGAAAACTATAACATTTATGGATGCCCACACCAACGCGGACACGGACGCTGACCCTGACACCTAGGTAGTACAATAGCTCTTCGTAATGTTAATGGTCCTGTAGCTCACCTGAGACTATTTGTTCTTAGTAAGTTTATGGTAACAATTTTTTAAACACTGAAACATATGGGTATGGTATACATAGCTGGCACAGTTTGAAAAACCTTTGGTCTCTGTGACCTATAGTAACTTGGTATGGAATTTAGCTTTAATTAATTTGCCAAAAAGACAATTCACATAAAATAAGGCTTTGATGAACTTTATTGGGCCCATGTCCCCAATGAGGTCTTACAAAACCCAAGGCCTATTGGCCCTTTGGTTTTGAAAAAAAAAAAAGACTTTTAAAGTGGTTTATTATATATGAGCATGATGGCCATCTTGATCATGTGACCCAGATCTAATGGACAAACTTTCATTCCCTGTGCCTATATAAATTTGGCTTTGATTCCTGGGTGGTTTCTGAGAAGACGTTTGAAGTGTCAATCGTTACGGTCTTTTGTTTTTTTCCTTGATGAGTCTATGTAAAGCAAGTTACCCCATAGGGGGGGCCATTTTTGACCCCAGGGGTATAATTTGAACAATCTTGATAGTGGTTATCAAGATGAAGCTACATACCAAATATCAAAGGCCTTGGTCTTCTAGTTTCAGACAAGAAGATTTTTAAAGTTTTGCCTAAAGGAGTCTATGTAAATTTTTTTTTACCTTTTCATAAAAAGGTCAAGGTCAACCTAATGTCATCATTTTTTCAACTATTGATGGGCCCATGTCCCCAATGCTGCATACAAAGCCCCAGGGCCACTGGCCCTTTGGATTCCAGAGAAGAAGGTTTTTAAAGTGTTTTTACCATATACGGTCATGTCAAGTGACCCAGATGTGGTGAACAAACTTTTGTTCTCCCGGTCCATGGAAGCTCCATATGAAATCAATTGGCCAAGTAGTTTCTCAGAAGAATACATTTGATGAGTGTGTGTTTTTTTTCCCCTATATGAGTCTATGTAAACCAAATGACCCTTGGGGTGGTTCAATTTTTTATGCTAGGGCTATCATTTGAACAATCTTGATAAAGGTTCACAAGATGAAGCTACATGCCAAATATCGAAAGCCTTGGCCTTCTTATTTCAGACAAGAAGATTTTCAAAGTTTTGCCTGTAGGATATGTTAAAAAAAAGTGATCTTTCCATACAAATGGTCAAGGTCAACGTACAATCATCATTTTTTCAATTATTGTTGGGCCCAAGTCCCAAATGCTGCATACAAAGCCCCAGGGCCATTGGCCCTTTGGTTCCGGAGAAGAAGATTTTCAAGGGCTTTTACCATGTATGGGCATGGCGGCCATCTTGCTCATGTGGACCAGATGTGGCGAACCAACTTTTGTTCCCCCAGTCCATGGTGGCTCTATATGAAATTTGGCTTTGATTGGGATTTGAAGATGGACGGAAGCTGGATGGACAATGAATGGTTGACGGAGTCTGTCTATACTATAAGCTCAGGTGAGCTAAAAACAAAAACAAAAATACATTCACTGGTAACCTTGTAATTCCATCTGCAGTATGCTAAAGGTTTTTGGTGTTTTGTTTTTGTGTGTGTGTGTGTGTTTTTTTCTGTTTTTTTTTTTCTTTTTTTTATTTCTTTTTTTCTTTTGCTGTTATTTTTCTAGATAGTTTATGCTTTATTTCTTTCTTGCTAATGACTTATTAAACATAATTAATGTTAAAGAAAAAAAAAATGAAAATTCATTCAATATCTTTGTTTACATGTGTGTTTTGTAAAGAAGTTTTGATACAAGGAAACGAATGAGCTCTTTAAAAATAAATTAAAGGTAAGCAAAATATCTTATGTGAAATACAATTTTACTGCACAAGCAGAAAAATTGACATTTTGAAAAGCAAAAGAAACAAGACATTAAAACATATACATGTATCAAAACAAAGTTTGAAATTAATGAATTGTAAAAAAGCTCCTTTAAGAACAGATTTTTATCCCTATAATTTTATTTTATGGACACATTTCATTTTTTTTTTTGTTCCATGATCAGTATTCAGTATTATCTGTTTATGAGATGCAAAATATAATATTCTGATCAACACATTCAAAGAAAACAAGTGTATTCATATTTATAACAGATCAAAATGCACCCAGGGACCAGGCCACAAGGTTATAAAACATTTTTCATGCTCAACTCAAAAGTTTCATTCTTATAAATCTCAGATTAACAATTGCCAATTATTTCTTGCTAAACCTGAGCATGAAAATTTCTCTGCTAATAAATATGAAAATGCCAACTATTGTGGGCATTTTCATATTTATAAGCTGAGAAAATTTCATGCTCAGTTGAGTTGAGCATGAAAAAAGGTTTTATGGCCTTAGGGCCAGGTAAAGAAGTGATGTAAAGCCTCCAATGTTCAAGGTTACTGGATATACTTCCAAAGGCAATCATCCTTACCCGAAAGTATTTTACCTTCCTGACAGATGAATACCTAGTGGTCTCCCTGACTGATGAATCCCTATGCAAAGAGGGCTGCTCTTATGAAAAGAATTCGTTCCCATAAGGAGCCAATTCTTTTCTTGAAAGAATGAACTAAAATGAGACCAAAAGTGGTACCACTCACTAACGACTTTATTGCCCCTACCTAGGCATTATGCAAGAGACAATGAATGGGAACTGCTCTTAAAGACATAAAAAAAAGATGTGTTTCCATCATTAGTCTTATCACTGATAAGAGACTGGGCATACCAAAACCTTGTCCAAAAATGAAAGACAGGTAGAGGCACAGTAGTCATAGCTACAGATAAGAGGGGGTATCCACATAATATTTTTCTTCTTTCTCAATGAAAACATATGTTGTGGGTACTCATCAGAAGCGCATCACCAAGGCACTTCTAATGAGTACCACAACATATGTTTTGTGGAGAAATAAGAAAGATATCAGCATTTTTCGGATGAAAAAAGCGCCTTACCTGTTCCTATGAGTAGTGCGGCCTTATTTATTTGATCCATATGTAATATCCCCTTCAAAGTATTTATTATCTCTCAGAAGGCCTCTTTACCACCCACTGCTTGGACCTCATAATCACCTCTATATGACACACCCTCCCAAACACCCCCCCTTTGCAAATGGAGGAAAATACTTTCAGGTAAGATTGCTTTTCCTTGCAGTGATCTCCCTTCTCATTTTAATTACTAACAGCACCTCAAATATAAAAAGTCTAAGCTTTCACAAAAAGCTTGGTCTATGCTTAGCACAAAATGTGTGTTCTAGCACACAATGAGCGCTAAGCTTAGATGAAGGGTTTTTTGTGATAGCTAATACTTTATAATATAATGTTGAATAGTCCATGGAAAACAGCATTGGACCAGTCCATGACCTTTCATAAAGTCTTCTGGAGCAATGGCAAACATTAAGTCCATGGGCTTAGACAACAATATAAAAAATAGCTTCAGCACTCAATTATCAATAAAATACCATCTCCAACAATTTCAATCACAAGTAAATATTGCATCAGATAAGGCCCTGCACCTAGAAAACAGTTCTCTCCCTTGAGCTCAGGTGATCAAAGGGTAAGTCCATTTGTATACTTTAAAACAGGCAAGGGAGACAATTCCTAGAAGACTCAGCTTTATACCAATTCTCAACAGTTTTCCTAGCAAACTCCCTTCTGGTATTCTGTTGAAAATAAAGAAAAGAAACATTACCATGTGGTTACCATACATAGCTCCAGATAAGAGGGCGCTTCAAATGAGCACCCACAACATATGATTTCATGCAGAAGTAAGAAAAATCTTGATACTTTTTGGATAAAAAAAGCACTTTATCTAGAGCTATGCTCCCTGTAACACGAATTGTTGGGAACCAATAAAACTGGCTATTGCAGAGCAGTTAAACTTACAGTAGAATCTCCATGAATGGTCACCTTTCAGCAACAGCTACCTCCCTATAAAAGCCAATTTTCTGATTTCCCAAAGTATTGTTTTAATGTATATTTAACCTAACTACAGCAGCCAACCCTATAAAAGCCAATTTTCTGATTTCCAAGGAACGGTTTTAATAGATATCTAACCTCTCTACAACATTCCCTTCTCCACAATGCATTACGAAAACATGCCTATTCAAATATACTGAAAATTTTACCACCAAAAATGAAAATTTTCTGATAAAAAAGTCTGATATTTTCCATATTTCTGCTCAAAACATAGATTCAGGGTACTCATTAGAACCGCCATGGAGAGGCAGTTCTAACTAGTACCCACAATCTACGTTTTTGAGCAAAAATAAGAAAAATAATGTATACCCATGTAAATCCCTGGTTTACTATATAAAAGTGGGGCTTAATGAGGTCAAAATTATGTAGGTATGTTTTCATGATGGGCCAGTAATATCTCTTCCCAAGAGTGGCTGTTGCAGGGAGGTTTTAGTATATAGTAAAATTGATCTTTGGGATATCAGGAAAGTGGCTGTTGTAGAGAGGTGACCATTAATGGAGGTTCCACTGTATGCACAGTATATCAAACAAAATAAGTGCTTAACATGAAATATGTGACAAATGAAAGCCCAGGGCCCAGCTGTTCAAAGCATCGTTAGCTTAACGAGCTCATTAAGGGTCATTTCGTTAACTGTTTTAGCGAATTCAATACACAATATTCTGATATTTTTTGCTGAAAAAAATGTGAGTAGCTTTTGCAGTGCAAAAGCTACTCACATTTTTTCAGCAAAAAATTTCAGCATATTTGCGTATCACTCAATGTAAATTTTAACGAATCGTTAACTAACGATGTCGTTAACTTTGAACAACTGGGCCCAGATTTCCTCTGTAAAATCTATTTTATTCAAATATTCTGTAAATAAAAATTCATTGCTTTCTTCAGACTGTGCATAGGCTGGTTTGGGCATTATGCAGTAACCATTTAAGCACCAATCACAACTGCAGCAGATGACAGTTTGCAATACTTCATTTTTTTTTTAAGAGAAAATAAGACTTAACATGTCATGTGAATCATCTGCATGGAACATCAACATCTTATTTTCTCTGAAAAACATCACGAAAACATGCCTAAATAATACTGACCCCCTTAAACCCCACTTTTATATAGTAAAACTGGGGTTTACAGGGGTATACATTATTTTTCTTATTTCTGCCCCAAAACATAAATTGTGGGTACTCGTTAGAACCGCCTCGCCGAGGTGGTTCTAACGTGTACCCACAATCTATGTTTTGACCAGAAGTATGAGAAATATCCGAATTTTTGTCTGAAAATTTTCATTTTTTGGTGGTTAAAATGTTCAGTATATTTGAATAGGCTTGTTTTCGTAATGCAATACAAAATATATATACGGTCATCTGCAACTATTTTGCTTGGTGCTTTAAGGATTACACATTTTTTTGTGACTCATACACTTTTTCTAAGTTCCATAAAGCATGTTCTAAGCTAATGTAAGCTATCTTGGGCAGTCAATATTTATCTTCCTAGTATAGAGGAAGGTTATTTTGTAGACAATTCACATGATATGCCCAGTCTTTTCTCTGAAAAAAAAAATAATAATAATAAACAAGAGGACCATGATGGTCCTATATCGCTCACCTGCGCAAACAGATTTGCATACTTACTATGGAAAATTCAGCCAAGTTCACTGCTCTAAGATTTTTACATGAGTTTTATAGCCCTGCCCCATAGTGGCCATATTTTTTTAATGTATCATGACAGCTTGAACTGAATCTTGATAGAGGGTCACCAAGGGAACATTTCTGCCAAGTTATATTGAAATCGATCCAGTGGTTTCTGACAAGAAGATTTCTAAACTGTTTTATACAGAAATATAAGGAAAATAAGCCCCGCCCCTTAGCGGCCATGTTTTTTGGACGAATCATGACAGCTTAAACTAACTTGATAGAGGGTCACCAAAGGAACATTTCTGCAAAGTAATATTGAAATCCGTCCAGTGGTTTCTGAATAGAAGATTTTTAAAGTTTTCTTTATAGATATATAGGGAAAATAAGTTCCGACTCCTAGCAGCCATGTTTTTTTTATTAATCATGATTGCTTGAACAATCTTGGTGGAGGGCAATCAAAGAAACATTTCGGCCAAGTAATACTTAAAATCAGTGAAGTGGTTTCTGACAAGAAGATTTTTAAAGTAAGCTGCACCAAGCCCTGTCCCCTAGCAGCCATGTTTTTTGATGAATCATGATGGCTTGAATAATCTTGGTAGAGGGTCACCAAAGAAACATTCCTGCCAAGTTATATTGAAATCAGTCCATTGGTTTATGACAAGATTTTCTATATAGATATATATAATAGGGAAAATAATCTCTGCCCCCTAGGGGCCATGTTATCTGATGAATCATGACGGGTTGAACAATCTTGGTGTAGCTCTACCAAGATTGGTCAAGCTGTCATGATTCGTCAAAAAACATAGCTGCTTGGGGTCAAGCTAATTTTCCCTATTTATCTATATAGAAAACTTCAAAAATCTTCTTGTCAGAAACCACTGGACCAATTTCAATATAACTAGGCAGAAATGTTTTCCTGACGACCCTCTACCAAGACCATTCAAGCAATTGTGAATCATCAAAAAACATGGCCACCAGGGGGCTAACTTATTTTCCCTATATATCTACATAGAAAACTTTAAAAAATCTTCTCGTCATAAACTATTCAACCGATTTCAATATAACTTTCTTTGGTGACCAGTCACTAAGGAAACATTTCCGCCAAGTTAAATTGAAATTGGTCCAGGTTTCTGACAAGAAGGTTTTTAAAGTTTTCTAAATAGACATATAAGGAAAATAAGCTCCACCCCCCTAGCGGTCATGTTTTTGACCTATCATGACGGCTTGAACAATCTTGGTAGGGGGTCACCAAAGGAACATTTCTGCCAAATTATATTGAAATCAGTCCAGTGGTTTCTGACAAGAACATTTTTCTATATAGATATACAGGGAAAATAAGCCCTGCCCCTGGCGGCTATGTTTTTTGAGGAATCACGATGGCTTGAACAATCTTGGTAGAGGGTTACCAAAGGAACATTTCTGCCAAGTTATATTGAAATCGGTGCAGTTATTTCTTACAAGAAGATTTTTAAAGTTTTCCATATAGATACACAGGAAAAATAAGCTCTGCCCCCTAGCAGCCATATTTTTTGACAAATCATGACGGCTTAAACAATCTTGGTAGAGGGTCACCAAAGATACATTCCTGCCAAGTTATATTGAAATCTGTCCATTGGTTTCTGACAAGAAGTTTTTTAAAGTTTTCTATATAGATGTATAGGGAAAATAAGTCCCACTCCCCTGGCGGCCATGTTTTTTGACGAATCACAATTGCATGAACAATCTTGGTAGAGGGTCACCAAGGAAATATTTCTGCCACGTTATATCGAAATTGATCCTGTGGTTTCTGACAAGAAGATTTTTAAAGTTTGCATGAACAATCTTGGTAGAGGGTCACCAAGGAAACATTCTTGCCACGTTATATTGAAATCGGTCCTGTCGTTTCTGACAAGAAGATTTTTAAAGTTTTCTATATAGATGTATAGGGAAAATAAGCCCCACCCCATGGCGGCCATATTTTTTGATGAACATGACGGCTTGAACAATCTTGGTAGAGGGTTACAAAAGGAACATTCCTGCCATGTTATATTGAAATCGGTCCAGTGGTTTCTGACAAGAAGATTTTTAAATTTTAAAGTTTTCAATATAGATATACAGGGAAAATAATCCCCGCCCCGCTAGCAGCCATGTTTTTAACGAACCATGATGGCTTGAACAATCTTGGTAGGGGGTCACGAAGGGAACGTTTCTACCGTTATATTGAAATTGGTCCAGTGGTTTCTGACAAGAAGAGTTTTGAAGTTTTCTATATAGATATATAGGGAAAATTAGCCCTGCCCACTGGCAGCCATGTTTTTTGAAGAATCATGATGGCTTGAATAATCTTGGTAAAGGATCACCAAAGGAACATTTCTGCAAAATTAAATTAAAATCAGACCAGTGGTTTCTGACAAGAAGACTTTAAAGGTTTTTTTTTTGGTTGCCATGGCAACCAGAATCCTGCATGGATTCCAAATCTTTGAACAATTTTCAGTCAGTATCGCCCAAGGATGAATCCTGTGAAATTTCTTTAAAATTGGATCAGTGGTTTAGGAGGAGATTTGTATAAAGATTGTGGATGGACGTACGGATGGACAGACGGACAATGGCGACAGACGGTGAGTAATCACAAAAGCTCACCTTAAGCCTTTGGCTCAGGTGAGTTAAAAATGGCAATCATCATTGCCCAGACTCCGCAGTGCAGTCAGTGGTGCATCATACTACAGTATCAGGGGTCAAAAAGTCAAATCCCAGGACGGCCATAAAGCTTTCAGAGATTGATTATGAAACAATTTCCATGGTCACATTCCCCTTCCCCTTAATCTAGAGAGGAGACTGTCAGTTACTGCTGAAAGTATGTGCATAAATATTGGTTAACCACTTAGAGGACTAAGCCTGCCTAGGAAAAAGTGTGAGAAGATTAACTGACTGACTTGATATGACCTTAAGAGACTTGACTGGGCCGTAGAACTACAATATCAATCAATCAAACAAACAAATGGCAATAATTAGTCTACTTTCAATCAGTTTAAGATCCAGATCAGCCAGCACAGCCATACAATCTGATAAGCCCCTTTCCTAAATATCAATACATTCTACAGTATCTAAGGATTCTGTAAGGGGACAAGACTGTCTGATTAAGACCTTTGCTGTCTGCTGCAAAGGCTAATCTGGGCCTTCACTGTTTGCATATGCCACAATGACACAGTCTCTCAAATCTGTACTCAATAAACTTCCTTCATGATGTCTTTAATGCCAAATCCATTCTCCATAAATTTACTTCATAATGTCTTTAATGCTTATTCTGCACACAATAAACTTACTTCAAAATGTCTTTTAATGCAAATTCTGTACTCAATAAACTTAATTTATAATTCCTTTAATTCCAGTTCTGTACTCAAGAAACTTACATCATAATGCCTTTAATGCCAACACTGAACTCAATAAACTTACTAAATAATGTCTTTCATGCCAATTCTGTACTGCGTTAACTTACTTATTGTCTTTAATGCCATTTACATATCAAATAAACTTACTTCATGAAGTCTTTAATGCTAGTACTATACTTAATAAACTTACTTCAAAATGTCTTTTAATGCAAATTCTGTACTCAATAAACTTAATTTATAATTCCTTTAATTCCAGTTCTGTACTCAAGAAACTTACATCATAATGCCTTTAATGCCAACACTGAACTCAATAAACTTACTAAATAATGTCTTTCATGCCAATTCTGTACTGCGTTAACTTACTTATTGTCTTTAATGCCATTTACATATCAAATAAACTTACTTCATGAAGTCTTTAATGCTAGTACTATACTTAATAAACTTACTTCATAATGTCTTTAATGCCAATTCTGTATTCAATAAATCTACTTCATAATAGCTGTAATGCCAATACTGAACTCAATAAACTTACTTAATAATATCTTTAATGCCAGTTCTGAACTCAATTAACTTACATCATAATTGTCATTAATGCCAATTCTGTACACAATAAACTTACTGCATAATGTCTTTAATATCAATGAACTTACTTCATAACCTCTTTTATGCCAATACTGTACTCAATTAACTTACTTCTTGTCTTTAATGCCAATACTGTACTCAATAAACTTACTTTACAATTTCTTTAATGTCAATTCTGTACTCCATAAACTTACTTTGTAATATCTTTAATGCCAATTGTGTACTCAATATGATGTCTTTAATGTCAATTCTGTACTCAATAAACTTACCTCATGATGTCTTTAATGGCAATTCTGTACTCAATAAACTTACTTCATGATGTCTTTAATGCCAATTCTGCACTCAATAAACTTACTTCATGACGTCTTTAATGCCAATTCTGTACTCAAAACACTTCATGATGTCTTTAATGCCAATTCTGTACTCAATAAACTAAACTTACTTCATGATGTCTTTAATGTTGTGTTGTTGATGTTCCCAGTTTACTACCATCCCAGGAACGTGTCCTATACCAACTACCCCAACTGCTACTGTAGGAATGTAACCTGAAAAGGAAGTAACAGATAAATGCCTAGCATACTGGATAAAAATTTCAGCAGACAACATTTTGAAATGGTTTTATCTTTTTTTTTTTTCCCCCCAAGGACAATAAGACTGTTTTGCATGAAATATCAAACCTACATAAAATATTGTTTGGTGCAGTTGTGATTAGCACATTAAGGGGACTGGCTATACCTCGAAGAATATCCACCATTTTTTACAAGTGAGACAATTTTGCTTGCTTTTCTGAATGCAAACACTCTTCTGAAAAGGGGTCTACCCTAAAAGGAAAGAATTTGCTCCTTTTGGGAGCAAATTCTTTCCTTTTAGAGTAGACCCCTGTTCAGGTTACAAAAAATATTTTGACACAGTTGTCTTCCTTGAATAGTGTATTGATTCCCCTTAAGGCTAAATCAGACCCAATATTTTTTTTTTTGCATAGCAAAGTAGGTAATGTTTTAAATGTGGTTAACAGGGTAACTGGATGCATCCATAATTCTTGTAATACAACCCAAAGGAGAACTCTTACTGAAAATTCATGCCAAGTTTGGTTTAAATAGCTTGGATAAGCTAGTTCAAGATTATTTAGAGCTGCATATTAGGCATCCATTTTATTTACAATCAAAGTGCAGCCACCTGTCCAAATAAGGGGAAAATTCAAAAAGTTTTTTTGTTATTTTTACATTAAAATATATCTTGTGGGTATTCATTGAAACTGCCTCGGTGAGCAGATTCCAATACTGGTAAGGTAATTGCAGAAAGTAGCTGCGGCTAGTGCTGACCCCATGGTCAGTTTTAATCAACCATGTCACTTTTGCCTCTTGTGACTGATGACCTGTAAGAATTTTTCGATGTTGACTAACTGGAGAATTCTATTTTTAGTTACATTTTTTTCACTTTTTCTGTTAATAAACAAGTTGTAAAAATGAAATATTAAAGCTGTCTGTTGGGTTATTTCAGAGTTGTGAATAAAGGCAAAGCAATTTGATACCAATAGCCTGAAATAAGTACCTGGGAGAGAACTAAAGTAAGAATGCATATATTTTCACAAGTCGACTATTAGTTGATGATCAGGAGTATTTTTACAAAATTGATAATTGGCTATGAAAATCTGGCCTATTCCCATCATAAGCTGAGACAATTCTAATGGATACTTACAAGAAATATATTTAATGCAAAAATTACAAGCAATATCTTCAATCATTGCCACAATTATACATGTAATTATAACCTAATTTATGAGATAATACATGTATATTGCACTGATACTAGTGAATATTGTAGCTGAGTTGGAATATCGAAGGACGTGAGCTTAAGAGCATCCACTGATAGCTGAACACAGAGGAATATTCACCAATGTCAGCGCAATAATCCTTTTATTATATAGCTGTAAATGTTTTTGTCATTTCCAATTGTTTGTAGCCTTAGGCAAATTTATTATCTAAAATACAGATTCTGCATAAATATTTAATATGGTCAAATTTTGGTGTGATGTTACTGCCCTAAGACATGTTCAAAAGCAACATCATGTAATGGTAAAATACAAAGACATCACAGTAAACATGCAATATCACGTAAGGATGCAATATCCAGGGAGTGCTCCAGACTTACCGCACATTTTGAATCGTTCAACATAGCTACAGATAAGAGGGGGTATCCACATAATATTTTTCTTATTTCTTGACGAAAACATATGTTGTGGGTACTCATTAGAAGTGCCTTGGCAAGGCACTTCTAATGAGTACCCACAACATATGTTTTCGTCGAGAAATAAGAAAGATATCAGCATTTTTCGGATGAAAAAAGCGCCTTATCTGTTGCTATGGTTCAGTATTTATACTTGTAGCTATATAATAAAACACCATCTTGATTACATACCATTTGGTGCATCAGGGTGTGGTATGGGCTGTGCTGCCAGTCGAAGTGAGTTTGCCAGGAAAGAATCTCTCTCCTCAACAAAAACTTTACTAAGAGCAGGGAACTCTCCTGTCATTTCTTTGAGCATTTCTTCCAGCAGATCTTTCTGTTTACATTTCTCTACATCTTGTTTGCTGAAATAGTATTAGATATTGTAATACACATTAAATCACACCTTACTACAAAAATATGGTATATGCCATGTCCTTTTATGAAGGAAATGTAAAATAAATTACAATACTTTAATTATTAAGCAGGTTTAAGATTACCCTTTAACATTAGCATGCTGAAATAAATATTTGGCAGACAGCATTTTGAAATGTTTTTCTTACTTCTCCCAGAAAACTGGTTTTGCTACTCTATGCAAATTTTCTCCTAGGCATGCTAAATGTTAAAGATTAACCTTAAACCTGCTGAATTTAAGTATTTTATCTAATTTTATAGCTACCCCAAAAAGGACACAACATATCACTCAAAACATCTAGAGATGATTTGAATGAAATGTGAAGTATTGTTTTCTGAAAAAAAAAAAAAAAAAAAAAAAATGGTTTAGAAACCATAGCTTCAGATAAGCGGGGGTACACATAACATTTTTCTTATTTCTCCATGAAAACATGTTGTGATGCTCATTAGAAGCACCTCACAGAGGCATTTCTAATGAGTACTCACAACATATGCTTTTGTGGAAAAATATAAAAACTTTTTGTTTGAAAAAAAAAAAGTGCCTTATCTGGTGCTATGGAAACAGCTTTTGTTCCCATGTATTTATAATGGAAGACTTATGACAAATTATTTTCAAAGTACATGTGACTAGTTACACTGATAACTCAAACTACAGGTTAATTCAAACAAGACGTGTCAATAAGCAGTACTTATTATATACCCAAGCAGAAAAAAAACATAATGGACAGATGTGCAAAACAGTATACATGGATCCACCCCCAACAAACACAGTTTGTGTGAGGTGTATTAAATAAAGTGCAATATTGGTTTGGTTTGTGGTATGCTGCTTACACTTCAACTTCTTTTATCTCAAACTATTGTTATCAAACCAAAATTCTGGTCCCCTGCTGTTTGATGATAAGATTTGACAGTATATGTGATAGCAAAAAGACAATCCTCATTTGCATAAAAATGCAATTATAGCCATACCTGATCGGGTCTTTCGATGTGATGAGGTACCAAGCCAGGCGTAGTTTCTGCCACACTGACAGCGAGGCTAGTGCTCTGCGTAGTGTAATGTTGATGGGGCGATCCCCAAGCTGTAATCGACAACCAGGAACCCTGCGAGCCTGAAATATACACCACAATTTCCTACTTAATGTGTTTGCTTTTTAAGACTTGATAAATCAAGCAAATGACTTGAAGAAAGGTCCTCACAAACAATTTTTTGAATAAAATTTCATGAAAATCATAGCTATAGTTTGAAAGATTTTGCCTTCAAACTTCTCAATATGGCTGCATTTTGATTGACATCTGAGCCACTATTATGAAATATAATCACCTGACTAAAGTTTAGAAATGGAAATTAACTGCAGTGATGCTGGTTGTAATGCTCAAGTCTGATGTATATTCAAATTTAACTTTTTTTTTTACATTCCTTTTCAAAGAAAGACCATTCCAAGCTAAAAAGATTTGCTCTTATGGTTAATCTGTTCACTTTAAATTTGTTTCTAACAACAAATTTATGATAATAAAACTGTGCATTGTTAATACTGACTTCCCTGAAAGCTGTCCTGAATTCCCCACCTGGGGCCATTCCTAGCTCTTTGGTAAGGTGTGCTGACATACTGAGAAATAACAAGTGCATAATACCCTGAACAACACCACTCTGAAAATAGAAACATAGTTTAAGGGTAATGGATACTCTTTCAAGGGAGTCAACTCTGTCAAAATTGTTTTATCTCCCTTCTGAAAAGGGGTGTACTCAAAAAAAGGAAAGAATTTTCTCCCTGTGGGAGCAAATTCTTTCCTTTTCGAGTAGACCACATAACTGAAGGGATCTGGTGTGCAGGAAAGCAAATCTGGAAGTTACAACAGTTGTCTCCCTTGTCAAAGATGGAAGAAAATCTACCACGTGCATCCA
Organism: Anodontia alba; assembly: GCA_964016985.1. Classification (NCBI taxonomy): domain Eukaryota; kingdom Metazoa; phylum Mollusca; class Bivalvia; order Lucinida; family Lucinidae; genus Anodontia; species Anodontia alba. The sequence goes on along the minus strand of OZ024828.1, from coordinate 90,304,840 downwards.
ATCCCCTTAAACACCATAAAATTACAAATATCCAATATTATTAATGGAAATAATTTCTAAAATGACTCAAAAATTCTGAACAGACACTTTCTCATCAAAGGTAACGCTAAAATTTCAGACAGTAGTGTGCAGGACAGCAAAACGGCATGATTCTAGGACAGAACAAAAAGTGTGATTGCAGAACAGCAATAAAGAGCATGGTTGTAGGACAGCAATAATGGGCATGATTGCAGGGCATCAAAAAGGGAACAAATGCAGGACAGCAAAAAAAAGGGTGTGATTGTAGAACACAAACAAGAGGGCCATGATGAGCATCATAGCACTTTGAACCTGATCTAGAACTGATCAAGGCAAACATTCTGATCAAAATTCAAAATGATTATATTAACAAGAAAGACAATGTAGCATGTCTAATGGACTGAAATAAAGGTCAAGGTCAAATATGGATGACTGCACTCAAGAGGCCATGCTAAGATGTATGCATGTACTAAGTATCACTGGCTGTAGGAGCAATAGTTACTGAGAAACTGACCTAAACACAAACACTTCATAAGTACTAAATATCACTCTGTAGGACCAATAATTACTGAGAAACTGACCTAAATGGAAAAACTTAAGGAAGTCACTGGATAGAAAAATATTCGTCACCTTTAAATCATCAAAACAAACATTTTGAGCAAGATTCATGATGATCACTTCAAAAATGTGACCTCTAGAGCATCAACAAGGTTTTCCTTTGATTTGGCCAGGTGACCTAGTTTCTGATATCAAGTGACCCAGTTTTAAACTAGACCTAGACATCATCAAGACAAACATTTTGAGCAATAATATTTATGATGATTATTTAAAAAATGTGACCTCTGGAGTGTTAACAGTTTTCTACTGATTTGGCCTGGTAACCTAGTTTTTGACCCCATGTGAACCAGTTTTGAACTTGACCTAGAAATCATCAAGACAAACATGTTGAGCAAGATTCATGATGATTGCTTCAAAAATGTGACCACTAGAGTGTTAACAAAATTTTCCGCTTATTTGGCCTGGTGACCTAGTTTTTGACCCAAAGTGACCCAGTTTCGAACTTGACCTAGAACTCATCAAGACAAACATTTTGAGCAAGATTCATGATGACTGCTTCAAAAATGTGACCGCTAGAGTGTTAACAAGGTTGTCTGCTGATTTGGCCAGGGGACCTAGTTTTTGACCCCAAGTGACCCAGTTTCAAACTTGACCTAGAAATCATCAAGACAAACATGTTGAGCAAGATTCATGATGATTTCTTGAAAAATGTGACCACTAGAGTGTTAACAAGGTTTTCCGCTGATTTGGCCAGGTGACCTAGATTTTCACCCCAGGTGACCCAGTTTCGAACTTGACCTAGAAATCATCAAGAACAACATTTTGAGCAAGATCCATGATGATTGCTTATAAAATGTGACCGCTAGAATGTTAACAAAGTTTTCTACTGATTTGGCCCGGTGACCTAGTTTTCGACCCCAAGTGACCCAGTTTCAAACCTGACCTAGAACTTATCAAGACAAAACATTTTAAGCAAGATTCATGATGACTGCTTCAAAAATGTGACCGCAAGAGTGTTAACAAGGTTTTAGCTGATTTGGCCAGGTGACCTAGTTTTTTACCCCAAGTGACCCAGTTTCGAACTTGATCTAAAAATCATCAAGACAAACATTTTGAGCAAGATTCATGATGACTGCTTGAAAAATGTGACCGCTAGAGTGATAACAAGGTTTTCTGCTGATTTGGCCAGGTGGCCTAGTTTTTGACCCCAGGTGACCCAGTTTTGAACTTGACCAAGAAATCACCAAGACAAACATTTTGAGCACGATTCATGATGATTGCTTAAACAAGTCACCCAGATGCTTCCTAGCAAGTTTGGAGTCAATTGGCCTTTTGGTTCAGGAGAAGAAGCAAAAAATAGACTTTCAAGGATTTTAGCTATTTTGTATCTATAAGTCACCCCAATGCTTCCTACCAAGTTTGGAGTCAACTGGCTTTTGGGAGTAGAAGCGAAAAATAGATTTTCAAGATGGCCACCACGGCAGCCATCTTGGATTTCCGATCGGCACAATTTTATCTATTTTTGATCTAAAAGTCAGCCCGGTGCTTCCTAGCAAGTTTTGTGTCAACTGGCATTTCGGTTCAGGAGAAGATGCGAAAAATAGATTTTCAAGATGGCGGCCATGGCAGCCATCTTGGATTTCCGATCGGCATAATTTTAGCTATTTCTGATCTACACCCCGATGCCTCCTAGCAAGTTTGGTGTCAACTGACCTTTCAGTTCAGGAGATGAAGCGAAAAACAGATTTTCAAGATGGGGGCCATGACAGTCATCTTAGATTTCCGATCGGCACGATTTTAGCTATTTTTGATCTACATGTCACCCTGATGCTTCCTACCGTTTTGAGTCAATTGGCCTTTCGGTTCAGGAGAAGAAGCGAAAATTAGATTTTCAAGATTGCCGCCATGGAGGCCATCTTGGATTTCCGATCGGCACGATTTTAGCTATTTTTGATCTACAAGTCACCCTGATGCTTCCTAGCAAGTTTGGAGTCAAATGGCCTTTCAGTTCAGGAGAAGAAGCGAAAAATAAATTTTCTAGATGGTGGCCATGGCGGCCATCTTGGATTTCCGATTGTTTTGTCTTGATAAGTTCTAGGTCAGCTATTTTTGATCTACAAGTCACCCTGATGCTTCCTACCAAGTATCCAGTCAATTGGTCCAGGGGTGTAGGAGGAGTAGGCTTTTAAAGCATTTGTTGACGCCGCACAACAGACGACGGAAGACAGACATTGACTGACCACAATAGCTTACCATGAGTGCTCAGGTGAGCTAAAAAGGGTATGATTGTAGTACAAAAAAAGAAGACAGCAAAAAAGAGCATTACTATAAGACACCAAAATAAATCATGTATGTAGTACAGCAGAAGAGGGATATTTCTTACTAATACATATTTTGTCACATTAACTTATGTTCTACAATATCATTTGAGTCAATTCACTAAGATGACAGACTCTAATGATGATATCTTGGAAAACACATTTTCTTGATGCAATACACTTGGTGACTTGATTCAGCCTACCTGCTTAATGGACAATCTAATTTTTTCCATGTTGATATTCTTTGCCTCTTCTAGCAGAGTGGCTTCATCAAGCTGTAGTATATTGATTCTGCTGTTACACAGCTCCACCATCACAACATCTGGCTGGGTAGCTTGGATAGTCTGAATACATAAACAAAACTACAATAAGTAAAACTTCAATGACTCAAATACCCATGGCTCATTTAACATGGTTGATTCAAACTGGTCATTGAGTCCCTGGGAAATTCTTGCAATAACTCAAGAAAAAAAATATTGGGAATATTTTAGGGAATTTTTTGTAATTTTATCATGAAAATGTATGTTGAGTGTACTCATTAGGATTGCCTCATTGAATTTATTTAATTATTTAATAGAAGATCGAAAATGCATCTCTAAAGTTTCTCCATTTGCCTCCTGACCTGGCGCTATGTTTAACCATAAGTTGCTTGAACTATCCAGGTCTAGAACAAATTTCCATGGCCCCAAAGATAACACAAATATTTAGACAGACAATGTGCAAGACTTTCTTTTCCTAGACAATCAAATACTGGGAATAATCTCAAAAGTATTTTGCATCACATGCAATATGCCTTCAGAAGTAACTGGTAAGAATGCTGTTAACAGTTTTCAAACAGAATTCATCTATCTACTTATTTTGTCATACACTGTTTGCCATTTTAGAAGCATCACCTGGCAGTCAAACAATCTTATCATAGCTCTTGATAAGGCACTTTTTTCTACCAAAAAGTATCTATATTTTTTCTTATTTTTCTTGTTGAAAACATAATTATGTTGTGGGTACTCATTAGAAGTGCCTCATTGAGGCACTTCTAATGAGTACCCACAACATAAGTTGTCGAGAAATAAGAAAAATATTTACCTGATAACCACTTATCTACTGTGCTTTCGACATCTTTCAGAAAGTCGTTTTTTGCTCGGCGCTTTAAACAGAAGAGGTAACTTTGCAAACTTTTGTCATGATTTAATGCAAAACCATTTGTCGTAACTACCTATGTGCAAAAAGTTTTATTCTAGTCAGTGGTTTTTAAAAAATCCAATATTTTCACTTTTTCCCATAGTAAAAATGAATGAAAATTATGCAGAAATTTGTAGGGTAGGTAACTTGGAGGCAGAATTTTTGACAAGTTCTGCTTGTTCAATTTTTCTGAAATTTTCACAATATTGTTGTGAAACATCAATAATTCAAATTCAGCAAAAAAAAGTAAAAAATATTTACTAAGACAAAAATTTCAAAAAATCACATTACTATAGAAATTGCATAGGTCAGACCAACTTTTGGCAAATTTAATTTTAGGGTACATATTTGAGAACAAAACACAGAAACAGAAAGGACAAATGGTTTCTGATAAGATATAGTCAATCAGAATAAAATATTTTCATTTAAGATAAAATGCCAAGCAAAAAACCTCTTTCCAAGAGATGTCGAAAGGACAGTAGACCTATGCTCATTCAAATTTAGTATATGGAATCAACCTAAACCTTTAGACAGAGGGGCTAGAGCAAACAGTGCAGACTAAGATCAGATTGCTCCTATGGAGCAGTTGATCATAGTCTGCAGTGTTTGCCATGCAGTAAGTAGTTTATAGACAGTTATCAGATACACACATATGTAGTCAAATGGACTTGTTCAAATTTTAGGGTAAGCATGGTAAGGATCAAAGTTTGAGTTGAAGTTTTAACAGACCAGTCAACACTGATAGGGTCATGTTGAGCCAGAAAGTTAACCTACTCCCATTTTTCCTGGGAAGGCTTAGTTCTTTAAGGGGTTAACCAGTACTTGTGCACATATATGTACTTTTGCCAGTTACTGACAACTGCCCTTCTTGGACCAGCGGAAATGGGGAGAATGACCATAGAAATGATTTCTGGATCAATCTCCACAAAAGTTATGAGGTCAAGCTAGGATCTGACATCTGTGATCACTAAAGCTACAGTCAGAGGTGCTACAATAGTGCCTCGGGTCTAATGGTTTAGATTAAACATGGTAATTTACTAGGTACAGAATATTTAAACTTTATTGGGGGCTAATTCAACAAAATACATTTTGAAATATTTTTTCTCAGAAAATGGGCTCTGTCATTTCATGCAAATGTCTCCTTTTGAGATGATTTGCAGTAAATGTCAAAGTCTATTTTCTAGGAAAAATAAAAAAATATTTCAATTATTGGAATGTTTACCCAGCATGCTAAGCAGTATACCTGACTGACATCTCTTTGACTTTCTTCACTGAAATGAGCAGTCCCTACAAGATAAACCTTACTACCCCAGTCTGTATCTAGCACAGTCACTGTCTCTGGGAGCTGGGGGTTGGGGTCTCGTATGCGACAGATAATCTGCCCATTTTGAAGATCAATATCCTCAATATCTGTTTCATCACCAGTTTCATCGTCTTCAAAATCATCGGAATACACATAGTCCTCTTCATCTTCTTTATCACTAACTACTTCAATGTCCTCCTCTATGACTTCCTCAATATCAGCATCTATCAGATCTGGTTTATTAACATCACCTGTGAAAAATATTTTGAATAATGTGAATTTACCAGGTAGTGTCTCTAAGCGCTGTTTTGAAGGTTCCTACCTTGTAAACTTAACACCCAAATGTCCAAAAATTTATGGAATAAACAACTGTGAGCTGGTGCCAACCTGCTATTCATTTCATCATTACCCAATGGACTATCAGATCTTTGTAAAAATTTAACTCTGAAAGTGCTAAGCAGACAACATTCTAAATTTATGTTTATTATTCTTCAGAGAAAATAAGACATGGTACTTCATGTGAATTGCCAGCCTAGCAGATGATTCACATGAAATTTCAAGCCTTTCCTCTGAAATATGCCCTTTAAGGGTTAAATGTTTATGTGCTTTAATTTTATGGCATCAAGCTGCAATTAATGCAAGTAAAAAGGAAACCTAATTTTTCTTGTGTGTTTTATTTTTACAAGGTAGGAAACTTTGTAAAAACAATAACAGAAGCTTAACCCATTATACAGTACAAAGACTGCACAGTGAAACTCCACCATAAGTTTTATTCCGCCAAACAGATGACTGTAGCATTTTGTATTAACACAGGGGTGGGAATGATAATTCAACAAAACTGCTGAAAATGTCCATACCCCCTACCCTCCCCCTACAAAAATACCACATTTTAAAAGCTTATATCATGATCAGAACATTTTTAATTTTTCAAAAAAATCATCAAAACCACTGAATTCATCTAATCCACTGAAAATTCTCACCCCTGTTAACATCATAAGTACATCTGTAATTGTTTAATGCAAAGCTCAAGATACTTATAAAGCACTTTTTTTCTCAACCAAATAGTACTGACTTTGTTTTCTTATGTCCCCTCAAAAACACATGTTGTAGGTTCTCATTAGAAGTGCCTTGCTAATCTGCTAACTAAGGTCTGTAACAATATGAAAGTTGAACTTAGTATGGTAAATGTCCTAAAATTTTGTACACCAAAGTTTCTACAAAATGGCATATGCAAACAGTGTAGATCCAGATAAGACTGCTCCTCAAGGAGCAGTCTAATCAGGGTCTATACTATTTGCCATTCCATTAAATATTTTAAGAAACAATACTGAATAGCTAAATAGCAAAATTTAGGCAAAAAAAGTATGAAATAAAGTGTTCAAAAGTTTTGGACATTTACCATATTACATAATTCAAATTAGCCATACCAAGTGTATAGGCCTACAGTCAGCTTAGAACAAAGTCCCACTGCACATCTGATCAAGGTCTTTGCTGTCTTCAATAGATTCTGTAGACTATAGCTCATAATCAACAAACAGGTAAAGCTCCCCTCACCAACCCCATCTGTGCTTACCTGTAGTTTATGCAGACTAATCTGAACCTCTGCAGTTCACATTTAGCAAAAGGCCCTCAGCTTCGCTTTGCAAATAATATAAATAGCTCTAGATTAGAAGGGGTATCCACATATTTTTCTTATTTCTGTGCAAAAACATACATGTATGTTGTGGGTACTCATTAGAAGTGCCTCTGCACTTCTAATGAGTACCAACAACATATATATTTGGTCAGATATAAGAAAACTAAGGTACTTTTCCGATAAAAAAAGAAACATCTGGAGCTATGATAAATACTATAAATTAAGCCATTACTAGACCTGTTATCACCTGAGGGAAGAGGACTTGTGTTACCAGCTTCAGGCAGTGGCATATCCTTGATGTTTTGAAGTACATCTTTTTCATCTGAAACAGCTGTTTCCATATTTCCACCTAATAAATCTTTGTCACCCATTTCACAATTACATCAACAGAACGGCCAACTCTGATCTTCAAGCCATGTAAATCTGTAAAACAAAATCTGGTATGATACATATCCTAAAATTTTTAACATTTTATTTCATACCTTACTGGCATATTTTTTACTTTTTATGCAGTTGCTTCTTAACCCTGGTCCATTTGAACCCAGATATGCCCTGACTTTGCAAACAGAGTAGATCAAGTTCAGTTGGCTTCTTCTGAAGCCAACTGATCTGGACCTGCACTGTCTGTCATTAAGTATGTAACTTTGTATCAACAACATGGATCAAGTGATCTGATTGGCTAAAAATTAGAAATGGTAGCATCTTAATTTAGTCTGCATGGCAAGGGTTAAACACAACTATAGACAGAAACATGTAATTTATTCAGCATGGCAAGGATTAGAATACTTAATGGAATGGCAAACAGTGTAGACCCAGATAAGACTGCTCCTGCATTGCATAACCATGAAAAAGTGGTTGGTAGGTTTGGAGTTGAACCGCCAAGTCAATACTATTAACCCTTGTCCTGCTGAACCTGGACATACCCTGCCTTTGCAAACAGTGTAGATCCAGATCAGTTGGCTTCTGAAGAAGCCAACTGATCTGGATCTGCACTGTTTGCCATTAAGTATGTAAATTTATAGCAACAATCCAGATCAAGCTATCTGATTGGCTGAAAACTAGAAGTGGGCATGGTGTCTTTATTCAGCATGACAAGGGTTAAGGTAATGTCGAGCCGGTCAGTTTACCTACAACTTTTCCTGGGCAGGCTTAGTCCTCGAAGAGGTTAACCAGTACTTGTGCAAATTCTTTTGTCCGAAACTGACAACTGCCTTTCTTGAATCAGTGGAAGGGAAAGACTGACCAAAGAAAATATTTCATGATCAATCTCTACATAAGAATGTTGCTAGACCCAGTGGAGATAAAAACCCTGATCTCCTGATAACCCAAGTTGGACACGCATCCAAAGGAGCCACTGAGGCCAACCTGTCATAGTACATACATGTACTCTATTGTAAGGGCTGTGATTCTGAAGTACACAGCCATGACCTTTTCATTCTCATGTACATGTACATGTACATTTTAACCCTTAACCCTTGTCATGCTGAATAAATTAAGAAGCCACACCCACTTTTGATTTTCAGCCAATCATATAACTTGATTCAGGTTGCTGATACAAATTCAAATACTAAATGGCAAACAGTGCAGATCCAGATCAGTTGGCTTCTTCAGAAGCCAACTAATCTGGATCTACACTGTTTGCAAAAGCAGAGCATATCCGGGTTCAGCAGGATAATAGTTAACTCTCAAAGTGCCAGGCAAAACCGAAGCATTTTTTTTTATCTTTCTGAGAAAATATGGCTTGACATTTCCTGCAAACTGTCTGTCCAGCAAACAATTCACAGGAAATGTTGCCAAATTTTCCCTGAATTAAAAAAGATTTATTTAAGAAAGTTGTCTGCTGCTGTATAAATGACTGCATAGTGCATTAAGGATTTTGCCACCTTTATTATAACATGGACTGGACCATCTTAGTTAAACCAATCCTGCTTTAATGGTTGTGGTCCAAAAGAAACTGTTTGAGGTCCAAGTGACTGTGAATGAGGGTTCCTATTGCTTGTGTTTGTCAGTTTTACACTTTAATACAGTTACCTAAATGAATATGCAGGCTAATGTGGGGCACTGATTTTATCTTCATTACATTTTTTTTTTTTTTTTCAGAAACTGCTTTAGTTTTACGTAAACAATGCGGACCCTGATGAAATGCATTCTGTGGAATCTCATCTGGGTCTGCAGTTTTTGCCAATGTCTCTTTCATTAAAAATCTACTGATAGCTACTAAATAGAATGATAACTAGACAAAGTGCCCAGTAGTGCATGTATACACATAATCAGAGCTACCGCCAGGGCCCAGTTGTTTAAAACGTCGTTAGCTTAACGAGCTCGTTAAGGGTCATTTCGTTAACTGTTTTAGCGGATTCAATATACAATATTCTGATATTTTTTGCTGAAAAAATGTGAGTAGCTTTTGCACTGCAAAAGCTACTCACATTTTTTCAGCAAAAAATTTCAGCATATTTGCGTATCACTCAATGTAAATTTTAACGAATCATTAACTAACGACGTCGTTAGCTTTGAACAACTGGGCCCTGCAGTTTTTAAAGAGCACAAAGTGTGTAGCATTGACTCTGGAGATGGCAGTTGTATGCTAGATGTTATAACATTGAAAGAATTTAATCAAACATTATGTGAAGCCCTTGACCTCAAAGGTCAGGCATTGGTGCAGGGATCGATCTAAATAAAACTTTAGCCCTATAACTATCACCATATACCAGTGAAATCAATCAGTCTTTATAATATAAGCAAAAACTTTAACATTTGTATGAAAAGTCTGCGACCTTGACTTAAAAGCCATGACCCAGCTTGGGGATGGTGCCGAGAAAAACTTTAGACCTATATAAACCATCATGCTTAATATTAATGAAACCAATGAAACGGTCTTGATAATATAGCTATATAAATTTTAATGAAAATTTTAACATGTGACATGCCTACTCAATGTCCTCTACATATTGGTAAAGAATCACAAAAATATCTTAAAGAATTTTTAGAGGTATTGCCCACACAAGATTTAAATAACCAAGGGAGATAACTCCAGAATGGAGTCAGAGTTGTCATTCTTGAATGTGATATGCCTACTCAATGTCCTCTATATATTGATGAAGTATCATGAAAATATCTTAAAGGGTTTTAAAGTTATGGTTCACACAAAATTTTACAATTTTTGGAGACTATGGGAGATAACTCATGGACCAAGTCGGTTATTGTCATTCTTGTATCCCACACCTCTACCCGATTCCCTCTACAACCTAACAAAGTTTCATGAAATTAGCTCAAAGGGTAAAGGAGTTATGGGGTGCACAATAATGCTTCCATAGACAAAGAGATGGATGGATGGATTCCATGCTGATAGCTATAATATCCCCTTATCGTTTGGGGGATAATGAAATTCAACAAAAGGTCTTGATGATATAGCTATATAAACTTAAATGCAATTTTTTTTTTACTTTTATATGAAAATTTTAAGTCTGTGACCTTTACCTCAAGGTCATGCGCCTGGGTGGGGATCATGCTGAGTAAAACTCTAGACCTTAATATATCTACCATCATGTAAAATATAAATGAAATTCCTCAAAGGGTCTTGATGATATAGCTATATAAACTTAAACACATAAATTTTGACTTTTTTTATGAAAATTCTAAGTCCATGACTTTGACCCCAAGATTAACCCCCAAGTAGGGTTGGAGCTGATAAAAACTTTAGACCTACATCTACCATCAGGCCGAATATGAATGAATTCCATCAAAGGGTCTTCATTATATAAGGTCTTATAAACTTTAACATAAAAACTTTGACCCTACGACTAAACTAAAGTACAATAACTATATCCCTTCGACCGATAATTCAGGGGATAATGAAATTCAACAAAAGGTCTTGATGATATAGCTATATAAACTTAAATGCAAAAGCTTTTACTTTTATATGAAAATTCTAAGTCTGTGACCTCAAGGTCATACCTCGGGGTGGGAGCATGCTGAGTAAAATTCTAGACCTATATCTACCAACATGTCAAATATAAATGAAATTCCTCAAAGGGTCTGAATGATATAGCTATATAAAAGTAAACACAAAACTTTTGACTTTTTTATGAAAATTCTAAGTCTGTGACATTGACCCCAATGTCACCCCCAGGGTGGGGATGGTGCTGATAAAAACGTCAGATCTATATCTACCATCAGGCTAAATATGAATAAAATCCATCAAAGAGTCTTCAAAATATGAGGTCATATAAACTAACGCAAAAACTTTGACCCTATGAGCAAACTAAAGTACAAATACACAAATGAAGGAACAAACTAACAAACGACGAGCGAAAAAGCAAAAACTATACATCCCCACATACTTCATATGTCTGGGGTATAACAAGATGTTTCGCCCCCATTAGTTGTTTGGCCTCTATTTTCACCCTTAGTGGTTTCGCCCACAATACCATTCCCCACCTCAACATCTCCACTCCACTAGTTGTTTCTAAATTAAATAAAGTTTTACCTGCTGCAATCCATGAATCACCTTGTTTACCCAATTAATGGTAAGGTGTGCTCTTAGCAAATGGCCTTTAAAGATTTTTTTGAAACAAAAGATTGGCTATCGATGCATCAATCAATTGATTGAAAACAAAAGATTGGCTATCTATCTATCTAATCAACCAACCTGCCTGCCCTGCCCTGCCCTGCCCTGCCCTGCCCTGCCCTGCCTGCCTATCTACCTACCTACCTACCTACCTACCTAAAACATCTGAGTTCATTAGCAGTCTGATTTGAATCAATGACCTTGTTTCTTAATGGTCACTGTTTGAATCTTCACTAAGCACACACTCTCGAAGACTACTTTTCCCTTGTCATGGCCAATTTGGCATTCTTTGATTTGTTGGCACCTTATAATCATGTTATTTAAAAATTGTCCTCCAGTAGCCTAGTTTATAACATGTCTCACAGGACTGTTTAATCTCTTTTACCAATTTATGCCTACTGTCCAATTTTTTAGGACATACACAACCATTGTATACACAGATCAGACAAAGCAGAGCGTTACACCTGAAACTGCTCTACACTATTTTTTAAGTTTTGCAATAAAAGCACTGCAAGCACTGCAACATGCCCCGCCACTACACTTACATCAAGCAAGTGTCATAACTCTGTCAAACATGGCTATTTTCTATATTTATAATGTTCAAAGGGCCATAACTCCAAAGGTAGGTTAACCAGAGTTATGGAGCGGACATACGTACAAGGTAGAAATGGCTATTTTCAATATTTATAATGTTCAAAGGGCCATAACTCCAAAAGTAGGTTAACCAGAGTTATGGTTCTTATGTTCTGCAAGTCATCTCATGGTGCTTTACATTTGTGAGAGATTTCATGAAAATATCTTAAACAGTTTTTAACTTACAGAGCGGACAGGCGTATATGGTGGAAATGACAATGTTCAATGTTCAAAGGGCAATAACTCCAAAAGTAGGCAATTCAGAGTTACAGTTCATGTCTTCTGCACGTTGTCTCATAATGCTTTATATTTGTGTGAAGTTTCATAAAAATATCACAAACGGTATCAGAGTTATGGAGCAAACATGAGTATATGGTAGAAATGGCTACGTTCAATGTTCAAAGGGTAATAACTTCATAAGTAGGCAAACCAGAGTTACTGTTCATATGTTCTGCACATCTTCTCATGGTGGTTTACATTGGTGTGAAGTTTCATAAAAATATCTAAAATGGTTTTAGAGTTATGGAGCAGACATGAAGTTATGAAGCGCTGACGGATGGAGCGATAGACACTCAAAATTTCGAACAGTATAACATAATACCACGCTACTTATGTGGCGGGGCATAATAAAAATTCCAATGGATGAAATTAACCAGACACCCATTAAATTTGAAATGAACCTGTCCAATGGTGACAGACTGAGAATCTTCTATTTTATACCCTTGAACAGATCCATTTTAGACTTAAAGAGTGTCAGAGTTGTTTTATTTGTTGTAAGCTTTACAAAAACTCCTGTAGATTAAGAAAGCAGTGGTGATCCTGATCAGATGCCGTAATCATACTGCAGCATATGATCTGTGTCTACACTGTTTGCCAATGTCACAAAAATGCCTAATTTTGACAAATCTATTTTATATTTAAGTGGTATCAGACTTTTTTGTACATTTACAAAATTTCCTGTACATTAAGCAAATAGTGGTGATCCTGATCAGACTGGGCATTCTATGGCGTAATGATCTGGGTCTACAGTGTTTGCTAATGGTCACAAAATGCCTTTGGACAGATCCATTTTAAATTTAAGGGGTGTCAGTTTTGTTATGTTTTATGTAAATGTATTAAAGTCTATATTATAAATAAACAGTGATGCCACATTCAGTCTGGTAATGATCTGGGTCTACACTGCTTGCCAAAGTCCCAAAAAAGCCTTTGGACAGATCCATTTAAAAGTTTAGGGGTGTCAAGCTTGTTTTATTTGTTGTACATGTAAGTTTACAAAAATTCCTGTACTTTGCCAAACAGTGTTGATCCGAATCAGACGCCGCACACTGAGGCTCTCAGATTTGGATCTACACTGTTTTCCAATGTCCTACAAGTCCCTTTGAACAGATAAAGGATTGTAAGTTTTACAAAAGTTTCTGTATTTTTTACTTTCTGCTTCATCCGATCTGGATCTACGCTGTTTGCAAGTGTACCCATAATTGGGGAGCTAGGCATATATGGGTTATGCACCAGTCTTTTGTAGTCCCGGTGTCTATGAGGCTATGGAATAGCAGGGCTTTTAATTTTTCAATTTTTAAAATCTGGCTAAATGCCCTGCACTGCAGTGCAGGGAAAAAATTATGGTAAAATCCCAGCTAAAATATAAACAGTGTCTGGTTAGTTTTTATTGTTACCATGTTTTATAGAAATTCTTGTCCTAAATGAAAACAGTGTAGAACCTGATCTGGTGCTGTGATTTATGGCATCTGACCTGAGTCTACATTGTTTGTCAACGTCCCTTTTATGGAACGCTATGGATGAATGCTACTTTTTGTTATTGTTATCACACCCACTGATATGCATGTTCAGTACTTTTAAAAATTTAAATAGCTGTATCTATACTACTAAAAGAACGAATTAGCCTCAAAAACTAGAAAACGGTAAAAACCTGCTGCGGCTGGTTGGTTTAAATTAATAACTATATTGTTCTTATTGATAAATTTTATATTTAACTTCCGAAATTTTAATGAGTTTTCCAGTTTTTTTGTGGGGAAACAGACAATACTTTATTCAAATTCTCCCAAAATAGCTTCCAGAATTTACCACCTATAAATAGATTATGTGTACATTGTAAATAAATTGGACGTCATCTAAGCATAGACGGGCACATATTTATATGACTGAACGTTCGGTATTCACCGTGTGGCGTAATAGTCAATTTATACATTGCAGCGATGCTTCTGTAAACGACAAAGGTGTGAACTGAATGAAAGTACAAAGTTTGAGAACGTAATGGCATACGTAATTAAGAATCTTTTTTTTGGGGGGGGGGGTAAATTCATTTATTTCAAACTGCATAGAAAAATCTACCCAATAAATATTTTAATTTTGGTCAGTTATTACTGTCCTCTGTGGTCAATATAGGTGAATCGTGTATAAGCAGGCTATGTCGTACTCAATCTTCGAACCATCTCGAACACCGCTGGGTCAGTCCGAACCCAAATTGATCAGCATCGGGTCCGAGCTATTGAGGTGCGACTGTAATTGGACATAGCGGCAACTCTGCATATATGAGCCGTCGCATGACAAAATCAACAAAATGACCTGTTTCCCATGTGCAGTGACCTGTGCATCTGCCCAGTCTTGATCCGTTTTCACTGTCTGCACATAGAAACCTTGGACCCTTAGCAACCCATCGAGTGCGCAGCCAGACTGATGATATGGTGAATATCCATATTAACCTGACTCCTCCCTGGGTAGCCAAGTCATTTTTATTGGGTTTGTCATGCGCTGGCTCATATGGTTAAACTGTCCGAAATCAGCAGGCCAATTACCTACGAATTTACCGGTGCAGTGGCTAAGTTGCTAGAACGTCCACCTTGCGTTCAGGAGGTTGTGTGCTCGATCCACTGCCAAGTCATACCAAAGAATTTAAACACGATATTACTGCAGCTGCTCTCTCAATTGGCGATCAGCATTGAGCAAACGGAAATGGTCGGCCTGGTATAACGTGACTGGGTGAAATATTACGTCATGTGTCTGGCGCGGGATATTTTAGTGAGGCAGCACTGTAAAGGTGGATATTAATCTCCCTGTCAAATAAAGACATCATCGCGATGTGACTAAAAGATCGTGACGTTGAACACAGACAGAATTAAATAATAAAAAAAAAATAACAAACTTTTTTTTCAGATTTCAATCTGTTCGATAAATCAAAATATAATATAATACCCGCGCTTGCGCGGGTCCTTTTCTAGTACACATGATATGTATAACTTCTTTTAACTTTTATAGAAGTTTAGATGTTATTGTTATAAGAAACAGTATAATAACTCTAAGACTCTGTATCCTGCCTATCACTTCTATGGCACATGAAAGAGCATTGCACTTCCAGTTGTTGGCTCATTTTGAGAACATTTTTTACCCATACGTGGCAGCCTTCAGAAAGGGATTTGGGTGCCAGTATAACTTGCTGTGATTACTGGAGGAAAGCCTTGGACAGCCACGAGTGTGCTGCAGCTATCCTCATGGATCTGTCCAAGGCTTTTGTCTGTCTACCCCATAGTCCTCTGCTTGAAAAGCTTAAGGCGTACATTTGTATGGGCTATCAACAGAAGCAGTAAAACTTCTCGAAAGTTATTTGACAGACAGAAAGCAGCAGGTTAGAATTGGCCCTTATACTAGCTCCTGGGAAAAGATATTGAAAGGAATTCCTCAGGGCTCAATATTAGGACTATTGCTTTTTAATATCTTCTTAAATGACATTTTTTACTTTGTCACACAAGCTAGTCTTTATAATTATGCAGACGACAACACTTTCTTTTTTATTCACAAAAATTTAACTATCTTAAAACAGGTTTTAGAGCAAGAAAGTCTTGTTTTAATTCAATGGTTTACAAAGAAACTCATGAAACTGATGAAAGCAAATTCTAGCAAATTTCAGGCTACATTGTATATGTGCAGGAAAGAAAGCATATGAGAATATCAAGTTGTTTCAAATTGACACTTCTTTGAGTTAACATAGGTTTTCTTTTAAATTTTGACATTCACGTCTCTGAAATTTGTAAAAAAGCCTCAAAGCAACTTGCTGTGTTGAATTGTATTGGTAGATTTTTAACCAAACAGGGCAAATTAGCTCTTGTCCTGATGAACCTGGATATACATACTCTGTTTTGCAAACTGTGAAGATCCAGATCAGTTCGCTTCTGAAGAAGCCAACTGATCTGGATCTGCACTGTTTGCCATAAAGTACATGTATGTGAACTTATATAAACAATCTGGATCACAGAATCTGACTGGCTGAAAATTAGAAGTGGGTGTGGCATCTTAATTTATTCAGCAGGACAAGGGTTAACAATCTATAACTCATTTATTGCCTCCAATTTTAATTACTGCCCTATAGTTTGGCACTTTTGTAGCACAGCCAGTACAAATAAGATGGAAAAGATTCAAGAAAGTACGGTTTATCCATAATGATTTTCAGTTGTCTACAGAAACTTTATTAGCCTTGTCTAAGACTGTCTCTCTACATACTCTGAGAATGAAACTGATGGCTAATGAGGTCTGCAAGATTGTCAATGACCTGTCCCCTCAATATATAAGAGACCTAATAAATACAAAGGTCTCTCAGCATTTCAGGGGCGAGCACCATGCAAACTTACCACAAGTCAGAACTGAAGTCATTTTGGTATGAGGCCGAGCGGATATGGAATAACCTGCCTAATAAAATATGAACAGCAGAGTGGTATCCCCAGTTCAAGAGGCTGTTCCGTACCTGGGATGGTGTATACTGCAGAATGATGTACTTCGTGTTCAGACTAGTACTGTCCTAATATTGTTTTTGTTATTTTAAATTTCTCATATATTTCTCTTGAACTCATTAATACTTTATAAAATGATGTATTTTATTTCAGGTACATCTATGTAAGAATGAAGAATTTCCTGTTTTTCAAAACCAAAGTATGGCTAAGGTCACTTAGATATATGGCCCCTGAATCCCATATGGTCTCTCAAATGAATAGAGAATGGCTGAGTTCCTTTCTTAGTTTGAGAGGCTGACCCATGCTTTGGATGGCCCTATATGTAAATGACCTTTTGTTCTATTATAGTTTAACATTTGAATGTATTTGCAGTTTCTGTTGACCCCTGTTACTCCCTTTGTTAGTTTACTTTTTCGTTTTCGAAGGGCTTGGTGGGCCATGGCTGATCAATCCCTTTTTATGCTGATTCCTTTTTCGTGCAAAGACTGTTTTCTGTCTGGTTCTTTTCGCTGCATTAGAGGACATCTGAATGTTAATACATGTAGGCATCACTTATTGTTCTTCAGGCCATACAAAGTGCCACATTGTACTGTGTGTGCTTATATTACTTAGAACCTTAGTACCTTATTACTTAACTGATTTGTTAATTGATAAAATGATTAATTACCGGTAGTTGATTAATTGACTGATTAATGTTGTATTTAATATATATAAACATTTCTTTGCTTGTATAGTTTAATGATGAATACGGTTCTGATGACAATGTCTTTGTGTAGCAAACGAGCTAAACTTTGATCTCAACAGATCCCTTTAGAAGCATTATTAAACTATCTTTATAGAAGACAGTCCTTAAATAAATTTATTATTTTATCTAAAAATATATATATTTTTTTATGTATGACTTTTATAAGTTTTGTTAAATTTCTTTATGTAAATGTTTGTTTGTATACTTCTTATGCTACTTCTTCTCTGATTGATTGATTGTGTTAGGGTTTAACGACACGTCAACCCTTGTGGGTCATTTTGTGTCGTCTCCCAGAGAAAGGGAGAAAAGAGATAGAAGAGATTGTAGAAGAGATGAAAGAGAGGGACGAACAAGAATGAAAGTAAAGAAACAGAAGAAATAAAACATTCCCCCTCTACCCTTACCTGCTACAAGGGTAACAGGCCTTGCCCAATTGTAAGCCAATATCAGTTGGACGCCCCGGTGACGTAAGATACATGACACCTTCGCACCACCCGACCACCCCCCCTCTTCTCTGTGATATTGGACTCTTAATATGTATATGTGTTTAGTACTCTATATTCTTATTTTTGCATGCTGTGATTTTTTAAAACCCATTGTTGTTTTACACTATGTTTGTCACAGTAAAAGCCCCACTGAGCTTATGTTACATTGTTAACACTATTTGACTTAAATAAAATTTCTATGTCTATGCATAAAAAACAGAATATTGTGAAACAAACTGCCGTTAGTATTTTAAAATACTGTGTATTCATGAAAAAGAAACTGGAACATTTTAATTCCGAATGTATGCAAGTTTAATTTTTATCTCATAGAGCAAAGGAAGGTATTATCGACAGGTAGTACAGTAGTTATTGACACCCCATTGTTAACTTTTTTATCTAATGATATTTTAATGTAAAGTTTGTGTAATAGGAATGCAATTACATTCAGATTTATAAAATAGTGCAAAAAATGCTGGAATGTCAGGTGTTTGGAGAAAAAATAGGGACTTCGTTTCTGTACTACTGAAAAAGTGTGCTTTTATGCAAAGCTGTAAGGGGAGGTAACTCAGACACATGGTTACTTTCTCCCACTTAAAATGTCTTCATACAGTTTTATTCCATAAACTCAGTCACCATTCAGAACAGTATGGGCAGACATGGTTACTCTCTTCATAACTATATGAAGTCATGACCTCCAGGGTGTTGATAACTACTGCCCTAATTGCAGCATGTTGGTAGTTATCAACACCTCAAATTCAAATCTTCCTAAAATGAACTGTTTCTATATAAATAGACCTGAAAAATAGTTAATTTTCAGGTAAAAGTTCTTTAAAAAGCAAACGAAACATAATGAGCTATACAATATTTATTTTTTGCTTAGTAAAAAAAAAATATCTTATTTTTGAGGGTAAAAATTGAAAAATTCTACAATTTTTACAGATAATTTTTCATAATTTTCATATTTTCTGGTTGATGGTGTAAAATTCAGAAATCTTGAGATTTTATGTTTGAATTTGGAGCTGAGCTTTCAATAATTATCTAAACTAAGTAATCATACCACATTTTTGAGAAAAGTTTTACTACATCATCATTATTTTCATGATTATCATTTAGGGGTGAAGGGGGTATTGATAACTACCTCCGGGTGTTGATAACTGCTGCCATCCGGTGCGTGGCATGAAGCAAAAGTCATTTTAGAAATGTATATAGTAAACAAAAGTGTTGAACACAGTTCATTCTCTATATATTTGTAGATAGTTGTGCTAATGAAAACTGATATTTTTTATAAAATTTTCTGTTTACAACAATTCCCATTTGTGGAATACAACAGCACTATGACGGACATCAATAAACTCTGGGAAGACTTCAAAGATATTTGTCTTCATGCCATAGCAGCCCATGTCCCCACCAAGATGACGTTGACCAGATTCCACCAACTATGTGTTAACCAGAACATTAAAAGTCTGTCCAGGTACAAAAAGAAAGCCTTTCGCCATGTTCAGCAGACAGGCCTCAGACAGGACATACAACAAGAGGCCCGCTGGCCACGGTTCGCTCACCTGAGTGACATAGCCACTGCAGACATGCAGATGTTATGCAACATTTTTCCAATCCTATCCTCGCAACTAATGAAAATATCATCATTTTAGCAGTTCTTAGTTTTGAAAAATATATGGCCTGACAGTCAATGGAGCATGATCATTTGAATAAACTATCAATCACATTTCAACAGAAGGATCAATGTGAAATTTGGTGGAAATTGGCTAAGTGGTTTCTGAAGAATCATGATTTTATACATGTAAACAGCACAGTGGCAGGGAAATATTATAAAAATAAACCAGATGATGGCCATCTTAGATTTCCAATCAGAACAATTTTAACTACTGTTGATCTACAAGTCACTTTGATACTTTCAATATAAATGTATATGGCCCATACAAATAGGGAAGCAAATTTGACCTTGGAGGTACAAAGGTCAAATGTCAACATAGAACCATCATTTTAGCAATTTTGGTAGATCTCCTGTCCCCCATAATTTGTGCAAAGATTAGGACCCAGGGCTTATTTGGTTATGGAGAAGAAGATTTTTAAAGGTTTTTACCATATATGGGCATGGCAGCCATTTTGATCAATGGACCATACCCATTTTAGCAATCTTTCATTCTCCTGCCCATGGAGGCT
This sequence comes from Anodontia alba, assembly GCA_964016985.1. Taxonomy (NCBI): domain Eukaryota; kingdom Metazoa; phylum Mollusca; class Bivalvia; order Lucinida; family Lucinidae; genus Anodontia; species Anodontia alba. The sequence goes on along the minus strand of OZ024828.1, from coordinate 90,284,475 downwards.
CCACATGAAATTTGAGCAACACTGGCCGGGAGGCTTCAGAGGAAAAGCCATTTGAAATTATCAACATTTTTTCCATACAAATGTATGGGGCCCATACAAATGCATACAGAAGCAAACTTGACCTCGCCGTAAAAAGGTTAAATGTCAATGTATGACAATTATTTTAGCAACTTTGGTAGACCGCCCATTCCAGATGATATATGCAAAGATTCAACCACAAGCCATCCTCGGTTTTGGAGAAGATTTTTAAATGTTTTTTCCCATACAAATGCATAAGGAAGGAAACTTGACCTTGCCGTAAAAAGGTCAAATGTCAATGTATGACCATTATTTTAGCAACTTTGGTAGACCCCCTGTGCCCAAGGATTTCTGCAAACATTCAGCCCCAAAGCATCCTCGGTTCTAGAGAAGAAGATTTTTAAAGGTTTTTACCATATATGGGCATGGCGGCCATCTTGGTCAACGTACCATGACCATTTTAGCAATCTTTTGTTCCCCTATCTAAGGAGGCTCCATATGAAATCTGAGCAAAATTGGACCAGAGGCTCCAGAGGAGAAGTTGTTTGAAATTCTGAACATTTTTCCCATACAAATGCATAAGGAAGCAAAATTGACCTTACCGTAAAAAGGTCAAATGTCAATGTACGACCATTATTTTAGCAATTTTGGTAGCCCTCCTGTTCCCGAAAATATATGCAAAGATTCAGCCATAAGGCATGCTCGGTTTTGGAGAAGAAGATTTTTAAAGGTTTTTCCCATACAAATGCATAGGGAAGCAAACTTGACCTTGCCGTAAAAAGGTCAAACGTCAACGTACGACAATTCTTTTAGCAATTTTGGTAGACCTCCCATCCCCGATGATTCCTGCAAAGGTTCAGCCCCAAGGCATTCTCGGTTCTGGAGGAGAAGATTTTTAAAGGTTTTTACCATATATGGGCGTGGCGGCCATCTTGGTCAACGGACCGCAACCATTTTAGCAATTTTTCGTTCCCCCATCCTAAGGAGGCCTCATATGAAATTTGAGCAAAATTGGCTCAGCGGCTTCAGAGGAGAAGTCATCTGAAAATGTTAACTGACAGACGCACAGACGGACGGACGACGGACGAAAAGTGATCACAATAGCTCATCCTGAGCAGAGCTCAGGTGAGCTAAAAATACAAGAATCTCCAGAAAGAGACACAGTACCACTGGAGGAACGCTTACAATGACTATGTGGAAGACCTCCTCTCTGGAGATGGCAACAACCCCAAGAAGCTATGGTCCTTCATCAAAGAGAAGAATTTTGACAACAGCACTTGGCATCTCACCTCTAAGGAAAGATGGAGTTGCTCATACAGACCCCAGCTTAAAGCTACCATCCTCAACTACCAGTTTATCAGCTCCTTCACAGAGGAAGACACATCTAGTCTACCTTCTCTAGGACCAAGCCCTTACCCTGATGTCCCAGAATTCACAATCAGCATAGAGGGTGTGACGAAACTGCTCCAAGGATTGAATCCACACAAAGCATCTGGTCCAGACAACACCCTCCACATTGTAAAAACACGCCTATTCAAATACACTGAAAATTTTACCACCAAAAAATGGCAATTTTTTCAGATAAAAAATTCTGATATTTTTCATATTTCTGCTCAAAACACAGATTGTGGGTACCCATTAGAACCACCTAATCGAGGCGGTTCTAATGAGTACCCACAATCTACATGTATGTTTTTGAGCAGAAATAACAAAACTAATGTATACCCCTGTAAACCCCAGTTTTACTATATAAAAGTGGGGTTTAAGGGGGTCAAATATAGGTATGTTTTCGTGATGATTGGACCAAGTTCCTCAAAGAAGCTACATCTGAAGTGGCTCCTACTGTCCAGCCGATCTTCACAGCCCCGCTACAACAGGGTAAAGTTCCAGATGATTTGAAGACTGCTGAAGTCACGCCCATCAACAAAGAGGCGACTGCAGCATACAATCTAACTACAGGCCAATTTCGCTGACAGCCATCTGCAGCAAGGTGATGGAGTACATCCTTCATAGTCAGATTATGCAGCACCTCGATGCCCACAACATTCTTTCCTACCAGCAACATGGCTTTTGCAAGAAACGGTCATGTGAAAGTCATCCTGACAACCCAAGACTTGGCGTCCAGCTTAGAAGAGGGAGAAAAGATCGATGCAGTCCTACTGGACCTCAGCAAAGCATTTGATTAGATTATCAGCACCTCTTACTGAAGCTCCACCACTATGGCATAAGAGGTCCTCTACTCTCATGGATAGAAAGCTTTCTCAGTGGCAGGAGTCAGAATGTTCTTGTTGAAGGGAAGTCCTCCTCATCAGTGCTAGTAGTCTCAGGAGTTCCACAGGGCACCGTCCTTAGCCATCTTCTGTTCCTCCTATATATCAATGACCTCCCAGACAGAATTGCCTCTACTACCAGGCTCTTCTCTGATGTTTGTTTGTGTTGAGGTTTTAAGGCCCAGTCAACTTAATGGGGTCATGTCGAGCACGGTCAGTTTACCTAACCACACATTTACTGTGCAGGCTCAGTCCTCTAAGCGGTTAACCAGTATTGTGCACATTCTTTTGCCAGAAACTGACAACTGCCCTTCTTGAATCAGCGCAAGGGAGAGAATGACTGTAGAAAATATTTCATGATCAATTTCCACGAAGTGCTGACCTCGGCGGGGTTCGAACCCACAACCTCCTAGTCTCCAGTGGGACGCGCATCCAACTAAGCCCCCGAGGCCGGCTCTTCGCTGATGACAATCTCCTCTACCAGAAGATAAAAAGTGAGGAAGACAAGCGCATCCTACAGGAAGACCTTCAGCGATTTGCAAGAGAAGAAACCTGCTAACGGGCTCCCACTACATACATCGCCATCAACTCACCACCGTTAAGTCTGGGAAATACCGTGGTGTAGTGTGAAACCAGGTCTTCTACGAAGTCAAGCACCGCGGTCACCATCCAGGTACTAACCGCGATCTCCGTTGCTTAACTTCGTAAAAAAGCCAATCACTCTACCAGTGTCGCCATAAAAGTCGGCTTCCACAGCGAGACTGTAGAAGTGATATATAAACCAAATTCGTTTCATTTCTCCCCCTCTCTCTTGACTTCGTACCGAAGTCACACACGCCTCACTAGGCACACATACCTCACTAGGTAAATCCGAGGGTGGAGCCTATGCAACACACTAAGGACACTGTCTTCAATCCCACCGATGCCACCAAAGTAACGAACTTTTCCGAGCAGTTGGAAGCTTAGCTTCTTAATAGTGGTGTCTCCTGGACATAGTAATATATATATATGAATTTTACGCAGGGCTTTGCAGCCAATGATTTGTATTAGTATACGTCCAACAAGCAATAATTATATATTTGAACGAATAATATGATTTCTAAATGATTTAGTTAAAATAATCAAACTGGAATTATTGAAATCAAATGCAATAGCTTACTTAGCTTGAAGAAAATTATAACACACTACATATACAGATGAGTCTCTCTTAGTCAGCTTTATATTGAATCTAATCTAACCCAGCTAGAATTAATCTTCCTTCACTTCTACTATGTACCTCTGAGACTCAGTACCTCGCCTACACTACTAGCAATTATAGAACTCTTTAGGTAATATACCTGTAACTCCCTACTTAGACTCCGTACGTCTCTCAGACCACTAGCTATTATAAAACTCCCTATGTAGTATACCTTTAACTCAATACTGCAATCTACCTCTTATATGTTTCTCTTGGTAAGCTACAGTGACTAGGACCCGGGAAGCACGGCACTTTCCGATCTCTTACGAGCAGGGAGAGATCACCTCATTTCCCAGCAGTCTAAGTCAGCTGTTCAGCGCTTATGCAGTCAAGTAGCTACCTTCCGATCCCAACAGGGCATGGTACAGTAGCTACGATGTTGTCTCTCTGATGGCAAGACACAGACTAATGCTTCAGCGTTATGCAAATGCTTATATACTACTGCTGATGTCAGTAATCCCACCAATCATATTTGAGCATTTACCATTTCGATTGGGCGAGTTCCATCTTGTTATATTTCTTTGCATTCTGATCGAAAAATGGGTAAGTCAGGTTGTATTTGAGCCTGAAATTACATGCAACATATGTGTTAGCTTTCTAGTAGGTTAATACTTAATAATTATTCGTAATTAGATTGAAATCAAGTATTTACATGGTCAAATTGATATTTATTATGGGTTTTGACGGCGTGTATGCCAAATGACCCCCTGGTATCCATTTCACTGATATTTGAGCTTAAAGGCAGACAGACAGACGTTAGACCAGATGGATTGACTGATTTAAACAGAAAAATGAACAAGTATAAACATAATTACCAACGGTTTTTCCCTATAAGCCTTTGTTTTGAATAATTTCCGTATTAGAGATTTCCGTAGGAGTAACTCCAGCAAAATGATATATCTGCAACTGCAGGACATGGCAAGTTTTATATATATAGAGAGGATGTACTGTTTCTTTTACTTTTTCAGTTCTTGTCGTCAGAGGCAGAAATGACAATCAAATTTTCAAGTTGTCACAGTGGTATCACACTGACAGACACCCTCTCCTGGAACGCTCATGTACACCAGGTCACCAACACTCTGTCATTCCTCCAAAGGAACCTAACTAGCTGCCTGAGGTATACCAAAGCACAGAGGTACCAGACTATGGTCTTCCCAGTACTGGAGTATGCATCAACAGCCTGAGATCCTTACACCCAAACCAATACCAACAAGTTGGAAGCTGTCCAGCGCCATGCTGCGAGGTTCGTGACTGGGGATTACCGCTCAACAAGCAGTGTATCAGAAATGATCACTGACCTTGGATGGGAAACCCTGCTACAAAGACGCATACAGGCAAAACTGGTCATGATGTACAGGATCACCCACATTCTACTGACATCCAAGCCCCACAGCTTCTCCACCCAGCGGCTCCCAACACAAGAGGTCACTCAATGTGCTTCCTGGTTCCCTACTGCATGAATGATGCTTAATGGTGCTCATTCTTTCCATCGGGGATGTCTTTGGAATCAGCTGCCGGAGTCCATTGTCACAACGCCAGCCTTGGAGACCTTCAAGGGAGGGCTGGTCTGTCACTTTTAGCCAGCAGAGGAATGTTTTTATCTGTTTTTTAACCGTTTTAACCATGTCCCAGACACACCTTGTAAATAGTTACAGTGTGACAATGCTCCAAAGAAGAAGAAATAGTAGCTTAAGGTGCTGATAATACTTTCTGTTGCTCTACATTCTATGTATTCATCTATTCATGAATAACTATTTGAAATGCTTTGGCATTCAAGATTAAGTTAAATTTGTGAGAGCGCATTTCATTTGTGATTTTAGCCGATATTATGTGATGACGTGTTGTGGCAAATTTCACCACCATGTATGGACAGCCGGTAGTTAGTCCTTAAAGCCATGGATATTTCCTCCCCCCACACAGGGATTCTGAAGAGGTAACAAAATACGGGGGTCACCATACGGTTATTTTCCAAAGCATTGTGGCCTGTAGTTCAATTATGGCATTTGTATTAAAAAGTGGTATAGAAAAAACAGACTGAAAATTATGTATTATTGAAAGGCACATATACATAATTACCGTAGATTTTATGATACCAATGAATTTTGCTTTCGTTTTTGTTGGTTTGGCACTCGGTCACTCACAGTATCCGGCTTCTCAGATAACATCTCATGACAGACCTTACACAGGACGGAAGCCAACCGGATCCGAGATATTTGGGTAAAACCACATACCACATTCACCGTAAAGCCAAAGCGGAAAAACCCGTAAATAACCGGAAACCTCGATTAGCCAAAATACGGTAACACTACAAGTCACAGTTTTTACCGAAATCACCGAAATGTGCAACCAGCAAAGACTCAGATCAGCCTGTGCCTCTGCCCAGTATGGCAAGGGTTCTCGTTTATCCCTCTTTAGATACCCCGAAGGCCGTAAAAGGCACATAGGCGATCTGTGAAGATGCTGATCAATCCGCACGGATGCGCAGGCTGATCTGAGTCTTCGCTGGTCGCAAAAGTCTTATTGTTGGTTTGTCGGGTGCTGGCTCATTTTTTTTTTATTTGATGTTGATTTGGTTAAATCAACATACATATACAAAAGAAACATTATTACAGAATTGATTTAAAATACGCAATTTACAAAAGTATCAGATAGCACTTTAGCAAAATAATTAATGTTTTTTTGTTGTTTTTTTTTGTTTTGCTTTTTAAGACATAAAATAAATATTAGCACTTAAACCAGACGCATCGTTATTTTCACTTTTGGTTGTATACTGAAAGGAAAAAGAAACGCAGGGTAAATTTTATTCCTAAATTTCATTCAAGTTTGAAAAAGTTTGTTAAATATTTTACTATGATTACAAAACGGTACATGTATGGAACAAAAGTTCCAAATTTCATTGGTTTGTGATCAACAAGTCTCGAGTTATTGAAGTTCATTGGTAGCTACCCCCCAAATCTTGAAATCAAAGTCAAACTGAAAATCAATATCGGGTGTGCCCCCCTCTTGCTGCCGTTGCTGCCCTAATTCTCCTTTGGATAGAGTTAACCAAAGCATTGACAGTTCGCATCGGGATGTTATTCCATTCATCGATCAACGCATTCCTTAGTTGTGCGAGAGTTGCGGGGGGATTTCGGCGCTTCCTAACCGTTCTGTCCAGCTCATCCCATATGTGCTCTATTGGGGTCAAATCTGGACTGTACGGTGGCCATGCTAGTGGTGCGATCTTATTGTTTGCCAGAAAATCCTGACAAACTCGGGCAACATGTGGTCGGGCATTGTCCTGCTGCAGAATCAGATTACGTTGTTGCACAAGCGGGACTGCAACAGGACGCAAGATCTCATCCCTATACCTTACAGACTTGATTTGACCCCAATAGAGCACATGTGGGATGAGCTGGACAGAACGGTTAGGAAGCGTCGAAATCCCCCCGCAACTCTCGCACAACTAAGGAATGCGTTGATCGATGAATGGAATAACATCCCGATGCGAACTGTCAATGCTTTGGTTAACTCTATCCAAAGGAGAATTAGGGCAGCAACGGCAGCAAGAGGGGGGCACACCCGATATTGATTTTCAGTTTGATTTTGATTTCAAGATTTGCGGGGTAGCTACCAATGAACTTCAATAACTCGAGACTTGTTGATCACAAACCAATGCAATTTGGAACTTTTGTTCCATACATGTACCGTTTTGTAATCATAGTAAAATATTTAACAAACTTTTTCAAACTTGAATGAAATTTAGGAATAAAATTTACCCTGCGTTTCTTTTTCCTTTCAGTATATATATGCTAGAAAGAAAGAAATGTGACTGCCGAGTCCAGTTGTGAAACCCCCCATTGAAATATTCCAAATACTTACAAAGTTAATTGAGATTTTAAGTTTTTGCTAATTTGCATCTCATTAATATTTATGAGGAAACAATGGAACAACAAGGTAAGATATGACAATGCGACAATGCGTTTGAATACTATACATTGCTGCGGAAAATATTAACCTTAAAGCAATTGCAAGCAACAGCGGCTCACTACAGTAAGCATTTAATGAATCAAGTTACAAAGACAAGACACCCTCTTGAATACGGAGACCATGCCTCAAAAGTGGCAGAAATATGTCATTCAAAACAAATAAAACGTTCCAGTCAAAGAAGAAGACAAAGTCTAATTTTGCAAAAAACATTAAAGAATTAAATATGCAAAGGACGTTAGCAAATTCTTGTCTACATTTTGGGAATGCCAACATTACGACACAAGAAGCTCAATTAGGGCTATTCAATTTTGTTATTTGTTGAAGACACGACCGTGAATGAGTCCGAAAACTGTGCATCCGCGCAGTCTGATACCAGGGTCTAAGTTGTGCATCTACTTAGTCTGATTAGAACATGTACTGTTAGCTAACACGTTAGGTGTTATGTACATCCACAAAGTCTAATTAAGATCATAATCACTTGCTAGCAGATGGTGTGTAACATGAGTCGATGTCGTATGATCAGTATCTACGTCGTTGGTCAGCATCGTGTATTATTGTGTACTCTATGTGCGCACAGGTGATTAAGAATCTATAATGTAGGCCCGGCTGTGTCAAAATTTGGGTTCCCGTGTGCGTATCTTGTTAAAATTGATCCAAATACATTTTCAATATTAAAAATATATGTTTTTTTTTTTCAGATAAAATATGTTGCCAATTTTTCGTTTTGGTATTGACGTCATAGTGACGTCACAAAGTATGCTACTGCCATTTACGTGCAAAATGCTTGCTGAAGGGGATAACTAACGATGTCTGAACTAATTTAGCCCAAACTTGCATATCATGGGCAGGAGTTATTTGCACGGATGCCAAATTGCTCCGTGGGGCCAAATGAATGGAAAACAAACCGTATAGGCTACTTGAATATCAACGTTTCCATGGCAACCCAAGGTTATATATTGAAACAAGATGGTACACATTATAAATTGCCCATATCTTAGTCTATATTCAGTATAAATCAAACTATTGGGTACCAAGTAAAATAATAGACACTGGTCTTTTATATAGTACGAAAATACGCAAATTAACTCATTTGCATATGCATGAATATTAAAATTAATACTTTGTTTGCGAAAAAAGACAATAAAATACAAAACAAATTAATCATACCCCAGTCTTTGGCCAATACAAATTAACCAAAATTTGCAAAATAAGAGATTAGACAATGGCTCATTGCTTCTACTCCATATAAAAATATACAAAATTCGCTCATTTGTATAAGCATGAATATTAATTAATACTTATGTTTCGACAAAATAAATTCAGTAAAATACAAGACAAATTAATCGTATCTCAGTCTGTGGTCAATATTGGTTAACCAAAATGTGCAGGATAAGAGCTTAGGCACCGGCTTTTTGTTTCTGCTCCATATATGCAAATAATCTCATTTGCATATGCATATATATGCATATATGCTTAAATGGCAAAATTATGCAGTACCATATAGTTAATCTCTTTCAGCTTTTTTAAAGCACGGCCTCTTGTTTCCTTTAAATGATTTTTTCTTGGTAGCTTGGTAGATCTCCTGGGTCAGAACGGAATGGGAATAAATTGGGTCACGTTCCCTAGTATGGGACGCACATGGTAACTATGTCTACTTTTGACAAAATGTAATCAAAATAGCCATTATCCAACTGAGTTTTGATTTCTGATGTTTAAGACTCTAATGTTCTTAAAATTGTATGCTTCGTAGTTTTATTGGTACCCGGAATCAAATACAAATGAGGGAAGGAAGGGTTATGTTCCTCGTGAAGGGACACCTGTGGGGTCGAAATACCTTCCTCATAGATAATGTTTAATTTTATATGCATTTTCTGTTTTTAATATATATTTCCTTAGACCCCATTTCTAATGTACTTGATATAATTTTGCCTACAAATATGAAAGGTAGCCTGGCTAACACACAAGATACAGATCATTATGGGCATATAACCTAGGTAGGATCCGAGGATTTGGGCAATATTCTTTTCTCTTTGGCAAGCTCCGATAATTTTAAAGGCATTCCCAAAGTCAGTCTTGTTTCTTTCCAAAGTCTAAGCCTCCTAACTTCCTTGAGGGTATTATGCTCATTGGCCTGTTTGGCTCCTTAGCCAAATGAAGAAAAGTAGCATCATGTTCCTTGGTAAGAAGCACAGGGTAGGTCAAAATATCTTCTTAATGTAAAACTTCTAAGGTTTCTATTTTTTTTTTTAAATCAGAATTGTATTTAGTGTAATTATGCTTAGTAGTTTGGTCATATGTCCTGCAAGAAACTAGATTTAAAAACCGTATGGACTAATTCCCTACCAAGGGCTCAAGGAGGGGTACGTGAGTCCTATTAAACGGCAAAATATCATCATTTCTGTTTCATTTATTATTTCTGAAGTCTCAGTCTTTTAAATTATTTCTATTAAGTGTAGTTTAGAAGGTCAGTTCAGTTCAGTCCCTGAGTCTTGATGGTCGTTAGGGTACCGCTGATGATGTTACATCACTTCTTCTCCATCTTTCTCTGTCTTCCACTGCCTTGGGCGAATATCCAGTCTCTAGTCTGCCCTCCTATTGTCATTGCTCTTTTTACTATTCTCTATAGAATTGTCTTCGACATGCAAGACAATCCTGCGATGTGGCCATACCATCTGAGATTCCACGTCTTCATCATGGCTAGGAGATTGTCGTGCTCTCCGACTGAATCCTGGATCCTGTTGCCAACCTACTTACTTATCACATGGTCTTTGTAGGAGATATGCAACCGGGAGAAGAATGGGGCGATATGAGGGGATCTGGGGTATCCCCCTGGGGTATGTCGGGTTGTCGTCGTTGTTGTTGGGGTATAAGGAGGAGGGGATACTGGCTGCCTCCTTCTCAGTCGGCTGGACTGTTCCGCTTCAGGGGAAGGTGCTGTCTGTGAGTGACTGTTGTCCAGCTGCTGTATCCTTTGCTGCTGTCGCTGCTGTAGTAGCTGTCGCTTGGCTCTTGTCGTTGCCTTTGACCTGAGCCTGACACGACGGCTACTACAGTTGCCTCAGTTCCGCACACATCGCTTGTGACAGAATACGGGTTTTGCAAAGTTTGGGGAATTAGCTCTAACCGTATCCTGTTACTACTTCCTCATTCCCAGTTACGGGGTCCGGTCTGATTAAATTAAACCTTTAATCAGACGCGTAAAGTTCCTAACTTCTAATAAATAACAACTCCAAACACAGTTGTAGAATTTCTCAAATTTACCCAAAATTATTCTAAATGTTCATGCCAAATATCATAAATAAAATGTCATGTAAGTAACGTAAATAACAGTTCTTTCCTAAATAAATCTTCTTTTCTAAATACTATCTAAATGGCAGTTTCTCAGTATTAAGTCACTTCCCTAAATATTAATTATAATTTATCAGTCAATTCAGCAAGTTCCTTTTTCTTGTGCAAATGTCAACCTCAAAGTTCTAACTTAAAATAAAAGCAGAGTTCCAAATAAGTAAATAATCTACTTCCCTCAGCTTGAATGTCCAAAATATATATAAGTCCTGAATTCCTGACAAAGTCCTAGAACACAATATCCAAGTTCACAAATTAAGCTATCTCAAGTTCGGAGAATAGCTGAGCCTAGATTCTTGATGCAGTATGTATGAATACCAGTGATAGGCTGAAGATACAAAATTTCAGCCCATCTTAAATATGATTCTTCTCAAAAAGGTAATATAATTACTCAAGGAAGTTGGAATTGCCAAAAGCTCAACATCATAAAAGAAGTTTGATGAGTGTGAAGATTAAACTGACCAAAGCCCAGTTTGGCAGGAAGTTGTAATCAGGTAGTACTTTACAAAATCTAAGATATCTTTTGCTCAGGTTAATTTCTATCAATCATGTCATTTCCTTTTGCAAACAAACAACTCAGTCTGGCAGCTTTGAAAGTGTGTACACATCAGATCAAAGTATCAGCTGTTAATCAAAGTAATTAAACTATTAAGCATTTTCTCGCCAAGTTTCAAACATCAGATTTTCAGTTATGAGCACAGCTTATGTTGTGATAATGATCAAAACACCTTACAGGGAAAGTGACACTGAGAAATATTAATTCTAAATTTTGTACTTTCATAATGTTTCTTCTTCTTCTTTACTTTTCATTTTTCCTTGAATACCATATTTCAAAAACGTAATAATATAAAATATGTATATATTTCTTTTACCCATTTATGCTATTTCAACCATTATTATTATTATTATTTTTATTTTATTTTTATCTTATTTTTTTTCTATTATTTTATTATTTATTGGGCTGAAATTGCCAAACTGTGACAGATATATTTAGAAACCTCCACTAGCAGCTCATCTAAATACTTTGGAGTCTTCTTTCAAATTCTGCTGTAAAGGTCAAGTTCTCACAGTCATAAAGGAAAAATAATATGAACGACAGCATCAGCTTAACTTTAAAAGTAATTGAGATGGTTTTGTCCTTCTGTATTACTTTGAAAAGAGCTGATGTTGTCTGAGCAATCCTAGAAATGATTTCTGGTTTAAATCCCTTGTTGGAGATAATTGATCCCATATATTTGAAGTTCTCCACTGCTTCTAGCCTCTGATCTTTGTTGTATTTTTTAACTCAAACAAAGATGTGGATAAGTATGTTCACATTCCTTAGTAAGGAGCCAGTGATGGTGTAAATATTTCATGCCTCTGTTATTGCAAAATACTTGTGAAGTATTATTTTTTCTACTTTAATAATTTTACTAAGTCAGCCTCTCATTTCTTTCGATTTATTATCATACTCGTATAGGTAAGGTAAGTGCCTTGACACAAACAAAAACGGTGGTCCTCATGACTAGGGCGTCCTGACTAAAAAATCTTATCACAACAATATCCATTCTTATGTGAATAATCGTACTTACATACATACTTAAAAGCATAATTGTTTCAAATAAATAAGAGGAAAAGCCAGCAAGAATAGTCATTAATAATAAATTTGAAATAAAACGTGCTATTTTAACATAAGCAATATATATTTAGCCCTTGTGGACCCCTTAGTAAAGAATGTGATCCAGCCTATTCCTATTTTGGTTTGAATCAGGGTACCAACCCAGCAACTAAGCATAAAATTCCAATGCATATGAGGCTTAAAACGTCAGAAATAATCACCGAAATAGAAACTGCATACGAGGCATAATATTTTACCAACAGGAAGACATATCGATCCCTCCCCGGCTCCCTTTCTCAGAGACGTATCAATACATACTTCCATTCTGGTTTGTCATGTCATCTACTAAACGACAAAGTGTGACTATTTCAATGTAAATTAACGGATGAGTTGCCATAAATAAAACAAACCAAACATACAATATATGTGAAATCTTAATGATTTTGCCTCTGTCTAACTCGATTGGGTTTGAGTCAGACCTACCACACTAATAAGCATACTTATTTGAAGGAAATAAGAGGCGTAAACTTCAGAAATAACAAATAAAATTGGAAATATGTATTAATTTGCAATATTTCGAAATAGGGAAGACATTGTTAATACTTTCTGGACCCCTCATTATAGTGTATGCTTCTACATACCTCCAATATGGATTGAGCTAGGATATCAAGCAAACCAATAGGCATAACTAGTTCCAATACAGCCGAGACTCAAGAAATAAATGTGAAAGTATAAGAACAAAATATTTATACACATATATAAAACTACAACAGTTTAACATTAAAATAAATGTGAAAGTATAAGAACGAAATATATATACACATATATAAAACTCAACAGTTTAACATTATGAAGACATATTGACCCCAATAATGATTGCAAACAAAAATGCATAACATGTTCTGTAACTTGACATAAAAACACGTATGCCATTAACAGGCCCGTCATGAGCCCAAATGAAGGCATGTGATACTAATTAACCCAATTTCTGATTGTTTTAGCATTTCTACCTGACTGACTACAAGTACCAGGCATATTAAAAACATAAGGATAATCTACCAAAACTAGCAAGGAAACAGATTAATACAAGTTTACAGTGGCCTAGTTTCTGATTGTTGATGAGTTTTTACCAAACAATTAGTATTAATGAATATTATGCATATGCAAATAAGCTTATTAACTTACATGAACCATAACAGAAAGAAAACGTTTATTTGGCACATTTTATAACCTATACTGAGTACAATTTTGGGTTTTGATGAAATTATCTTGTTTTCATTGATTATTTCGTCAAAAGTAAGTGTTAATTAATACTCATGAATATGCAAATGCGCTAATTTGCATATTTGGATATCAAATTGTAGAATAATGTCCATCCTTCTGTTTGGTACCAATATGACTGATCCATGTTGAATATACTCCGAGATATTAACAATTTACTATGGTCATCCCCTTAATCCAACATTTTACTTTGGGTTGCCATGGAAACGGTGATATTTCATACAGCTGATAAAAGATTGTTATGTTTCTTTAGAGCATTTTTCTCAATCAATGGGTCCCAGTAAACACTCTGGCACATATGAGAAGTAGTTATATAGGGTAGGTTGATTGTCAGGCTAAATTAGTTGCCAACGTATGCTACATTTTATGCTTATTTTTGGGTATAATTTATGATGACGTCATAGAAACTCTTAACTCAAACCAAAAAATGGCAACATCTTTTTTTATACTTCACATAGGCCCAATTTACTAAATCAACAAAAAAAAATCAATTTTAACAAGCCATGCACACGGGACCTACAATGCGGCCTGCACTACTGAACGATTGATTTGGATGTGGTGTGATATGCGCATCCTCGTAATCCAATGAAATTCTTATTGGTATGATCGGGATCTAGACAACTTGTCTGCTCTCGGGTTTATAATATAAACCGATGTGCCTGATAAAATTTTAAAGTGTTTCTAGCATATAGTATACACTGTGCGCATGCGCAGTGTGATCCAAATCTAAGTATTGTCCAGCATAAATTGTTAGGTGATGCTCATCGGCGCAGCCAAATCAGGACCTGTACGGTTTTCTATAGAAAACTGTGTTTAAAATAATCATACATCAAACACTTATTAAAGCTCTTAAAACTGTCTTCAAACGGTAGCCGTCATATACTGACTCATCAATGAATCTGGCACCGGAGCGTCACATACTTCCCCATGAACCACTCTCGATTCTTGTGGAACAGTGTGCCCGGAGCAGCCGGTGGACCAAGAGTGTGCGAAATGCAATTTAAAGTTCTAATTGAACATGAATGGAGTTTAACAGTGTTAGTCCATAACTGAAAATGGACATCTATGATTGAGGCGGAGATTCTCCTTAACCCCTCTGTGTGTATATCTATTGAAATAACCTAGGGTAACCCATTAAAGCTCGAAAGTTTATTTCCAATGGGGTCCTAATTGGTTCAAAATCCACAGAATATCAGACAGGACACGGGAACAAAATTGCCGAAAAACGAGTTGAATCACAGTTTAATGAAGAAATTAATCAATGTCACAAGATTCATCTATCTGTAATATTTCTACCAATAATAAATGAAATTGACAGCTCCTGTAAGTTGCATCCAAGACCTGAGGTGAGTTTTTGCAACATCTTTTAAAGTGTTGAAATTGCGCTTTTCTTTGCCATTTAAAAGTAGTGAATTCCTATCCTTTATGGCATTATAATAAAAAGTTGTTTCTGCTACAACACTGACAGGGGGTACAACAAAATTTTCTCCACTCCCTCCAGTATTATGACTGTGGATATTTGAAACCTTGACGAAATACTCTGAAAAAAATATGAAGGACAACTGCCATAGAAAATCTTATGTACTTGACCTAGTCTTTTATTTATTTCTACACGGACCTGTGTTTTATAATGAATAATTTACTTGTCAATGTGGTTCCAGCAATTAAGAGTGTCTAAATCTTATTAAAGTTGTTTACATGTTTCTTTTTTGTTACATACAGATAACATATCAATATGGTTCCAGCAATTAAGAATGTCTAAATCTTATTTATGGTTGTTCACATGTTATTATTATTATTATTATTATTATTATTATTATTATTATTTTGTTACATACAGATAATATATCAGTATACGTGGTCGTAAATTCTAGACACCACCTGCAGCACATCGTTTCTATCCCTGTCCAAGTCACAGGCACCGTCTAAGTAGAAAAAGAAACTTGACATGTGCTTGTAAAATACTACCCCCACCCCCACACTCTACTGCAGCTTGTGGCTCGAGAGGCTTCAGAAGATTCCAGCTAGCATTCTGATGTAGCTCCAAAATATAAATATACATGCATGTCCGGTCCGCATAGGGGTCTTTTACCTCACCTGTAATACATCACAGTGAAATACATATATTTAAATACATATATTAAATAAATAAAAAAAAACTAAAAAAAAAAAAAAAACAAACAAAAAAACGTTTGATGAAAAACGCAAAGGGCTCAGCGGCTTTCTGAAGCCAGAACACAAGAAAACCACAAAAGGACCATGATGAGCCCGACCAGACATTGATAACCAGGCGTCGACCACCAGAAATAGATTGAGGAGGGAGATTCATTTAGTCTGAGGACTGACCCACTGTCATGCAATTAAAGAGGGAAGCAAAGTTATTAACTATAATTTGGTTAAAAATCATTCATATGGTATGCCACAGTATATATATGTTGTATCCTATTTTTTGTAGCGAGTGGCAATCTTTTTAAATTGTTCAGAAAAATCAATTTTGCCAACAGTTTTCTGATTTTATAGACCGTCCAACAACAACAAAAACAACAACAATAAGAAATAGACATCATAAATGGGTCAACACGATTCTTTTTAATAATATTTAAATTTCAAGACCCAACATACATGGTTCTTTAGTTGGAAAATTACCAATGTCCAAAATGGAATAAACCTAAGTAAATAAGTAAAATACAGAGAGAGAGAGAGAGAGAGAGAGAGAGAGAGAGAGAGAGAGAGAGAGAGACTCGGAGACAGAGTGAGAACAAAACGTGTCTTTCGTAACGAAATAGAAACAAATCTACAATAAGGGAGAGCCACAATTTATACCCACCAGTATAACCCCGACTTATTTGTATAATTAAGTTTAACATCGAAAGAGATATTATCAGAAAAGGAAGAAAATGACTCACAAACTTTCTGGCAAGGGATCTAGTACCAACCGTTATAGGAACCCGCTACTGGACCTCTAGACCAAGTTTTTAGAAGTCCGAGACCGGATCCCAGCTAATCCTAGTAGAGCGGATTAAGCGCCCGCTAATGGGTTAAACCTTTACCTGTTTCTTTCAACCGATTTTGATATTTGAAACCGTATTATGCCTTAAATCATTTGATAACTTTCAGCTATATTTACTTTTAAAAAGAAAAATCATAATTAAATATTAACCAAAGAAAGACAGACTGGTACCTAAACATTTCTCCACGGGTTTTACATAGAGTACAATAAATAGAGAGTCAGTCCCCGTACATATTATTATAACGGCGCAATTCCACGCGCAACTTACGCTGCTGTATTAAAATCTAAAATCTTTTACTGGAGAACATAAAACTGAGTTTCTCAGACACTACAAGGAATTATCGTACTACAGGAACTGTCACTCAGGTTATCGATATTCCATTTTAGATAGGCTTCGATTAATTCCCTTTGACCGGAGGCCCGTAAGCGTCGTCTTACCTGTGTAGCTGGTGTGTAATCAACCCAGTGTCACACATCTACAGTACTGCTACAATTCAGATTAAATCATGTATGGATGCTCTTTAGAATCTTGGACCCACTACACACTGGACTAGGTCCGAGTTAGAATGAATGAATGAATGAATGAATGAATATCAGCAGATTATTCAGTATGATTTTCAAAAGAATATCAATAGTTTAACCTAAGAATTAATTGATAATGATAATAACAAATATTAATTAATTGATTAAAATCAATTATTATTATTATTATTATTTCAAATTAAATAAAAAGTGTTGTATTTAGTTATAGATAATTCAATATGATTTTTAAACGAATTTCAATAGTTTAACCTAAAAAAACAAAAGTAATTAATAAATTAAAAAAAGTGTTATATTTAATGAATGGTAATTCAGTAAGATTTTAAAATGAAGAACAATAGTTAATCTAAGAAAACAAATGAGTTAATTAATTAAGGTTGTATTAAATTACTGATAGTTCAGTACAATTTTTGAAAGAAAAACGATCATTTCACCTGGAGAAAACAAATGGAAAAATTTAATTAAATATAAGTAATTTGAAAAAATGAATGAATGAATAAAAAAACATTGCTTTATGATAACCATTAACTAAAGAAAGAAAGAAAGAAGCCTATGGATAATGAATACAGGAGAAAGACCTGTGTCATCCACTTCTTAATATCATAGGACAGTCTGCGTACCTCCGTTATTAAGTTATCCTAAGACATTTGTTGTTACAATACAAAAGAAAGAAAGAAAGAAAGAAGCATATGAATAATGAATACAGGGGAAAGGCCTATGTCATCCACTTCTTAACCTCAAAGGGCAGTCTGCATACCTCCGTTATGAAGCCGGCCTCGGTGGCTCATTTGGATGCGCCGTCCGACTGGAGACCAGGAGGTAGCGGGTTCAACCCCAGCCGAGGTCGGCAACATTCTTTCGTGGAGATTGATCATGAAATATTTTCTACGGTCATTCTCTCCCTTCCGCTGATTCAAGAAGGGCAGTTGTCAGTTTCTGGCGAAAGAATGTGCACATTACTGGTTAACCGCTTAGAGGACTAAGCCTGCCCAGTAAACGTGTGGTTAGGTAAACTGACCGCGCTCGACACGACCCCATTTGGGTTGACTGGGCCGTAAAACCTCAACACAAACAAACAAACATACCTCCGTTATGAAGTTAGGTTATCCTTAGACATTTGTTAGTACAGTAATTAAAGATACCTACTCTTTAAGGTGATCTAGGTAACCTATTTCACATCAATACTATCACCACAGATTAAAGAAACCTATTAATCAGAATGCAATCAAGTGTGTTTAATCAATGCTCACCAGACACCATGATATGCGGCGTCTGATCTTGGTCTAAATTTCTTATCTATTTGTCAATGTCCCTTTTTTTAGCATAAATGAGTAATATCAAATTACAGTGTTTTAAGCAAACTTCAGGTATGTGCCCTTTGTAGACCAAGACACTATTGCGCTTTCTGAGCAAGGTTATGCTCTTTGTGTGTGTTACAGATCTGATTGTAAAGATCAGTATGTGCAGATGCTTATGCTAAACAATCCTCCTGGTCATTCTGTGCCTGAGCACAGTTTGGTCTGGGTCTAAAGTACAAACAACGCTTGTCATTATTTCCTTTTCTAGTAGTATTAGGGTACATGATTAGAACAAAACAAAAAAAAAAACAAAAAAAAAAAACGTAAATTTAGAGGTTTTAATTATTATTGGTAATTTGATAATTTAGTAGTTTGAAACCAGTCTGCAAAGCTCACACAGACCATCAGCTGGACAGAGGTGTACAAACAGGACATTTCTTTCAAGACAGGTACATAACTAGCTTTGGGCTATTTGTTCACAGCATAAAGACAATCCTGTTTCATAAACTTAGGACCCATTGGTGGCGCGAATTAGCATAGTACTTATCAGTTAAACCCTTAGCACTTTGGGTAAAAGTTTTGCAGACAACTTAAATATGGGATAATTTTCTCCAATTCTCCATTAAAACATATGTTGTAGGTATTAATTTGATGCACCTCGGTGAAGCAAAAACATGTTATGAGTACTCATTTGAAGAACCTTGGTGAGGCTCATCTAATGAGTACCCACAACATATGTTTTTATGGAGAAAAAAAAATACAATCACCAAACGGTTTTAGAGTTCAAACGTGCATGAGCGTCCGTCTCTCCGGCCATCTGTCCGTCTGGAGTTACCTCCCTTACTTATACTCTGGATGCACGCCTAATTTTTTTCATGATTTTTGCATTCTTTGTTGAAAATCACTTACTAGGGAACACAAAACCGAGTTTCTTAGTCTTATGGTTTAAGAGTTACAGTCCTTGCAGGCAAAGGGCCCTATATTTCACCTTATTTTTGCATTCTTTGTTGAACAGCATTTACTAGGGAAAGCAAAACTGAGTTCCTTAGTCTTATGGTTTAAGAGTTACAGGCCTTGCAGGCAAAGGCCCTTGTATTTCTCAGTACTGTTGGATTCTTTGATGAAAATCACTTACTAGAGAACACAAAAGTGAGTTTCTTAGTTTCATGGTTTAAGAGTTACTGACCTTGCAGGCGATGGGCCTTATATTTTTCATTAGTTTTGGATTCTTTGTTAACTAGAAATGTGTCCAAAGTATTGACGCAAGCTAATTTGGTAAGGTTTGCACAGTTTTATAGAGGTACCCAAAGCGGGGGCACCCGTGTACGTGTACTGTGGACACATTTCTATTTTTTTTTGTGTGTATATATTTTACAGGCTTTCGGGACGATTTTGATTTTGATATAGTCAATTTCCCTTTTCTGGATGGCGATGTCCCCCGGCGTACCTCATATGGGGTATACATATCTCAACTTATAAGATTCGCCAGAGCTTCTTCAAATCTTAATGACTTTAACTACCGTAATAAAGCCCTTACTGCCAAACTTCTTAGGCAGGGCTATCGTTATTTTAAACTTCGTAAGGCGTTTTCAAAATTTTATCGCAGACACAGTGCCTTGTTAGAAAAATATAGCGTCAGTCTGAAAACACTTCTGCAACAAGGTATATCGGAACCCGAATTTTACGGTGACTTAGTGTACAGATTTAGAAAAATTGTAGGTAAATCTAACTTTTCGGAGCAATTCAGAAAACTTATTAACCGTTATAAAAGAATTGGCTATAGCCTGGATATTATGCGGCAGACTGCATGCCTAGTTGTCAACCCAATCATTGTTGATGGCTATGCTTCACTCTTTAATTGCACGACGGCGGTTCGGGCCTCAGACTCAATGACGGCCTCTTCGTAAAACTTTAACCAGTGGGTTGGGGCTTGACGATATGTCTTTGGCTTCAACCGCCGTGGTTCAACTATTGGTTTTCATTTACTCTGGCATACAGTAGAATTAGCCATGAGTACTCGTCTTTGTTTATTATAGTGATTAATTTGATTTTTAGGTTTTCGCTTTATGCATTGACTGAGTTGGGAGCCTTTATGCGAACCGAATTTTTATGTATTTCTGTATTAAGAGTAGCATCGGGACCCAGGGTGAAGTTAGCTAGCTGTAAAAGTGCTTTAAACCCCCCGGTGGTTTGCTCTACCGACCGTTCTAAGGCGGTGGTCCCGGTGTTAGTCTTACTCTTTGTTGCTTTGTGGTTTATTCTACGAGGCGATTTGTTGTATGTCTTTCCGTGTGTCATTTTGTTCTTGTGTTTTTCAGTCCTTTTAGTATTGCGATTACCTCGCTTGGGGAAGAGAGAGCTAATCTTAGTGCTTTTCGTACGTTGTTCGGTTTGTGCTTGTTTAGATTTGTCGGTTTCCTCTTCCTCTTGGGGTCTGGGAAGGGCTGCGGTTTGTGATTGTGGCACTCCCTGGACTTTTCTCTTACCTTTTTTTTCAAATGGATCTCTAAGTCATTTGTCATTGCATGCAAATACAGTCGACTCTCGTTATCTCGACTTCGCTTATCTCGAATAACCACTTATCTCGAAGTGAAAATCTGGTCCCTGTTTTAACATGAAAATCTAACAACAGGTAACAAAATATTGTGGGAAACTGGAGAAATTGCTCCTTCTCCTCTTTTCCACAATATTTTCAATAGATCTCTAACTTCAGGAGTCAAATTACATATTCATTTGTGAAATGTGGTTGTTCGATTTATTTTTTCCTCAGTTCTGCAAATCTGATATGTCGAAGTACGGATATCTCGAAGTATTACAGCGTGTCCCTTGGACTTCGAGATTACGAGTCGACTGTTTTAATATGGATGCAAATTAAACTGGTTATCTTGTCTATACAAACATTTGTAGGACAACATGAACATGCAGTTTCACGTTTTCAGATAATTTCATCTACTCTTTCAGATAATTAAACTTTCATTAATATCAGGAATTTTTTTTTTTCGAATTTCTGCAAGAATAGATTGATTAAAAAACGCTCAAACTGGCATTTATGTCACTCAGTGGTTGTAAGTTTTTCATTCATATAAGTTAACTTAATTGACATGTGAATAAATAAGTACATCATTAAAACCTTTGCCATTTTGAAAATAATAATAATAATAATAAGAAGAAGAATAATAAGAAGAAAACAGTTAAAGATATTAAATGCTGTGTAACAATTCTTCCTGTCTGTCACTCGATGTAGGAGGGGAGGGACTATAGAAATGACCCTTGTCCTTCTGTGTGTCATTCTATCCGTCTGTGTGTCTATCATACATCTTGTGGCCCTAGCGCCTCCAACATCTTTTAGTGGATACTTCTGAAATTTTGAAGAATTTCTTCTCCTTTTTTATATGAGGATGTACATGTGGTATTGAATTTTTGATTCAATTATTTCTGACATAATTACAGCCCTTGTGAACTGAGAAATAGCAATGTTTAAAGCTTGTGTCCACAACTCCTCCTACATCTTTAATTGGATTCTTCTGAAATTTCGCACGTTTTCTTATCATTATATGAAGATTTACATGTGGTTTTGAATTGTTTAGCCTGTTTCATTCAAAGTCACTGATGAGGCTTTCATTCAAAGTCACTGATGAGGCTGAAGAGTCTCAATAAAACCGAGACTCCAATTTTCTTATCTGTGGTGTGTTCTTTGTTTCCAAAGGCAACCTTTTGACGTATATTTTACTACACTGTAGCTGGTATTAGTGCCGTGTGGCGGCGGTAGAAAGTCTCCCCGTACTTTACCATAGTGCAGATTATATTTCATTTCATTTGGGATCATTGGGCCCATTGTGGAATCTTTGAAAATGGAATTCGGCTCATGTATACGCTAGAGGGCGTAAGCAGTGTTGCAAACTTCATTACTGCTTATGAAGAGACTCAATAAAACCGAGACTCCCATTTTCTTATCTGTGGTGTGTTCTTTGTTTCCAGAGGCAAGCTTTTGACGTTTATTTTATTAGCCGAAACTGCGCATTATGGCCCATACGCTAACTTCTTATAGATTTATCCATTGCTCTAAAAAGAAACATCTGTTTTAGATTTTTATTTGCCCAAACCTTGGATAACATTTGGCATTCAGCCTTTATTTATCAAAATACCACCATTATATGTCTTCAGAAATATTTCTCTCTTTTGATCATAATCAGTTGAAAGCCTGTATTTTACTTTCATGTTATAATTAATAAAACCATGAACAAAACTCGCTCTTTCGTTTTCATTGATACATATCCAGTGACAGTTCAGCATTAATGCCATTCCTTTGTCTTTAGCTTACCAGAGCAGAAGGCTTCGAAGAAGCTTATAGGATAATTCTACGTTGTTGTCGTCGTCATAGTCTGTTATCGTCGAAACTTTCAGACAACATCTCCTCTGACACCACAAGGCAACTGAGCCCACATGTCATCTGTAGCATCCTTGGGCTGGGGGGGGATTGAAAGTTTGTATTTTTTTTATAAAAAGCGACACTTTGGTTTGGTTGCTATGCCAGTTACAGTTTCCATATACTTATAATGGGAAAGCATATTTACGTTTGGTTTTAGCCCCTTCCGCCTATAGCTTTTCTTACACACCAGATAAGCAAATCCTGGATTTAACCTTTAGATAGAAATTCTTATCCTACCCAGGTTATCCTACCCAGCATAAGATAAAAAGCGAGAATTCTCAAGTGTTCACCAGTTGTAATGGACTTCACGTACGCCATCATTAAGGTTTACGTCACTGAACGTCATGGCGTAATTAAACGTAATGTCATCACGATATGGCGGACGTCAGCAAATGAAGGGATTGAATTATTAAAAAAAATCTACGCTCAGAAATGAAAGGTGTCATGGTTTGCAAGAAAAAAATAATCTATCATGGGTGTGAGGGGTAGACAGAAAAATCCGTCCCTCGCGATCACAGTCTGGCATCACTCGGCATGCTTCATGATGCCAAACAGTGATCCCCGGGATGGTTTTTCTATCTACCCCTCACACTAATGATAGATCCTTATAACATAAGTTTGTATGTCGGCTATTGCAGCTGTACCATTGTGTCTTGTGGCTGCGTTTGTGATTGTGGCACTCCCTGGACTTTTCTCTTACCTTTTTTGCCATAGTTCCTCATTACTTTTTCGGCAGGAAAGTAAACTAAGGAGGAATAGGTGTTCCTGTTGCAAGACTCGAACCTGCGATCTCCTGAATGCAAGTCAGGTGCTCTACTAACTGACCTTAGCTATCCGACATTCCTGCAAGTCACCAGATTCATTTCGCTTCTTTTAAGTGCAAGGCATCAACTGAACATACTTTCAGTTTCTATATGCACTTACCATCGCTATTTTCATGTTGAGTGTCGTTAAAGAAAGGAGGAAAAAGTGTGTCTAATGCAGGATTCGAACCGTGACCGCCTGCTTGCATGTCCACAACTAAGGGCCGCCGGCCTCGGCAGCTCAGTTGGATTTGCGTCCGACTGGTGAACAGGAGGTTGCTGGTTCGACCCCCACCGGGTAAGCAACATTTTCTACGGTCATTCTCTTCCTTCCGCTGATTCAAGAAGGGCAGTTATCAGTTTCTGGCAAAAGAATGTGCACAATACTGGTTAACCGCCTAGAGGACTAAGCCTGCCCAGCAAAAGTGTGGTTAGGTAAACTGACCGCGCTCGATATGACCCCATTGGGTTGACTGGGCCGTGAAACCTCAACACAAACAATCAAACAACTAATGGTCAGTAGAGCGAGTGAAACTAATCTGAATCTGCCTGTTACTCCATACACCTCACGTAGAGGATTACATGGAGTGCATAAGGAAATGGCAAACAAGAAAATTAAGGAAAAAAAAAAAAAAAAAGATAAATTTTGGATTTTGCAAGATGCCTGAGCGAGCTGTGAAACTGACATAATTTAAGTCTTCGTGAAGATAAGGATGATAAGTCATCTTGATGAAAATGATCGATGATGATTATGAATATGATGATGATTATGATGATGATGATGACTTTCTGAAGGGACTCATTGTAAGGATGTTGCTATCCTTGCCCGAAACGATTCTAGGTCAGGGCTGCTGGTTATGTCTGGTGGCAAGTTATTCCATAGTCTAGCTGCCCTGGGGTAAAATAGAGTCCTTATGGACGTTAATCCTTGACAATGGTATTGTGAATCTGTTTCTTTACCAGTGTTTGATATAAGAGGGTGGGTTGATACGGACATGGTTATTGTGAATTTTATACAGCATTACTAGAGATGCTATGTTCCTTCTTGTTTCTAAAGTGGGAAGCTTTAATTCATTTAGCATGGCTGAGAGACTACTGGTATAAGAGTAGTCATTGAGAATGTATCTGACAGTTCTGTGCTGGATCATTTCCAATTGATGAATGAATTTTATTTGCCAGGGGCTCCAGACTGAGGAAGAGTATTCCAGTAAGGGATGGATATAGGTTTAGTATGCAGATTCTTTAATTTTGATACTGCGGGTCTGGAATTTTAGTTTTAAGAATTTCAGAGTATCATTACCCTTGCGTCTACCCCATGACAGGTCGTCTGATATGTTGACTCCAAGGTATTTGACATTTTTGTAGTTTGAAGGGTAACTCCATGGAGGATGTAATTGAAAAGGGTAGTTTTTTCCCCTTTTAACTATTCTTATAACCTCATATTTATCGGGGTGGAAGGCGATAAGTCATTCACTTTCCTAGGATTTGAGTTTTATGATGTCAACTTATAGGTTTGACAGTCAGTTTGGTTTTGAGATTGTGAGATACATAGTGGTATCGTCAGCAAATAATCTGATACCGCTTTTATATTTTCAGGCATATCGTTGAAAACGGTTTTAGAAAGGGAGAACAGTCTGTCTTCGTATGTTGAATATGAAAATGCAAAACATAAAGGATAAAAATGCAAGAGATAAAATTCTTACGATATAGGCTCTACTGACCCTAAGTGTGTGCATGCCAGTCAAATGCAATAACCACAGAAGTTATATATTTTACCCATTGAACCCGTCTAGTTCTTTCGCCTCCATTTTCACCCTAAGTCTTTTTGCCCTAATACCATCCTCCACCCTAGTCGTTTCGCCCCACAAGCCATTTCCCCATTCAGTCGTTTATTATTTTTTATAATTATTTCATTTGTGGAATTCATTGATGCTCTTTATATATTTGCGTCATCTCCAGACAGTCTTTTAAGGTTGGTTAGATAAATGATGGGAGCCGTTATACTACCTAAACTGCCAGAAAATTTTATCTTATTAATGCATATGAGGCGAAACGACTAGTGGGACGAAACGACTATTTATATTGCAAGGCACCTCGGGTAGGGGTGACCAAGCTTGAATAATTATTTCTCGAAACATCACAATTAAGTAAGGAGTACATTCACACAGTCATTTATTCATGTTTAAAATTTAGTTTCACAAGCTTTTATCCCTATCCCATCATTTACACCGGGGCAGTGGCATAACTGGTTTTGCAACAAAAACATGGCACTCATTTTCTCACGTTGTTGTCTGACTTCTAAATCGTCAATCTAAAACTCGAGACAGCCACATAGAGCTTCCATAATAACTTCAGCAAGAGCAGTATAACCAGCTACGCCACTGCACTACATTGTAAGTGTTAATAATATGGTACTTTTTGGTTTCAAAGTGGTGTAAATGAAATGCGTATCGCGAATGTGGAAGAATGAATTTTAGCGGTACTGTATTTCTGCTTCCTGGTATGAAGTGGGATCCAATTGTACAAGTACGATCAAGTAAACATGTATAGAAATTCTAAATATGCAAATATAAGCGACTGTAGCTCAATATGTTGTATAAACTTTGCAAATTCAAGTAGTTTCTCTCAAATAAATGTAGGCTATAAAATCCGTGCAAGGTTAAAAAGGGATAATTTCATTGCGACTTTTGTTGTTGTTTACAAATAAACAATATGGCGATTTTTCCACTCGTAAACAAGACAAGCAGGAACAGATAAGGTCTCATTGTAAAGTAGTAATCTGCTTGTATTTGCGGGAACTGTTGTTGGTAGGTACGAGAAATAACTGTAGTGTCATGTCTAAGTACCTTGATAGAGGGTTATTTCCCTTATTGATTATCGATTTTGTTTGAATTTGCCGCAACTCGAACTTGAGATTGGATAGCGGATCAGCGACGCTCACCTCCTTATATAGTTTCCAGGAGGGTACCATGTGACCAGATCAGCCAATCATATCACAGCTAAAATGCACTACTTCCGCAGCTCTCGGAAAGAACCCCTTTTTAAATAAAATCTAAGAGGTACGAAAGTAGGGGATGGAAGTCCTTTTGTTACTATGATAAATCGGCGTCCAAACTCTAACCATAACCCAGCAGACCTCGTAGTAACCGAAATGAACCTCATCAAAGACAGACTATAATGGCGCATGAATATCTTGTAGTACGGACTGAATTTGACACTGCGCTAAACAAATAATATTAAAAAGATGATTTTGTGAAGTACTTCTCAAAATTATGGAACTCCTTTGCTCTGTAAATTGTTGCCTAATAAAAGACAACCAACGGTCTTCCGTTATCGGACGTAAATATTGAGAGGGAGCAGTTTTTAGTAGCATACGCTTGCTGCGAAGGTCAAGGAAAATCGACTGAAGTTTACATTTGTGTAGCGATTCGAATGTAGTTATAATTGGATAAATATGACAATAGAAAGACATTGGAGCAACGAATAGTGAGATTGTCTAAATTCTACGAATGTTCTGGGGTTTGAGACTTCATTCTGATGTGCAGTAAGCGTTTGAATAAGTTTATGATTCATGAGTAAACATGACACTAAACGGGACAGTTCTGTGGCAGTTCTGACAATCAGATGTTGCGATAGGAAATTCAGGAGAGCGTCAGTAAGTAATTATTGAATCTCTTGTGTTAAATACCCGTCAGAAATATTTGTGCTCACATAGTTAATCTGTAAGTGAAGTATTTATTTATGTCTCAAAGGCTAACACAGTCAGTTTCAACTTGTGGATCGCTCGTATTTATCGGTGGTCGGGGTGCATGTATATGGAGAGTGTCAGCAAAACGGTGTTGAAGGAGGTCCCTGTGGATGACTCTTACAATTTTCAATTTGATTTTCCCTAGTTCAGTAGCGGCATTTGTCTATTCACGAAATAAGGGATGCCGCATATGTATGGATTTAAATAGCTACCAGCGACCGAGGCACGGACAATGTTCAACAAGAAGTATCTAAAAAGATAAGTGTCGAAGTTAAAAAGTCTTGGTGCATGTAAAAGAAGTTTTGACGAATTCAGAGCTCTGTTGTTGTTCTTTTTTTTGTTTGTTTGTTTTTTTGTTTGTTTTTTGTCCCCCCCCCCCACCCCCTCCCCCATCACTTTTAGCTGCCAGTCAGAGTAAATCGTAATTTACAGCGTCTGTATAGAGCGAATGGCCCAGAACCGATGCACTTACACATAGTGTTTTCAAACAGGGTGTTAATTTTCGTTTGGCGAATTTCGAACGTTGTTACTTAGTACGAGAGACTTAAAAAGCCATAACGTTTGGTAGAGTGTTTTTATATTACCGTGTTCCGTTCCGTTGATAAATTCAACATTATAAAATGTAATGCGATTTGAAATAATACGGGATTTGATATAAAATTGGGTTATAACCACATTTTAAACAATGGCTATCAGAATTTAAATATAGAATTGGATGGCATAAATTGGATGCCCATATTCCAGGACAAACCTAATACCTAATCATATTTGTAAAACACACACACACACACACACACACACACACACACACACACACACACAAAGAAACAAGAAACAAGAAAATTTGGAATTTTCGCTCTAAGGTAAAATCCTAGTTTTCGTTATGAGTTTGTGTGGACGTTTTTAAGTGCTGTAAAAAGATCAATATCTATAGGTGCCTGATTAGTAGTGTAAATAGAGCGGAGTTTATTGAAAAAAAAAAATAAATAAATAAAACAAATAAATAAATAAATAAATAAATAACCAAGTGTCTCATTGAAACGAGTATCATTTGGAACAAGACTGCTATTCACGTGACTCTGTTTAGGTACGTGAAAAATAGCCCTATCTAAAAATAGAGTGTACGGAGTAGTTGTTGTATACAGTGTAAGGTAAACAAGACTGCATTGTTTTTTTTATTTCGGGTCACAGAAGGTTCCTGGAGGAAACTAATCTAGATAGTAAACTGTTCTATAGGGAACTATTAGGCCGGGTGGAGTGCTACAACGAGTCAGTCGGTCATTCCAGTTTGTGGCCGTGAATAGGGGGAGTTTTTGGGATGTCATATGGTGGGCAATGTCATGTGTTTTCGAAGTGGCGAAGAGGACATGGAAATCCCAGGATCTGTTGCTCACTCAAGTTGCTATCACATCCCACCAAAACATTGATCTGAATTGGGACTATAGAACTGTAGCAGGTGAGAGACTTTTGAACTCCTAACATTGTAGCCTATGGCGAAATTAATTGGGGGTATGTAACCACTTAGGTACAATAATATATATTTCACTGCAAACATACCTTACCTGGTTCAATAATTTATATACGTATCTAAAGGAGCGAAAATGATAACATCATGTGTTATTCATTAAATGAATATAAATTATTCCTGAAATTATTGTTGAGTAGTTTAGAATTTTGATGTTTGACGTGTTGACGTCCCGTCATCAGTATTTCAGTAATTTCGGAACAATTATAAGATGCAATATAAATAAGCTACTATATATATAACTCTCCACAATCTAAACTAACCTGACTTTTAAGCTATATGAAGTCGTTTCGGCAATGTTTATACAGATACAGGTTATTCTTCCTGGCATGTAAATATTGCAGCAGTGGTATGGGATATGTTATTACATCGGTAAATGAGCAATCAGCCTTAAAGACACAATTTTGATTACATGGCAGCCTAATGGCTCTAAGCAGATAAGAGGTAAGAAATCCTTGGTGACATGCCTCTAATATATATGTAGGGGCCTGATAAGAGGTAATTAGATTAGATATCAGCAAAGTTAATGATGAGACAGTGAGTGAAACAGATAAGGTGGGTAATATAGTAATGATATGATGTCGTTTTTTTCACATTATTCCACAAAATTCATCTGTTTGTTATTATACATTAGAATCGTCCCGCCAAAGCAGTTCTAATGAATAACCACAACATGTTTATGGAAAAATAATAAACTAATGCCAATATATGGTAATTTATCATCAAATGCCCTCTTTATCCGCAACTGTATCAAATACCGAAAATTAGTAAGATAGATCGTATTTATTCATTCATTTATTTATTGAAAAAAGAAGCTTTATGGCACAAATTACAAAGTCCTTCTCTCTCTTCGTCTGACTCCCAATAGGTCTCTCCGTCTATCTTCCATTTTGTCTCTGCGTCTGCGTTCTTCTCAAACTGTTGTACATACTGTAGATGATGATGAAGGATGAGTAATGAGCATAGTTCTGTCTTTCCTATCTGTTGCTTCTTCATACAGGTGGGTGACGATGTGTATGGTTTGTGGATGGATGTTGGTTTCTTACCCCAGCATCGTCTCTGAGACTCTGTGGCAGTCTTCGGTTTCTGGCACTTCTCTGTAGTTCTGGTTGAGGTGTTGCTGCTCTGTCCAACGGCTTTGTACGGGGCAAGACACCGATCTGTCCAGGATGTCGGCGGATGGGATGGACATAGCATACAGTTTACCTCCCCTCTTCGTCAGCTGAAGACTCGTTGCTATCTCTGTATTCACTCTCTTCTACTAAGTCTAATTCTTCAACAGCTACTGTAATAGGCTGTTTCTCTTTCTGAACTGTGGTTGGAGGGGTATGTCTGCGGGCAAACTAATCCTGTAAAAGATAGTAGCATGTTCCGATGCAGGGTACGTGTCCTGGAATTACGCGTGTTTTCCTTCACTATCTAGTATGCAAGCATGTCTGGCACCGGCTGACCTGCTACTACATAAGGATAATGTTCCCAAAGACCAGTCAGTTTTGTTTTTCTTTGTACCCTTTCTTCTCAACCAAAACTCGGTCTTCCACTTCAAGCTTAAAATGTCTCACTTTCTCGTCGTAATATTCTTTATGTCTTCCAGCGCTTTTCTTGGCTTTTTCCAATCTCTTTCGTAAACCGTTGCAAGTGCTCGAGCCTGCCAAAATAGTCCTGGTGACTCTTGGCTGTCTCAGTATCCTGTGGTATTCCAAGGAAGGCATCAATCGCTAAACGAGGGTGTCGCCCAAACATCAAGAAAAACTGCGAGGAACCCGTTTATCAATTACAACATGTATGGTCAGTAAAAAAAAATGCTACTGGCGATATGACAAAATGGGTAGGAGGTCAGCAGAGGTCACAATTGGACAAGATCAAAACGTCCAGTAACCTGTTAAAGGAACACCAAGGAAAGAGAATTCCAATGAAGCACGACCAGAATGCAAAAGCTATAAACTACAGTGGAAGCAAATGGCTGAACATTGCTTTCCAAAACCACCACTGTTACAGATCACTTAGATAAAATAAGCCTTTGATGTTTGCTAAGGTATCAGGACCGTATATTTAGCCTGATCATGACAGGGTAGTCTAGCCAAATAAGGAAAAATGTATCTTTAACAAAACGGGGTTTCAAGATAATGCAATCGGCATTCAACTTAAGTAATCATAGGTCTAGATAAGAGCGAGTATCAGGTAAATAGTTTTCTTATTACTCGACGAAAACATATGTTGTGGATGTTCATTAGAAGCGCCTCGGCGAGGCGCTTCTAATGAGTACCACAACATATGTTTTCGTCGAGAAATAAGAAAAATATAGACACGTTTTGGTGGAAAAAAAAGTGCCTTATCTGTTGCTATGGTAATAGTGGAGTACTCCGAACTCGCATCACATTGGGAAAATGTACAATATAGCTTATAAAATAACTCTTCCTTATTTGATTTCAATGAGAAAATCAACATGAATATTTAGGTGAATGCTACCTGTAATGTATTCTATAAAGAAGGAAGTGCGAATAATCAACATGAATATTTAGGTGAATGCTACCTGTAATGTATTCTATAAAGAAGGAAGTGTGATATTGTTGAAAGAGTTTAAACAAGTTTTTGAGAAGTATTAAAGTGTTTTGTTAGTAATTTGCAATACGGTTGAAAGAGTTTAAACAAGTTTTGGAGAGGTATTAAATTGTTTTGTAAGTACTGACAGAAATTGTTTTTATGTTTTCATATTTTTTTTCTTACCGTTTCTTAATGAAACAAGAGGATAAATCTCTATCTATTTGATTCCTGTTCTTTGTTTTGCAAAATCCTAATTTTTCCCTTAAAACTGAATACGGGAAAGTTTCTCTCAGTGATGGCTTGACTCACAGCGGGTAGGGGAGTTGATAATAGATATGGGTCACTCAGAAGCTCGAAATATCTAACCTAATTGGATGTCTTCGTAATAAACCATATAACAATATAATATATATATATATATATATATATATATATATATATATATGTATATATATATATATATATATATATATATATATATATATATATATATATATATATATATATATATATATTAAGAAATATGAAATACCACTGGACTGAGTGAGGCTCGAGTCAGGAGACCTAACTACTGCACCACTACGCTTGTTAAAAAACAAGTTTCATGGAACAGTATTATGCTTGATTTCTCTGAATGACCCGTCGGATAGGGTATATTTTTTGTGCGCTAGCGCACTCATTATATACAAGGAACAAAGGAACTCTCTGGATCCATAGGATACTGAAGCTTGAATATATATATATATATATATATATATATATATATATATATATTATATATATATATATATATATATATATATATATATATATATATATATATATATATATATATAAGATTAAAACAAACTTCAACAAAGAATTCCTGCCCAGGATCAATACGGATGCAAGTACTTCAGAAAAAAGTGTATAGGGAGAAATATGAAATACCACTGGACTGAGTGAGGCTCGAACCCACGCCGGCTACGACGGCAGCGCCTAGCCCTTCAGAGTCAGGAGACCTAACTACTGCACCACTACGCTTGTTAAAATGAGGCTCGAACCCACGCCGGCTACGACGGCAGCGCCTAGCCCTTCAGAGTCAGGAGACCTAACTACTGCACCACTACGCTTGTTAAAAAACAAGTTTCATGGAACAGTATTATGCTTGATTTCTCTGAATGACCCGTCGAATAGGGTATATTTTTGGTGCGCTAGCGCACACATTATATACAAGGAACTCTCTGGATCCATAGGATACTGAAGCTTGAAAATATTATTATAATTTAAGATTTAAACAAACTTCAACAAAGAATTCCTGCCCAAGATCAATACTGATGCAAATACTTCAGAAAAAAGTGTATAGGGAGAAATATGAAATACCACTGGACTGAGTGAGGCTCGAACCTACGCCGGCTACGACGGCAGCGCCTAGCCCTTCAGAGTCAGGAGACCTAACCACTTATTACAATTTAATATTTAAACAAATTCTCTGGATCCATAGGATACTAAAGCTTGAAAATATTAAAAAACAAGTTTAAAAAAGAAGCGTAGTGGTGCAGTAGTTAGGTCTCCTGACTCTGAAGGGCTAGGCGCTGCCGTCGTAGCCGGCGTGGGTTCGAGCCTCACTCAGTCCAGTGGTATTTCATATTACTCCCTATACACTTTTTTCTGAAGTACTTGCATCCGTATTGATCCTGGGCAGGAATTCTTTGTTGAAGTTTGTTTAAATCTTAAATTATATATATATATTCAGTTTAGTGAAAAGTGCTCAATGACCGCCAAAACACTTGTTACGAGGGTCATTTAATATATAATGCAACTTACCTAATAATTTCTTATCATCACTTTCAAAATTGACATGTAGATACTTCAATACAAATGCAATTAGCACGTAACGTCACGCGACGGCTTTTGTAATGACGTCATCATACCATGACGTTATATGACGTCACTGTAAGCGTCATGGCCGCGGTCACGTCTCAGGATCAGCGTAGTTACATAAAAATTGAATGTCAGCGTAATAAAACAGGAAATATTTAGTGCATTACAGGAAGCTTGCGGCCCATATTGTCAAGTCCCTGTTTTATCTTGAATATATTTTTATATGTACATAGTATAAAAAGAAGTTTGTATCGATTTTTATTAACCAGGTTAGATTATTGCATTTGTAACTGGAGCGCTGATTATGATGACAGTTTTACTTTTTAAGCAAGTAGGTACACTTCAGCTTTCAAGTTACGGTATTACGGTAATCACGAGATAGTTATGCTGAGGGTGTATTTGATTATTTACGTCTATATACTTAAGTGGTTACCAGAACACTATATATTCCGAGTGAACCTAGGTTCGGTGATCAATATCTTCACTGTTCTGGGATTGATTTTCGTCTCAAGGCTATCTTTTGAAAGGGGAGACAATTTTCTGTCGTAATTTTGCAGTTTTGTAGCGTTCTGAGAGAAAAATGTTTTTTCCTTCATAGTTTTAGCAGTTGCTGTGTGAAACTTTGCACCGTTCGGACAATCGAACAGGTTATTTTAAATCTTGACTATCACGGTATTCTTGTGAATATTATTTTTAGATCTTGAATTTCACGGATTTCTTGTGGACACACTGTTTCAAAACGTGCCACATTACTATAAAAGTTCCCTGGTTGAATAGAACGATACACACTACAAAATTTATTTCATCAAAGACTGATCCTTGTCTTCCTTTTTCTAATCTTCATGTTGTGCTGTATCTGGGGAATCTGACCATGGTAAGTCAATAATTTATTTAATTTTATTCTTGCAATATTCTTGCTCGTCTTTACCGCAGCTAAAATTCGAGTAGGTAAATTTATTGCTTTACTACGTTGCGATTTTATGTATCATTCGTACTTACAAACCCGGCATGATAAGTAGATAGACCCTGATCAGATGTATACACTTTGGTTATATGTGTAGACCCTGATCAGACGAATAAGCCGTGTCGGGTGTGTAAACTATAAACCGAATAGGGAGGATAAGTTTGATCGATTCTATGGATCCTGGTCAGTCTGGTGAGTCTGATAGGTTCTGTAGACCCTGATCAGAATGCAATCAGTAATCTTATTTGAATAAGATAAATGGATCGGCACAATGATAGCACTACCGTACTTTGATATTACAT
Organism: Anodontia alba; assembly: GCA_964016985.1. Lineage (NCBI taxonomy): Eukaryota > Metazoa > Mollusca > Bivalvia > Lucinida > Lucinidae > Anodontia > Anodontia alba. Next base: position 90,249,732 of record OZ024828.1, on the reverse strand, counting down.
ATTCTCATCTGACATGTACATACCAGACATATACGCTTAAATGTATGGCACAGTTAGGCGTTATGTCGTTATGTGAACCGCACACACCGTACATATACGCGTAAACGTACGCTACCGTTAGGCGTTATGTTAACTGCATACACATTCAGTAGTTAGCGCGATTTACACAAATGACACATACTATATTCACTTTAAACACATATACAGAGGTCCTTTTTATTTTAATCACAAGTCTGTTTACTAGAATATTTTACGGTGAAATGGCTCAAGCAGCAAGGAGTCATCTTTGAGGCTATGACGATGGCATGTTGATATTGTACCCAATGATTACGTGGGGACGATGTGTGATCGTGTAATCATTGTGGTATAATGGCAGTTATAATTTATTTTAGCCTTTAGCGTTCTAAAGGGATTCTTACAGTGGAAGGCGCATGGGTTCTTCCTGTAAGAATGTGTAATCGTCGAGATGCCATTCCTCCGATTAATATGGTTGTCAGATATATTCTGACTGTGTGTCTGCCAATGTTGGATTTTTGTACAATATTATATGTCATTAACAGCGTCCATGTGGTTTTAGGATTTGATTTTGCTATATAATAATCAATTGCTATATAATAATCAATTGCAACGGACTTGTCGCATTTATAACATTTGGCGTACACACTCTGTATATCTAGTGGAAATTAATAAGGAAATATCTTGTCATGTTTGATATCGAGAGTTCTAGGACATGATACTTATTTTCAGGTCCCGTATCCGAAACATGACATCGAGAGTTCTAGGACATGATACTTATTTTCAGGTCCCGTATCCGTATATGTATCTGTTTCGCCACTGTGATTGTGTCCACTCGTAATCGTCACTATGATTGACCATCAAATGTTTTCCGGCAAGTTTTGTTCAAAGTTCTATAGAAACAAGTGTTAGTGATAACCGGAAATATGGAGGATACATCCGTGGACAAGTTACGTATTTACTTCAAATTTATAGTATATTTAATTATGGAAAATAACAGTATTTTCAGATTATGAAGTTTAACAATACCTGTGGATTATGGAAGCTTCGGAACATGGAAATTTGAACTTTAATTATAGTTTTTTTTTTTTTTGAACTTTTGAAATACATGCTTGTTTTTATTTTACAAAGTGTTGTGTTTATTCTATGATTGCTTGTGATTGCGTCTAGTCCATCGTCACCGGCCCGACGCTCGTCCGTTCACGTGGCACATAGTCCATCGTCACCGGCCCAACGCTCGTCCGTTCACGTAGCACATATCCTCTATCATATTGATTGCGTCTAGTCCATCGTCACCGGCCCAACGCTCGTCCGTTCACGTGGCACATAGTCCATCGTCACCGGCCCAACGCTCGTCCGTTCACGTAGCACATATCCTCTATCATATTCTCAAGTTACGATGGGTGAATGAGTTCAAGAATGGCAGGGAGTGCGTTCAAGATGCCCACCGAGCAGGTAGTACTATGGCGGCTACGGACAGTTATAATACTGAACAGTTAAAAAGGTTGTTGAAATCTGACAGAAGGATTGCGTGCGAAGAAATGGCTCTGCGCAACCATGTGAAGATGAGAAAGGTTTCGGCTAGGTGGGTGCCACATCGCTTGACGTCGGATCAAGCGGAACGTTGTTTGGAAGTGGCCATTCATCTCCTTTCACGGTTTGATTCGGAAGGACAAGACTTTTTTTATCAAGAATTGTTGCAACTGACGAAACGTGGGTGAGGTCGTATGAATCGGAACTGAAGAGACAATCAGCCGAGTGGCACACACCAAGCTCCCCGAGGCCGGCAAAGTATAGCAGAACTCAGTCTAAACTTAAGATGTTAATGATTTTTTGCCTACGATAGACATGGAATTCTCACTAGTCACAAGGTCGAGAGTGGTAAAACCATTAATGGGAAATACTATGAGGAGTATATTAAAAAAAAATAAAAAAATAAAAAATAAACACTAAGACAAGCGATCCGTAGGAAGAGACCTGACGGCGCGAATGGGGTGACGTCATTGCTAGGGCGGTACGAGTGGGAAACGTTGGACCACCCCCTTCCCCCCCCCCCCTTTATTCCCCGGACATAGGTCCCTGCGACTTTGACCTTTTCCCCAAACAAAAGAAAGATATGAGGGGTATTCGTTATAACGATTAAGAGGAGCTTGAATCCGCCGTGGCCGCGAGGGTGAGGGTACTTGAGAACGGTTGCCTAGCAACGGGTATAGATGACCTGCCAAAGAGGTGAAAGTCTGTCATTGACCACAAGGGATATTACTTTGAAGGAATGTAGAACGGTAACAACTTTAAAATATTTATTACGGAAATTATTTAAAAGGTTGCATTATATATTGAATGACCCTCTACAATAACGCAGCGTTACTATCACTCACTTAATATCAGTTACACAGAAAGCAAACTGCGGTTTAGCTATCTGTTACATACAGACAAAATATTATGTACTGGTCCTCATTTTCATATGGTGTTATTCCTGGAAATAAAGTGCTATATTGTAAATGGTCAATATTTAACTACAGGACATTTTTGACATATATAACTATGAAAATATGACGCTTGTACAATATTCTTTTATAGACACTATTTCTAATACAAACTATGGTTTCCATGTCAAGTGGAAGTGCCCCGTAACGGTAAAATGTCCAAACGGTTACAGGACAGTGCTTGACCAAAGCTTTGACTTTCATTCAAGCTGTATTTATTCTGAATAAGTATAAATACTGTATTTATTCTGAATAAGTATAAATACTTATCCAGAGAAATTCTCATACTTGTTAAATATCGAAAGAAATGTTTCTGACTTCAGGTTTTAGTACATAAAATACATGAATGGTATGGATAGTTATAAAATAGTAAAATATTATTGAAAGGGGTGTTTTGTAAAGTCGCACTTGCTGTAGTCAACATGCCATTATGTATACATCTGTTTAGTCATGAAAGGAAACCTAGTAGTACATATTTCTGATGGAAATGATTGATTTTTAATTGCATTTGTGATGGAATGGACAGTCGTAACGGTACGTGACAGCCGTAACGGTAAAAACTTAGTAACTTCAAGATGGCGTTTGGCATGTAAAACGTATATGTCTCAGAGCTTTTTACTCTAGTTCAATTGATAAGGGCTTCAGGACATATTTTACGCCTGTCAACTAAGCCATTGATCCAAAAACATAATATGAGCACAGTTACAAATTGAGTGGATATCCATGAGTTGGCGTTTTGCGAAAAAAAACTGATGATAAACCTGTTGATCAAACATAACCTTGGCATATTATGTCATCAAACTTCCAAGCAATCCATAGGAAACTATAATTTATCAAGGATTTACAATAGAATGCATATTTAGGAAAATGAATTAAAAAAAATGTCCGCACCGTTACACACTAGAGTAACAATGTGAACCTAAACATTAATGGTGTAGCCAGTAACGGTATTCTCTATGGAAATTGCACTTGTGTCCAAACAGATAGAGTGATGTCCATAGTAAAATCAACAAAACTTCTCTAGCAATATGCTACACTTGTGTAACGTTTCTCTTTTGAGATCAAATGACAGGGGGATATTTTTGGGCTGAAAGAAAGTTCGAAAAATGTACTTGTTCAAAGTTTAGGGCAAGTAAGTGTCCACATATTTAGGGTAAATACAGCACTATTATTCCTAAACTGATTATCTAACAATCTCATTCTCAGTAATATAAGTGCTATTCCATGCTCTTAAATGTATTCAGAAGACTTATTGAGGAGTATGTTTTGGCGCTTCTAATCATTACGAAAACACGCCTATTTAAATATATTGAAATTTTCATGTCCAAAAACTGAAAATTTTCAGATAAAAAGCTCTGATATTTTTCTTATTTCTGCTCAAAACATAGATTATGGGTACTCGTTAGAACCGCCTCGCCGAGGCGGTTCTAACGAGTACCCACAATCTATGTTTTTGAGTGGAAATAAGAAAAATAATGTATACCCCTGTAAACCCCAGTTTTACTATATAAAAGTGGGGTTTAAGGGGGTCAAAATTATATAGGTATGTTTACGTGATGGAGTCCCCACAACATACGTGTTTATAGAGAAATAAGATAGATTATCCCATAAGTGTCACTAAATACTACTCATTAGAAACATCTCAATCATAGGTACTAAAGAGTACCAACAGCATATGTTTTCGTGAAGAAATAAGAAAAAAATATCAATTCTTTTTTGGTTAAAACAGTTCCTTACCTTGAGCTATGGGTTGGAATTATATGCAATATATTCACTTTGATGACAAGCTTGACCGGCTCACCGGCCTAACAATACTATACATATTGTTAAGGGAAATTGATTTTAGTCATTTTATGCAAATTAGGATAAGGCTAATATTTGTAACAACCAATCTTTTTGTTTAGCCTGGGAAACAAACAAAGTCCACCATGGATGATATAACTGTAGACTCCAGTGGTTCCAGTGGTGTCGAAAAATTATTTGGCAGGCTAGAACTGAAATTGCTTACATAATACGAGGGTCGTGCAAAAAGTTCTGTCACTAATAGGCTTCCTTGGTTTTATCCCATGTATATTTTAAAATGCTTCACTGCACTTGAATGGTGTGTTGAATAGCTAACGATACACGTTTATTTCGTGCAAATTGCTTTCCAACTGACCGAGTTATTTCAAATTGAAATAGATGCAGTCATATACACTGACCATTTTACTTGTTACATTGGAACATGGACCAGGACTGAAATTCGTAGCTATTTTAAATGCCGCATTAGTCTTAATATAGATTCAAAGCAGATATTTAATGAATTGTGTGGTATATAAGGACCTCAGACCATTTCAATGCGCACAGTTTTTAGGTGGATAAAAGCTTTTAAAGCTGGGAAATTTTCTGTTGAAGATGATACCCGTCCTGGAAGGCCTAAAACCTCTGTTACCAAGGCTAACATCGCTGCTGTAAAGATTGTGGTCGAACAGGATGCGCGATTGTCTGTCAAAGATATAACTAGTTGTGCTGGCATATCAGAAGGCAGTGTGCAAACAATTCTGAAAAAGCGTTTGGACCTGAGAAAGGTTTGCGCTAGGTGGATACCTCATTTGCTCACTGAGGAGCAAAAGACACAACACCTTAAATGTGCCCGAGAACTTTTGAAAACATACAAAGGCTGTAATAGTCGGGTTATTTCTAACTTGCTAACAGGTGATGAAACCTGGCTGCACATGTTTGAGCCACAAAGAAGGGCTGATAATAAGCAATTGAAGCGAAAAGATCGAAAACGCTCATGTATTGCCAAGAGAACCATATGTTCGAAAAAGATGTTGTACGCAATCTTCTTTAATTCAAGTGGGCCAGTCGTTCAAGTGCCTTGTCCATTTGGCCATACAGTCACAGGCCGATTCTACAAGAATTCTGTACTGAAGAAAGTGAAAGAGTTTTACAATAAAAAACGACCAAGCAAAGGATGGTCAGGAGTCCACCTTTTACATGACAATGCCTCCTCTCATAAGTGTGAGGTTGTTAAGTCTTTTTTGGCTTCTGAAAAGGTGAAAGTTTTAAACCATCCACCTTATTCACCTAATCTGAGTCCCTGTGACTTCTTCTTATTTCCAAGACTTAAGAAAATGCTTTCTGGAAATAAGTATACGTATAGAATACGTCTAGAAGTTCTCTTGGCAACATTATTTATCAGTGTCACCAACAGATACCAAAGGAAGACTATTTATCTGCTTTTCGCGATTTACCCATTTTTTTATGGGTAAAAAGGTTACAAAAATGTGTTTCAGTAAAGGGGGAATACTTTGAATGTTTGTAATAAAAATATGTTTGATAAAAACGTAGCACTGAAGTAATCCGAACCCAGTGACAAATCTTTTTGCAGGACCCTCGTGCAACGTCTTCGTTAGACCAAACAAAAACAAATGTGTGTGTTTAGGTCAATCCTACCTAACCTAATATTGTTGGTGAAACTACTAGAATTTTGTTTTTATGTAAAAAAAAAAAAAAAAAAAAAAAAAAAAACAAGAGAGAGAGAGAGAGAGAGAGAGAGAGAGAGAGAGAGAGAGAGAGAGAGAGAGTTTACAAGCACGTCTAAGCTAACATTTTAGACTCGGGTCAAACTGCTCATGATCAGTGTCTACAACGTTTGCCATCCTATAACATCAATGACAGTCAAAAAGACTTGGTAAACTGTTGTTATGTAAACTATGGTGTGGAGTAATGTATTATTTAGTAATAATGGTATAATTCTATTAAATAATAATAAAAAAAACCTACCTACCCTACCTAATTTTAGTTCACCTTAGCCTCTAGGCTCATAAGTAAGCTAATAGTATAGGCAGGCTCCGCCGTCAAACGTCTTAGCAGAAACCTTTCGGCCAATTAAAGCCAAATTTCATGTGGAGGCTCAATGGAAGTTTATTTGCCGCATCTGGGGCACATGACCAAGATGGCCATCACCTCCATAAATGTAAATTCCTTTAAAAATCTTCTTCTCCGGAAACAAAGGGCTAATGGTCCTGGGGCCTGGTATTGAGCATTGGGGACATGGGCCCAATAAAAAAATGATGATATTAGGTTTGACCTTAACCAATTCTACGAAAAATTCGATTTTTTTTACATAAGACTTCTATAGGCAAAACTTCAGAACACATCTTGACTGAAACCAGATGCCCAGATCTTTGATAATTGGTATGTAACTTCATCTTGTGGTAGATTGTTCAAATTATAGCCCTTGGGTCTCGCCCCAGAGGTCACTCATTTTAAATAGACTCAGATGGGGAAACAATGTAAAAATCTTCTTGTCTGAAACTGAAAGGCCCAGAACTTTGATATTTGGTATGTAGCTTCATCTTGTGGATCTTAATCAGGATTCGCCTGTGGTTCCGGAGATATGGGTAATCGTCACAGTTTGAAAAACCTTTGGCCTCTGTATCCTATAGTAACTTGGTATGGAATTTAGCTTTAATTGATTCGGCAAAACAGACACTTCACATAAGATATGGCTTCAGTTTTTAAAATTTTCACCATAAACTTGCTCAGAAGAAATAGTTTCAGGTAAGCTACAGGACTATTCGTCCTCTGGTTTTCTAACATGTTACCCTAAAGTATCAAAGCGCTGCAGGCGCTGAAGGTCTGGGCTTTTGATAGTCTTCTATTGTCTACAGGTTTTCATAAGCATTTATTCAAAACTTTCTGTTAGTTTTTTATTACCATAGCGCTAGATAAGATATTTTTTTCCAATAAAAATGAATGAATATTTTCTCATTTCTCCATGGAAACATATGCTGTGGTAGTCATTAGAAGCGTGCCGGCATGCACTTCTAATGAGTACCTACAACAAATGTTTTCATGGAGGAATAACAAAAATATTAATCTGATACCACCCTCACCCACCCCTTCTTATCTAGAGATATAATTAGCCTGTTTAAAACTTAGTTTTAGTGTTGTGTTTTTTTTTTTTTTTTTTTTTTTTTTTTTTTGCAGCAAAACATGTTGTGGGTTCTAATTAGAATACCCTCACTGAGGCCATTCTAATGAGTACCCACAACTTATGTTTTGCAATAAAAATGACAAAAAATATCACTAAAATTATCTAATTATCTTCTTATCTATGGTTGTGAACTACTTATCTATCGAGATGACAGGCAATTATAGTCCAAACATCAAACAAAACATTATTGAATTAACGCTTGGCACTCGGAGTGACAGACAGGAAGAATAGACACACAGTATTTAATCATCTTTAAATGTTATTATTATTATTATTATTCATTTATTTATTTATTTTCTGGTCATAATCAGTTGAAAGCCTTTATTTTACTTTTATGTTATAATTAATACAACGATGAACAAAACTAGCTTTTTCGTTTTCATTGATGCATATCCAGTGACAGTCCAACATTAATGTCATTCCTTTGTCTTTAGCTAACCAGAGCAGAAGGCTCCGAAAAAGCTTATAGAATAGTTCTCCGTTGTTGTCGCCGTCATAGTCTGTCATCGTCAACACTTTCCGACAACATCTCCTCTGACACCACAAGGTAAATTGAGCCCAAATTTCATCTGTAGCATCCTTGGGCTGGGTGATTGAAAGTTTATATTTTCTATGAAAATCGACACTTTGGTTTGGTTGCTATGCCAGTTACAGTTTCCGTATACTTATAATAGGAAAGTATTTGCTAGTAATTGCAGATACTTCGACAAAACGTATATTGTAATGTTCCTTGAGTAATCTTTTATCAGCAATAGGGCTTTATTTTTACTGATTGCAATGGAAAATAGAAAGAATTCTTAAAATGATTACCTCAGAAACCATATCCTCTAAGAGACTGAGAGTTTCTATCGAAATATTCATCATAAGTACCTTTACAGATTTTGTGTTTATTTGAAATCAGGTGAGGTTTGATGCCCCTGGGCCTTCTGATGCCCAGGCCACCAGCGCCTACAGCGATTTGATTTTTTGACGGGTTGAAATGTTTGGGTATGACTACTTTGGCCTTCGGCTTGGCAAGCCAAGATCAGCTCAAAACACGCACATTTGTATTACTGAGGGTTCAGTACTAGATGACTGGCAACAAGCAAATATGATTTAAGTTTTAACAAAAATGTAAAAGTCTTAGAAGGCGTTCTTACTGACTGTCAGCATGAATTCTGACGCTGATGACCATTTTAGGCGCTATTCATGAAAACCCTGCCACAACATATTTTCAGCGAGAAATTAATGAAATATCAATACTTTTTGGATGAAAAAGAACAGTCATTGCTAATTTCACCAGAGTATCAAGATATATAAATAGTTCGCCTGTCATTACTGATAATGGCCAGTCTTAATCCAACACGTGAAATGCTACCGTTTGTGTGTGTAAGATGGCTGATGAGACCAATCTTAGCTCTAAACTGCCTGTTGCAGATAGAACAGGAGAGGTCTGAGGAAGAAAGTTCCGTTGGTGATGCCTTATCTCTGGCTTTTCGCTGAGCACGTTTCTGCTCGGCTGATTATTTTTGCTTCGTATTCACTAGCACTCCTTCTTATCAGGCTTCGCCACTTTGCTCGATCCTGTGCAATCTGTTCCATGACTCTGTTGGTATGTTGAAGAACTTAAGGGAGGCTTTGAGGGTGTCCTTATACGCTTTTTCTGATCACCATGGGAGCGTTTACCTACTTGTAATTCTCTATAGAGGACTTTCTTTGGCAAACGTTCAGCAGGCATTCTGGTAACATGGCCTGTCCATCTTAGTTGTGCCAATCTCAGAACAGTATGTACAGCCTGCTTACCTGCCCTTTTCAGGACTTCTATGTCTGGAATCCTGTCTTGCCACTTAATCCTTAGAAGTTTTCTAAGACAGCTTGTGTGGAAGTTGTACAGATTTTTGGCATGCCGTTGGTAAACTGTCCAAGTTTCACATGCGTTTAATAGTGTTGGCAGTACCACAGATATGTAGACTTTGCGATAAGTCTGATTCCACTTCGATCCCAAATATTTCCACGTAATCGGCCAAAAGCTTCACTACCTTTGACAATCCTGGCATTGACTTCATCATCAATGTGCACAACTCCTGACAATTCGCTTCCAAGGTAGGTAAACTTGTCTACCACTTGCACTCGTTGACCTTTCACTGTGATGGTAAGCTCCTTGTAAGGCATTTTAGGTCTGGCTGATATACCATCTCAGTCTTTTTGATGATGGTTGTAAGATCATAGCTGTCACATGAATCAATTACTTGATCCACGCTTTTTTTTGCATCTTCTCTCCTGTTGAAACTCTTTGCCATGTCATCAGCAAAGAGGGACTCGTCTAGTACCTCTGTCTGCACCCTGGATTAGCTTGCAACTTTCTTAGGTCGAAAAGCTTCCCATCAAAGCAATAGCTAATAGGTATACCATCATAACCAGCCGGGTAAGCACCTGTGAGCATGGCAGAAAAAAAAACATGCTGAACAGCGTTGGAGCTAGTACACAGCCTTGCTTAAATCTGTTTGTCACAGGGAATGGATCAGAAAACTCGCCATCATTTTATGCCATGCAAATATCCCATCGTGGAACTGTCACACCATTGCAATGAACTTGGCTGTAGAGACAAACTTTGTCATAATTTTCCAAAGTCACTCACTAGAAATGTTACTGTCCTTTCCAATGACTAGAGATCATTATTTGTCAAGTATTCTATATTCCACTTTAACGCTTAGCATGCTGGGTAAAACCATCAGGAGACAACATTTTGAAATATTTTACCAGAAAATAGGATTGAACATTTCATGCACATTGTGTAAGGAGATACAATTTGCATGAAATATCTACTCCTGTATTCTGGGAAAATAAGAAAAATATCAATTTGTCTTTTGCTGAATTACCCATAAAGAATATTCATTCTTTTGTAAAGCTCCAAATAAGACGAGTATTCCTGCAAATATATATATATCTTTTGTAAAGCTCCAAATAATACGAGTATTCCTGCATATATATATATATATATATATATATATATATATATATATATATATATATATATATATATATATATATATATATATATATATATATATATATATATATGCCACAAAATGTTATTTTGTGGACACTCCTAAGAATTGCACAGAGACGATTATCTGGTGAGCTTTCAAACTGTATTTTTATGGAGAGAAACAAGAAATATATCAGTACTTTTAGTTGAAAAAAGTATCTCATATAGAGCTATGCGCTTTTTATTAACCAAGAAGTATTCATAGAGCTATGCACTTTTTACAAACCAAAAAGTATTAATATTCTTCTTATTTTTCAATGAAATCATTTTTATGATCATTCTTCCCTTTCCGCTGATTCAAGAAAGGCAATTGTCAGTTACTGGTGAAAGTATGTGCATAAGTACTGGTTAATGGCTTGGAGGACTAGGCCTGCCCAGGAAAAGTGTTAGTAGGTTGACTTGCTCTGCATCATTTTAATAGTATAATAGTGTTGACTTGGCCAACACAATCAACTCAAATTCAAACACAGCTGTGTCTATAGAATCCCGCGTTTTTTCTTCCTTTTTATTTTATTTTATTTTCCAAATTTCTAGCCCCACTTTTTTACCTGCTTTTTTGTTAGTGGGCACTTGAAAAGTAAATAAGTGAACTCAGGAATTGATACAATCATTCCACATCGAGCCCCAAACACCAAACGGAAAGACAGTTAAATACAATTAATCGGCCACAAAATGAACAAATGGCAAGCAGGGCTGACAACTCTTTCCCAAAAAGGTGACAACTAAACTTAACTGAATATAACTTGAACTTACATAATTGTTAAAAGAAAAACATCAGAAAGTCAAACACCATAAAACAATTATACAAAAACACCACAATGAAAGTACCGCCCTGGTACGGTTAGTAATGAACCATTGGGGGAGGGGTGGGGAGGGCTTAAGCTAGCTTTACGGTATACTGCCTGATACAAAATACCTGTTTGGGATGTTTCTTCTAAGCCGATTAAAAGAGAATTAGCAGAATTAGTGGCATTGTACATGTTATGATGATGCTATTAGTGTGAACATGCCGACTATGGGACTCAACATTTGTGACATGAGGGATGAAGTCTGTGTCCGGGTCACATTTTCTAAACTGTTACTTAGCTCCAGATAAGGCGTTCTTTTTTTTTCCACAGAAAATTACTGATATTTTTTCTCATTTTTCACGAACACGTTTGTTGTCTTTGGGGTTCTCATTAGAAGCGCCCTGCCAAAGCACTTCTAATGAGTACCCACAACACATGTTTACGTGGAGAAATAAGAAAAGTATTATGTGGATAGTAACCAGATACCTCTACTTATCTGGAGCTATGCTGCTAGAAGGAGATGTGATCAATGTCACATGCGTATACTGTTGCATTCTTTTTGTTTGTCTATTCATTAACCGGAAGTTATTATTATTATTATTATTATTTGTAAATTTTGTTTATATTCTGACAGTTTTCATCTGCAGCTTTGATATTTCATTTAATGGTTTTAGCAACAGGTCCTTTCATTGTAACCAACAGCCAGCCACCATTGATCTCAGGATCAAGTTCACATGCATAACCTTTCTCATGCGGAATAAAGATGCCACACCCACTTCCAGTTGTCAGCCAATCAGATTGCTTGATCCTGGTTGTAGATACATTCACACACTGAATGACAAACAGTGCAGTTCCAGATCAGTTGGCTTCTGAAGAAGCCATCTGATCTGGATCTACACTGTTTGCAAAGGCAGGGTAGCTTGAAACGTTTGCATGTAATTTTATGTTCATTTTTGGTAAAGTCCCTTAATTTAGTATCATTTTAATGCCTTCGTCTGTGACCTTAAAGTATTAATGGTTGTAATACACATTGATTCTACAAAGTATCCACCTACTCAAGATGTCAGGGTCAAGATCATATGCTCAAGGATTATTTTGGACAAAAGTTTGAGACATCTGCTCATTTCTTTTTTTGCCCAAAATCTCATTAATATTTGCTAACTGGGAGGAAATATTTGCATGACAAAAGATTTTGCTATTTTGATAAACGTCATGTGCCCACTGGGTAGATCTTAGAGATTAATGCATTTTCAAAATGTTAGACTTAACTTCCTAGTTACCACATTGGATAAAAGCCGAAACACTTGTACAGTATTTACCCTAAACTATAATGGGACACTTTAATTCCTTACCATACTTGTCCAAAAATTGAATAAGTCCATTTTACTACCAGTTGACGAATATAAAAAACTGCTGGATGAGTTGCAAACTGTGTAGACTCTGATCAGACACTGCGATTTGCGGCGTCTGATCTGGGTCTCCGTTCCAAATACTTAGGATTTTACGGTATTTGCTTTAACTGTCTAATTTGTTCACACTTAATCCTCAGCATGGTTGATAAAAATTTCAGCAGACATAATTTTGAAATATGTTTAGCTCATCTAAGCCAAAGGCTCAAGGGGAGGGGGGGGGGGGAGGGGGGGCTATTGTGATCACTCACCGCCCGTCATCGTCGTCGGCGGCGGCGTCGTCGTCCGTCTGTCGGTTCGTCCGTCCGTCCACAATTTCGATGGGTTTCAATATAATATGGCAGAAATGTTCCTTTGGTGATCCTCTACCAAGATTGTTCAAGCCATCATGATTTATCGAAAAACATGACCGCCAGGGAGCGGGGTTTATTCCCATTTTTCTATAAGGAAACTTTAAAAATCTTCTTATCTGAAACCGCTGAACCGATATCAATATAAGTTGGCAGAAATGTTTCTCTCATAACCCTCTACCAAGATAGTTCAAGCCGTCATAATTCGTTAAAAACATGGCCGGCAGGGGTGGGGCTTTTTTTCCCTTTATATTAATAAAGAACACTTTAAAATTCTTCTTGTCAAAAACCACTAGACCGATTTCAATACAGTTGAAGATAAATATTGTTTTATCAAGCCATCATGATTCGTTAAAAAACATGGCTACTAGGGCGCGGAACCTATTTTCCCTTTGAGTTTATATAGAAAATATTAAAATGTTCTTGTCAGAAACCACTGGACTTATTTCAATATAATTTGGCAGAAATGTTCCTTTTGTGACCATCTACCAAGATTGTTCAAACCGTCATGATTCATCAAAAGCATGGCTGCCAGCGGGCGTTGCTTTTTCTCCCTATATATATCTATGTATAAAAGTTTAAAAATCTTCTTTTCGGAAACCATAGGACCGATTTTAGTATAATGTGTCTGAAATGTTCCTTTTATGACCTTCTACCAAGATTGCGCAAGCCATCGTGATTCGTCGAGAAACATGGCCACCATTGGGCGGGGCTTATTTTCCCTATATATCTATATAGAAAACTTTAAAAATCTTCTTTTCAGAAATCACTGGACCGATTATATTATAATTTGGCAGAAATGTTCCTTTTGCGAACCTCTACCAAGATTGTTCAAGCTATCATGATTCATAAGAAAACATGGCCGCCAGCAGGTGGGGCTTATATATATATAAGTTGGTAGAAGGAAAATCTTTTTGGTAGCACTAGATTCAGAAAGGATGCTGAAATGATAGGCGTTAAATTACATGTTGAGATGTTGAGAGCTAATCATTTACAGTGCAAATGATTTGTTTACCTGAAGCCTTTCGGCTTTCGCCTTCTTCAGAGGTTTTCTATTTAAGAAAAGGAAATGGAAAATGTAAAATTCACAAATAAAAGTTGCATGAGTTGAAAAACAGATTAGGCCATTTTCGGGCCCATATTATCTGGCCTGCTGCGACTTGATAACTGATAGTGTTTGGATATATATGAAATTTAAACATTACGCGTTAACACAACGGGCAAAAAAATGTAAAGCTTATCTTTACTGTCAACACCATTGTGCCCATATACTCAATGTATACAATGTACATAAAACTTAAATCGAAAGGGATTTACGCCAAACTGAGTGTTTCTCACCAATACGTAAGGCAAATGGGTCCAGCTTACGCTGTGATTCCGGAAAATCACATTAACTAAACGTTCCACATAAGCTGTCGCATGCCCTGACTAAAGAATGATGATGGCCATTTTGGATTTCTGTTCAGAATGATTCTAGATAGTTTGATCTACTCGTCACCCTTATGCTTCCTATCAATTTTCAAGACAATCGGCCTTTTGTTTCAGGAGAAGAAGCGAAAAATAGATTTTCAAGATGGCGGCCATGGTGGTCATCTTGGGTTTCCCATCGAAATAAGTTTAGCTATTCTTTATCGACATGTCACCCCGATTCTAGGTGGTGGCCATGGCGGCCATTTCGGATTTTGGATCGAAACAATTTTAGCTATTTTTGCTCTACAAGACTCCGGTGCTTCCTACCAAGTTTCAGGTATATTGGCCATTCGATTCAGGGGAAGAAGCGAAAAATAGATTTTCAAGATAGCAGCCATGGCGGCGATCTTCTATTTCTGATCGGAAAGATTTTAGCTATTTTTGATCTACTTGTCACCCTGATGCTTTCTACCAAGATTCAAGTCAATTGGTCTTTTGATTCAGGAGAAGCGAAAAGCAGATTTTCAAGATGGCCGCCATGGCGACCATCTTGGATTTCTGATCAGAACGATTTTAGCTATTTTTGATCTACGAGTCACCCTTATGCTTCCTACCAAGTTTCAAGTCAATCGGCCTTTCGGTTCAGGAGAACAAACAAAAAAAAAAATAGATTTTCAAGATGGCCATGGCGGCCATCTTGGATTTTCGTAAGGAACGATTTTAGCTACTTTTGATCTACATGTCACCGCAATGCTTCCTACCAAGTTTCAAGTCAATTGGCATTTCGGTTCAGAAGAAGAAGCGAAAAACAGATTTTCAAGATGGGTCCATGGAGGCCATCTTGGATTTCCGATCGGAACGATTTTAGCTATTTATGATTACCAATGTCACCCCACTGCTTGCTACCAAGTTTCGGGTCAACTGGCCCAGGGTTGTAGGAGGAGTAGGCTTTTAAAGCAAATTGTTGAAGCCACACGACGCGTGACGTACGCGGGAAGACGGACATTGACTGATCACAATAGTTCACCTTGAGCACTTCGTGCTCAGGTGAGCTAACAAACAATTTGTATGGTTCGGTGCTTATGCAGTAATGCCATAAGCGTTTCTGTGATTTAACTGAGACTATTGACACGACGGTTGGGCCAGACAGCGAAAAACACCGGGTATTCGACTTGCAAGGCGAAATACGGGACATGACGTCAATCTACAAAATTTGCGGTCGCGGACATCTTGAATTTTATCTTCACTTCGAATTTTATATCTATCCATTCTCCGTCTATTTACAAGCTAAGCAAATTTCATTTTGTATGGTGTAATTTTCAGGTAATACATGTGCTGAACGCTTTTTTCACGTGATAATTAAAAACAAAAACAAAACAAAACAAAAGAAAAATAAAAAAAACTTCAACACAATAATTTGCCGTATAGGCAAATTCTGCTTAACGGCTTATCTTGCTTATTTTTTATGCCCCCGCCATTTTCAATGGGACGGGGGGCGGGCATATAGTATCACTGCTGTCCGTACGTACGTCCGTCCCGTTTGTGGTTTCCGTTCCATATCATTTGAAAAGATTAGTGAATTGGATTCATATTTTATACATAAGCATATAATTATAAAATACAATGTATAGGTCAAGTTTGATTTAGGGTACCAATTATTTTTGGAGTTACGGCCCTTTATCAATGTTGAAAAATAGTTGATAAATTGTTTCTGTTCGATATCTTTTGAAAAGATTAGTGTATTGGATTCAAATTTTATACACAGGTATATAATCATAAAATGTATGATAAATTTGATTTAGGGCTAAATTCACCAATTATTTTTGGAGTTATGGCCCTTTTTCAACTTTGAAAAATGGTTTCCATTCCATAACTTTCGAAAAGATTAGTGAATTGGATTCATATTTTATAAACAAGCATATAATTATAAAATATAGGTCAAGTTTGATTTAGGGTAAAATCCACCGATTATATTTGGAGTTACGGCCCTTTATCAATATTGAAAAATAGTCGAAAAATGATTTCCGTTTGATATCTTTTGAAAAGATTAGTTTATTGGATTCAAATTTTATATACAGGTATATAAGCATAAAATGTATGTCAAGTTGGATTTAGGGTAAAATCCACCAATTATTTTTGGAGTTATGGCCCTTTTTCAACTTTGAAAAATGGTTTCCATACCATAACTTTTGAAAAGATTAGTGAATTGGATTCATATTTTAAACACAAGCATATAATTATAAAATATAGGTCAAGTTTGATTTAGGGTAAAATCCACCGATTATATTTGGAGTTACAGCCCTTTTTCAACGTTCAAAAAAGTTTCAGTTTGATATCTTTTGAAAACATCAGTGTATTGAATTCAAATTTAACACACAGGTATATAATCTTAATATAATCATAAAATAGAGGTCAAGTTCAATGTATTATCAACCCATTATTATGGGAGTTGTGGCCCTTTTTCACCTTCAAAAGATGTTTTCCTTCCGATATTTTTTTTTTTTTAAAAAAGATTGATTTGTGTTTTGGATTCATATTTTATACCCAGGTATATAATCATAAAATATGGTCGTTCGATTTAGGGTAAAATCTGCCAATTATTATGAGAGTTATGGCCCTTTTTTCAACTTCATTTTTTGCAAAACACTTGCGTGTGGTTGAGGATGGCCCTGGACGGGGGCATCTGTGTCATACTGACACATTTCTAGTTTCTATATATACTGCGACACCCTCATTTTCTGAGTATTACGCGCACGTCTTCCTGGGTAGAAACCAATACTGAACCATGTGAATAAAGTGTCTTGCTCAAGGACACGACACTTAGTGCTCGTTGGGGTCGAACTCGCCAACTGGCTAACTCATGATCTTGAATCTGACGTTTTACCACTGCACTACAGTGCTCCATTTAACACTGCACCACAGCGCTCCACACTCCTTCAAATAATGTTGAACAAACGACATCAAAACGTCTTCATTTTGGTACATGTTTTGATAAACTGACTTAATGGAAATATAAAATTGATTTTCTAATGGAACACTCGAAATACTTTAGAATGATTATGAAAAACGTGTTTCTGTGAAAAATAACAGGACTGCACGAAAATCGCAACTAACAAGATTGTCGCAAGAAATGATAAACTTTATTCTTAAACTTTATTATTCACCTTTCATGAACTATCCTAGTCTACTCAAACATATACTCTTTGTTGTTTTGTGGTTTATTCTACGAGGCGATTTGTTTTATGTCTTACCTTGTATCATTTTGTTCTTGTGTTTTTCAGTCCTTTTAGCATTGCCATTACCTCGCTTGGGGAAGAGAGAGCTAATCTTAGTGCTTTTCGTACGTTTGTTCGATTTGTGCTTATTTGGATTTGTCGGTTTCCTCTTCCTCTTGGTGTTTGGGAAGGGCTGCGGTTTGTGATTGTGGCACTCCCTGGATTTTTCTCTTGCCTTTTTTTTTTATGTATTTGACGAATTAGATCATAGCATAATTATAAAATAAAGAAGGGTCAAAGTCGTGTAAAAACCTACAACGGTAGCGGCGTTTGATGGCCGACACCAAAGGCGTACAAAATTGCTTTTATAAGTCTATGCTGACACTGACAACCAATTTAAACCATTTATTGCCATTACAGTGAATTGGTAGATGATAATGTACATGTAGATACATTAAAGAATAGATCGTTCTTCCTCTTTCGAACTTTCCCGCGTCCCACTTGAAACAGTTTAGCATTTATTACTCTATAGGCAAATTCAGCAGACGACAAATTGATGATATTTATTCTTATTTCTTTCTCCAGAAATAGGATTTGACATTTCATGCAAAATGTCTCCATTACAGACAATTTGCCTGAAATGGCAAAACCTTTTTCTTTGGAAAAACAAGAAAAATATTTCAAAATGTCGTCTGATTAAAATTACGCCTTAGTAGTTATTCCAACAGGTAAACAACGTTCAAACAACGTCGTTCTAACATTGATTGTATCAAAGTTGAAACGACCCCTTTTCAGCATTGTGTCTGCTATGTACTATCCACGAACCGTCTCATCAGTTACAGCAAAGAAAGCATTGAGGCTTCTTGTAGATATGGCTCCACTAAGATACACTATACACTTGTAATGAAATGAAAGAATGCAAATAGTATATAAGCTTTAATTATTTTTTTATAACTACTTCTACTGAAATATATAGTATAGCTTCCTTGTCTGTTGCTATTAGTTATACTTGTCTGATTTTTTTTTTTTTTTTTTTTTTTTTTTATCATATTACATTAGATTGTTTAGAAATAGATATTTTTGCCATTAATTATATTTGTCTGGTTTTATCAGATTACATCAGATTGTAAAGAAAAAAAAAAAAATATTTTAGCAATTTACGAAATTTAAATATGTTTTCAGATTAAGTGCTCAGTTTCAGGATATGAACTGAATTTAAATGCATCAGGATACAATGAATCTGAGGTCAACATATTAAAATCGTATTTCAGAAAATCATAAAGTCGATATACACTAAGACAAAATTAAACATTTTCAGACAGACAGACATGGACTAAAATAAGAGGGGTGTGACCAGGCGTCCATAGAAAGTAAGCTTTACTTGGTAAGCAGGCTTTGCCCACCAAGCAGAGATTTAGGAAAATACGGAAATAGTAATGTCCGAGACTTAGAAAATTTATTTATCGCTTGGCTGAAGCAAAAACATCAAATATAAGTCTGGGAAAAGCCATATTGTAGGGACTGACTGAGGCCTCGCATAGAAATTCTTAAGTGTTGACAACAATTTCGTTTTTTTGGATATCTCTGAGAACAATCATAATTAAAATGAACCATGCGAAACCATGTGAATTCCAGGTAGTTATCCTAAATATTCGGACACCTTAACTCCTTACTACCATATATACCCTATGTACTCAGATACCTTAACCCCTAACAAATGTATTTACCCTAAGAATGCGGACCCTTTAACTCCTTTCTACCGTATTAATCCTAAGTATTCGGACTACAATCGTATTTACTTTAAGCATTCTTACACCTTATCTCCTTACAACCGTATTTACCCTAAGTTTATACTGGCCCTTTAACTCCTTTCTACCATATATACCCTAAGTGTTCAGACACATTATTTCTTATAACCGTATTTATCCTATGCAACTGGACATGTTAACTCCTTTTACCCGTATTATTTGGACCCTTTAACTCCCTACTACCATATTAACCTGAAGTATTCGAACACCCTTACCTCTAATTACCGTATTTACCTTAGCATTCTTACACCTTAATTCCTTATTACGTATGAACCCTAAATATTCGAAAACATAAACTCCTGATTACCGTATTAACCCTAAGCATTCGGACATCTTAACCCATAGCTAACGTATATTTACCCTCTAAGTATTCGGACACCTTAACCCCTAACTAACGGGCATCTTTACCCATTGACCCTAAGGATTCGGACTCTGTTACCCCTAAATAACGTATATTGGCCTAAGCATGCGGACACCTTTACCCTTATTAACGTATACTGATCCTAAGCATTCGGACACCTCTACCCCTAACTAACGTATATTGACCCTAAGCATTCGGACATCTTTATCCATAACTAACATATATTCACCCTAAGCATTCGGACACCTTAACCCCCTAACTAACGTATATTGACCCTAAGCATTCGGACATCTTTATCCATAACTAACGTATATTGACCCTAAGCATTCGGACTCCTTTACCACAAATTAACGTAGATTGATCCTAAACATTCGGACACCTTTACTCATTTACAGTGAGATCTCTGTCACCTTTATCCCTAACTAGCGTATATTTACCCTAGGCATTCGGACATCTTTACCCCTAACTAACGTATATTGACCCCAAGCATTCGGACAACTTTACCTCTAAATAACATATATTGACCCTAAGCATTCGGACATCTTTATCCATTTCCAGTTTGCACACGGTCATCTTTATCCCTAACTAACTTATATTTACCCTAACTATTCGGACAACTTTACCCCTAACTAACGTATATTTACCCTAAGCATTCGGATACATTTAACACTTACTAACGTATATTTATCCTACGTATTCGGACACCTCTACCCCTAACTAACATATATTGACCCTAAGCATTCGGACAACTTTATCCCTAACTAACGTATATTTACCCTAAGCATTCGGATACATTTACCACTTACTAACGTATATTTACCCTAAGCATTCAGACACCTTTGCCCTAACTAACTATATTTACCTTAATCATTCGTACATCTTAACCCCTAACTAACGTATATATCTACCCTAAGCATTAGGACACCTTTACCTCTTATTAACGTATACGTTACCCTAAGCAATCGGACATCTTTACCCTAACTAACGTATAGTTACCCTTAGCATTCGGACACCTCTACCCCTAACTAACGCATATTTTCCCTAACCATTCGGACACCTTTACCCCTAACTAACGTATACTTTACCCTAAGCATTCGGACATCTTTACCCTTACTAACGTATATTTACCCTAAGCATTCGGACACTTCTATCCGTAACATATTTTCCCTAAGCATTCGGACACCTTTATCCCTAACCAATGCATACTTTACCTTAAGCATTCAGATACTTTAACCCCTAATTAACGTGTACCTTATCCTAAGATTCGGGGCCTTAAACTCTTTACTACAGAATTTTACCCTATAAATTCTTATACCTTAACTCCGTGCTACCGTATTAACCATATATATTCTTACAACTTTTCCCCTGACTAACGTATATTTACCATAAACATTCGGACACCTTTATCCCTTACTAACGTATATTTACCCTAAGCATTCGGACACCTTTACCCCTAACTAATGTATATTTTCCCTTAACATTCGGTCACCTTTACTCCTTACTAATGTTTATTTACCCTAAACATTCGGACACCTTTACTCCTAACTAACGTTTATTTACCCCTATCTAATGTATATTTTCTATTAGTCTTCAGACACTCTTATACCTAAACTCCGTATTACCGCATTTCGCTATATATTCTTACACCTTTACTCCTTACTACCGCATTTCACTATATACTCTTACACCTAAACTCCGTACTACCGCATTTCGCTATATATTCTTACACATTAACTCCGTACTACAGTAATTACCCTATATATTCTAACACCTCTACCCATAACTAACGTATATTTACCCTAAGCATCCGGATACCTTTACCCCTAACTAACATATATTTACTCTAAACATTCAGACACCTTCAGCCCTAACTAATGTATATTTACTCTGAACATTCGGACAACTTTACCCCTTACTAATGTTTATTTACCCTAAACATTCGGACACCTTTACTCCTAACTAACGTTTATTTACCCTAAACATTCGGACACCTTTACTCCTAACTAACGTTTATTTACCCTAAACATTCGGACACCTTTACTCCTAACTAACGTTTATTTACCCTAAACATTCGGACACCTTTACTCCTAACTAATGTATATTTACCCTAAGCATTCGGACACCTTTACCCCTTACCAACGTATATTTATCCTAAGCATTCGGACACCTTTATCCTTAACTAATGCATATTTTCTAATAGCCTTCGGACATCTTAACTCCTTACTACCGTATTTCGCAATATATTCTTACACCTAAACTCCGTGCTACCGTATTTACCAAATATATTGTCACACCTTAACCCCTAACTAACGTATATTTACCATAAGCATTCGGACACCTTTATCCCTAACTAACGTATATTAACCCTAAGCATTCGGACATCTTTACCCCTTACTAACGTATATTTACCCTAAGCATTCGGACACCTTTACCCCTAATTAATGTATATTTTCTATTAGCCTTCGGACACCTTAACTCCTTACTACCATATAGCATTTCGCTATATATTCTTACACTTTACTACCGTATTTACCCAATATATTTTTACAAATTATCCCCTAACTAATGTATTTACCCTAAGTATGCGGACCCGTTAAGTCCTTACTAACGCATTTACCCTAAGCTTTACCGTTTTACACAGTCATTTGCTAACTCGATTCTTTCGCAGAAAAATTGAAACGGAGTGGAAATTGTAAGCGCTGATAGTCGAGCGTACCTAAGCGTTCGGACAGCATAACTCCAAATTCAAGTATTCACCCTAAGCATTTGGACGCACTTACTCCTATCTAACGTATTTGGACTCTTTAACTCCTTACTACCATATTAACCCTAAGTATTTGGACACCACAACTCCCTTAGTATTCTTACACCTTAAAGGGCAAATATAAAGGTTTTTAAAATATTCCTGGTTTTCAGGGTGTTGATAGAATGCTTTAAGAGAATTATTTTGTTGAAAACCCCATCAAAAAATTCCAATCCAATCAAAAGTTATGGTGATTAATTTACGATACCTACCCTTTTTCCTGTTAGAGTAACCTCCCTTGGATTGTGTATTGATTAAGGCCCACAATGCAATATTCTGTGATGTCATAGTGGAACTTAAATTTTAAATTGAAATTTTAAACAGGAGTATTCTGTATTTCTTTATATGCTACATAGTTTTTCTCCTTAACCATTATTGAAATTGGTCTCTGTCCACAAATAAGCCCATGAATAGAGAATTTAACTCAAAATTTAATCTGTTATTTAAATTTAAAGCTAAATTTTAAAATGTTTAAAACTTGACTAATATTAAATTTTTCGTAAGTTTTTTTTAATAATAGTGAATTTTGGATGTATATCATATAAATGAATACCAAAAAAGTCAATTTTGGCTAATTATTAAGCATTGTAACTGGATTTTAAATTATTTAAATGAAATTTTTAAATTTGAAATGTAACACTTTAAACGGAAGATAAGAGCTAAATTCCTATGTATATTAGTTTAAAGGAGCTGAATAAATTAAACAATATGAAAACTGAATTGATACAGATTAAAGAGCAAAAAATATTGGCAATTTAAAAAAGTTTAAAATTTTACTGTTCCCTTATGATGTCATAAAAAGGCTCATGAATATTAATGAGGCAGCCTGAATTCAATCCTCTTGGATGTTAAATATCAAATTTCAAATCGCAATATTTCAGAAACCGTTTAAGATAATTTGATGCGGTTTTCGGCAGTCACCTCCTTACTGAAGTGCCCTTAAATATTTAATAGAATTAAAACCTTTATATTTGCCCTTTAACTCCTTTATACCGCATTTACCCTATGTATTTGGATATCTTTACTCCGTTCTACCGTATTTACCCTAGAAATATTATATCTCAACTCTTTACTACCGTATTTACCCTCAGTATTCAGAGTCCTTAACTCCTTACTACCGTATTTTTCCTAAGTATACGGACTCCATAACTCCTTACCACCGTATTTACCCTAAGTATTCAGCATACGTAACTTCTTACTACTGTATTTACCTTAAGTATTTGGACACCTTAACTCTTTACTGCCGTATTTACCCTGAGTATTCGGACACCTTAACTCTTTACTACCGTGTTTACCCGAAGTATTCCGACAATTTATCTCGTTACTACCGTATTTACCCTAAGTATGTGGACACCTTAACTCGTTACTACCGTATTTACCCTAAGTATTTGGACATCTTAACTCTTCTACCGTATTTACTCTAAGTACTTGGACACCTTAACTCTCTTCTGCCGTATTTACCCTATGTATTTGGACACCTTAACTCTTTGCTACCATATTTACCCTAAGTATTTGGACACCTTAACTTTTTACTACTATATTTACCCTAAGTATTTGGACACCTTAAATCTTTACTACCGTATTTACATTAGGTATTTGGACACCTGAAATGTTTACTATTGTATTTAACCTAATATTCGGACACCTTAACTCTTAACTACCTAATTTACCGTAAGTATTTCGACACCTTAACTCTTTCCTACCGTATTGACGCTAAGTATTTGGACACTTTAACTCTTTACTACCATATTTACTCTAAGTATTTGGACATCGTTACTCTTTACTACCGTATTTACCCAAAGTATTCGGACACCTTAACTCTTAACTACCATATTTACCGTAAGTATTTGGACACCTTAACTCTTTACTACCATATTTACCCTAAGTATTTGGGCACCTTAACTCTTTACTACCGTATTTACCCTAAGTATTCGGACACCTTAACTCTTAACTACCGTATTTACCGTAAGTATTTAGACATCTTTACTCTTTACTACCGTATTTACCGTAAGTTGTTGGACACCTTAACCATTTACGACCGTATTTACCCTAGGTAATTTGAAACCCTTACCCCTTACTATGTATTTACCCTAAACAATTGGAAACCTTGACTCTTTACTACCGCATTTACCTTAACCCGAAATGTTTGGATACCTTAATTCCTTACAACCATATTTACCCTAAGCATTCAGAAACTTTAACTCCTTGTCCCCTAACTAATGTATATTTACCCCAAGCATTCGGATACCTTTACCACTAACTAATGTATATCTACCCTAAGCATTTGGACATCTTTACCCCTAACTAACTTACATTTACACTAAGCATTCGGACATCCTTACCCCTAACTACCGTATATTTACCATAATCATTCTGACATCTTTACCCTAACTAACGTGTATTTACCCTAAGCATTCAAACACCTTACCCCTAACTAACGTATATGTACACTTAGCATTCGGACACCGTTATCCTAACTAACGTATATTTACCCTTAGCATTCGCACATCTTTTACCTCTAACTAACGTATATTTACACTAAGAATTCGGACATCCTTACCCCTAACTAATGTGTATTTATCATAATCATTCGGACATCTTTGCCCTAACTAAGCATTCGAACAATTTTTGGCTTAACTAACGTATATTTACACTTAGCATTTAACACCTTTATCCTTACTTTTATTTCTCATCTTATTTGAATCGCCAGAGCTTCTTCAAATCTTAGTGACTTTAACTGCCGTAATAAAGCCCTTACTGCCAAACTTCTTAGGCAGGGCTTTCGATATTCTAAACTTCGTAAGGTGTTTTCGAAATTTTATCGCAGACACAGTGCCTTGGAAGGAAAAATATAACGTCAGTCTGAAAACCCTTCTGCAAAACGGGTTATCGGAACCAGAATTTTCGGTGACTTAGTGTACAGATTTAGAAAATTTGTGAGAAAATCTAACTGTTCGGAACAATTCAATAAACTAATTAACTGTTATAAAAGAATTGGCTACAGCCTGGATATTATGCGGCAGTCTACATACCTAGTTATCAACCCAATCATTGTTGATGGCTATGCTTCACTCTTTAATTGCACGACGGCGGTTCGGGCTTCAGACTCAATGACGACCTCTTCGTAAAACTTTAACCAGTGGGTTGGAGCTTGACGATATGTCTTTGGCTTGGCCCGCCGAGGTTCAACTATTGGTTTCCATTTACTCTGGCACACAGTAGAATTCGCCATTACTCGGCTTTGTTTATTATAGTGATTAATTTGGTTTTTATGTTTTTTTTGCGTTGATGCATTGACTGAGGTGAGATCCTTTTTGCGAACCGATTTTTTTTTATGTATTTCTGTATTAAAAGTAGCATCAGGACCCAGGGTGAAGTTGGCTGGCCGTAACAGTGCTTTGAATCCCCGGTGGTTTATTCTACTGACCGTTCGAAGGCAGTGGTCCCGGTGTTACTCTTACTCTTTGTTACTTTGTGGTTTATTCTACGAGACGATATGTTTTAAGACTTGCCTTGTGTTATTTTGTTCTTGTGCTAGTCCTTTTAGCATTGCGATTATCTCGCTTGGGGAAGAGAGAGCTAACCTCAGTGCTTTTCGTATGTTTGTTCGATTTTCGCTTGTTTGGTTTTGTTTCCATTTCCTCTTGGTGTCTGGGAAGGGCTGTGGATTGTGATTGTGGCATTCCCTTGACTTTCCTCTTACCTTTGTTTTACGTATATTTACTCTAAGCATTAGGACACCTTTACCCCTAATTAATGTATATTAACTATTAGCCTTCGGACATCTTAACTCCTTACTACCGTATTTCGCTATATATTCTTACACCTAAACTCCGTGCTACCGTATTTACCAAATATATTGTCACACCTTAACCCCTAACTAACATATATTTACCATAAGCATTCGGACACCTTTATCCCTAACTAACGTATATTGACCCTAAGCATTCGGACACCTTTACCCCTTACTAACGTATATTTACCCTAAGCATTCGGACACCTTTACCCCTAATTAATGTATATTTTCTATTAGCCTTCGGACACCTTAACTTCTTACTACCGCATTTCGCTATATATATTCTTACACCTTAACTCCCTACTACCGTATTTCGCTATATATTCTTACACCTTTATTCCGTACTACAGTATTTACCATATATATTCTTACACCTCTACCCCTAACTAACGTATATTTACCCTAAGCGTTCGGACATCTTTACCCGCAACTAACGTATATTTACTCTAAACATTCGGACACATTTACCACTATCTAACGTATATTTACCCTAAGCATTCGGGCAGCTTTTACCTTAACTAACGTATTTTTACTCAAAGCATTCGGACATCTTTACCCCTAACTACCGTATATTT
This sequence comes from Anodontia alba, assembly GCA_964016985.1. Taxonomy (NCBI): domain Eukaryota; kingdom Metazoa; phylum Mollusca; class Bivalvia; order Lucinida; family Lucinidae; genus Anodontia; species Anodontia alba. The sequence continues at coordinate 90,222,704 of OZ024828.1, read as the reverse complement.
ACCCTAAGTATTCGGATACCTTTACCCCTAACCAATGTACAGTTACACTTAGCATTCGGACACCTAACTCATCACTACTGTATTTCCCCTATATATTCTTACACCTCGTAACTCTACCGTATGTACCGTAAATAGTTTTACACCTTAACCCCTGACTAATGTATTCACCCTAAGTATGTGGACCCTTTAGATCCTTACTACTGTATTTACCCTAAGCATTACTATCTTGTACAGACATTTTCTGACTCAATTCTTTCGTAGACAAATATTAGTTGAAATTGTACGCGCTGATAGTTGAGCGTACCTAAGCATTCAGACACCAAATTCACGTATTAACCCTAAACATTTGGACACTATAACTCGTAACTTACGTATTTACCCTAAGTATTTGGACCCTTTAACTCCTTACTTCCGTATTAACCCTAAGTTTTCGAGCACATTTACTCGATAAGTATACTTATACCTTAACAACTTTACACCGTATTTACCCTATGTATTTGGACGCCTTAATTCCGTTCTACCATATTTACTCGAAGCATCTAAATTCCTTACTACCGTATTTACTCTTATTATTTGGACACCTTAAATCTTAATAACCGTATTTATCCTAAGTATTCTTACACCTTAATTCTTTACTAGCGTAATCTTACACCTTAACTCTTTCCTACTTAAGTATTCGGACACCTTAACTCTTTACTCCCGTATCTACCATAAGTATTCAAACATCTTAGCTCCTTAATACTGTATAAACCCTAAGTATTCGGACACCTTAGCTCTACTACCGCATTTACTGTTAGTATTTGGTTATCTTAACTCTTTACTACATATTTACCCTAAGTATTCGGACACCTTAACTCTTTACTACTGTATTTACCTAAGTATTCGGACACCTTAGCTCTTTTTTATGTATTTACCTAAAGTTTGCGAACAGATTTATTCCGTACTACAGTTTTAAACTTTAATCTTTACTAAGGTATTCTTACACCTTAACTCTTTACTACCTAAGTATTTGGACACCTGAACTCATTTCTATCTTATCTTCCGTACGTATCGCACATCTTAACTCTACTACCGCATTTACCCTAAGGATTCGGATACCTTGACCCATTGTAGATTAGAAACCCGAATAAGGGCAATTGTCAAATAGTGCAGACCCAGATCAGACACCGCATAACTTTGCGTCTGATCAGGGTCTCCACTGTTTGCTAATAGTTCAACCCATTTTTCTCTAGGATTATCTTAATCTCATAGCCGGACATATCTAAAATTGAAACTGGACACTTCTAATATGTAGTGTGGGGGAATTTTGTCGGTCTACAATGGATTACTACCGTATTTACCCTAAGTATTCGCAACCTTTAACTCTTTACTACCGTGTTTACCTGAAGAATACAGACTTCGCAACTCTTTACTACCGTATTTACCCTAAGTATCCAGACATCTGAATCCCTTTCTAGCGTATTTACCTTAAGTATTCGGTACTACCGTGTTTACCTGAAGAATTCGGACACCGCAACTTTACTACCGTGTTTACCCTAAGTATTTGGACACCTGAACTCTTTACTACCGTATTTACCCTAAGTATTTGGACACCTTAACTCTTTACTACCATATTTACCCTAAGTATTTGGACACCTTAACTCTTTACTACCATATTTACCCTAAGTATTTGGACACCTTAACTCTTTACTACCATATTTACCCTAAGTATTTGGACACCTTAACTCTTTACTACCGTATTTACCCTAAGTATTTGGACACCATAACTCTTTCGTATTTATATCCCCCGCAAACTTTGTTTGTGGTGGGGTATACTGTTTTCACGTTGTCTGTCCGCCCGTCCGCGCAAACGAATGCGCATATATTGGGTAGGCATCTAGTGGGTACTTTACATAGTTTGCTTTAGTCCGTCAATGATACCCAACAAAAAGCGGGTCTTGTTGGGTATTTTTAACTACTGCTGGGTACTTTTACATTTTTTGTTTATGAAAATTTAACATCGAGTACCCAGTAAGTGTCAAAAAACATCGCCGCCAGTGGGACGGGGCTTATTTTCCCTATATATCCATATAGAAACTTTACAAAAATCTTCTTGTCAGAAACCACTGCATCGATTTTAATATAATTTTACAGAAATGTTCCTTTGGTGACCCTCTCCCAAGATTGTTCAAGCCATCATGATTCGTCAAAAAACTTGGCCGCCAGTGGGCGGGGCTTATTTTCCCTATATGTCTGTCTAGAAACTTTAAAACTCTTCTCGTCAGAAACCACTGCACGGATGTCAATAAGACTTAGAGAAATGTTTCTTTGGTGACCCTCTACCAAGATTGTTCAAGTCATCATGATTCGTCAAAAAACATGGCTGCCAGTGGGACGAGGCTTATTTTCCCTATATATCTATATAGAAACTTTACAAAAATCTTCTTGTCAGAAACCACTGGATCGATTTTAATATAATTTGACAGAAGTGTTCCTTTGATGACCCTCTCCCAAGATTGTTCAAGCCATTATGATTCGTCAAAAAACTTGGCCGCCAGTGGGCGGGGCTTATTTTCCCTATATGTCTGCCTAGAAACTTTAAAACTCTTCTCGTCAGAAACCACTGCACGGATGTCAATAAGACTTAGAGAAATGTTTCTTTGGTGACCCTCTACCAAGATTGTTCAAGTCATCATGATTCGTCAAAAACATGGCTGCCAGTGGGACGGGGATTATTTTCCCTATATATCTATATAGAAAACTTTAAAATTCTTTTTGTCAGAAACCACTGGATTGATTTCAATATAATTCGACAGAAATGTTCCTTTGGTAACCCTCTACCAAGATTATTCAAACCATTATGATTCAGCAAACACCATGGCCGCCAGTGGGCGGGGCTTATTTTCCATGTATATGGATATAGAAAACTTTAAAAAATCTTTTTGTCAGAAACCACTGCACGGATGTTAATATAATTCAGCAAACATGTTTCCTTACTGACCCTCTACCAAGAGTATTCAAGCTGTCATGATTCGTCAAAAAACATGGCTGCCAGAGGGCGAGGCTTATTTTCCCTATATGTCTATATAGAAAACTTTTAAAAATCTTCTCGTCAGAAACCACTGCACGGATGTCAATATAACTTGGCAGAAATGTCCCTATAGTGACCCTCTATCAATATTGTTCAAGCTGTCATGATTCGTCAAAAAACATGGTCGCCAGGGAGCGGGGCTTATTTCCCTATATATCTATATAGAAAACTTTAAAAATCTTCTTGTCAGAAACCACTGGACCGATTTCAATATAACTTGGCAGAAATGTTTCTATAGTGGCCCTCTATCAAGATTGTTCAAGCTGTCATGATGCGTCAAAAACATGGTCACCAGGGGGGCGGGGCTTATTTCCCTATATATCTATATAGAAAACTTTAAAACTCTTCTTGTCAGAAACCACTGGACCGATTTCAGTATAACTCGGCAGAAATGTTCCTTTGGTGACCCTCTACCAAGGTTGTTGAGGTCGTCATAATTTCTGAAAAAAAAAACAAAAAAAACATGGCCGCCAGTGCGAGCGCTAATTTTCCCTATATATATATATAAATTTAAAAATCTTCTTGTTAGAAACCACAAGACGGATGTCAATATAATTCAGCAGAAATGTTCCTTTGGTGACCCGCTACCAGGATTGTTAAAGCCATCATGATTCGTCAAAAACATGGCCTCCAGAGGGCGAGGCTTATTTTTCCTATATATATAGAAAACTTTAAAAATCTCCTTTTCAGAAATCGCTGGAGGGATGTCAATGAAACTTAGCAGGAATGTTCCTTTTGTGACCTTCTACTAAAAGTGTTGAAGCCATCATGATTCGTCAAAAACATGGCCACCAGGGGGTGGGGCTTATTTTCCCTATATATCTATATTGATAACTTCAAAAATCTTCTTGTCAGAAAAAAAAGGTAAGAGAAAAGTCCAGGGAGTGCCACAATTACAATCCACAGCCCTTCCCAGACACAAAGAGGAAGAGGAAACCGACAAATCCAAACAAGCACAAATCGAACAAACGTACGAAAAGCACTAAGATTAGCTCTATCTTCCCCAGCGAGGTAATCGCAATTCTAAAAGGACTGAAAAACACAAGAACAAAATGACACAAGGTAAGACATAAAACTAATCGCCTCGTAGAATAAACCACAAAGCAACAAAAAATAAGACTAACACCGGGACCACCGCCTTAGAACGGTCAGTAGAGTAAACCACCGTGGGTGGGTGGGGGGGGGGGGGGGGTGCTAAAGCACTTTTACAGCTAGCCAACTTCACCCTGGGTCCCGATGCTACTCTTAATGCAGAAATACATAAAAATTCTGTTCGCATTAAGGCTCCCAACTCAGTCAATGCATCAAAGCGAAAACATAAAAATCAAATTAATCACTATAATAAACAAAGACGTGTACTCATGGCTAATTCTACTGTATGCCAGAGTAAATGAAAACCAATAATTGAACCACGGCGGGTCAAGCCAAAGACATTTTGTCAAAACCACTGGACCGATTTCAATATAATATAGCAGAAATGTTTCTTTGGTAACCCTCTATCAAGATTGTTCAACCCATCATGATTCGTCAAAAAATGGCCGCCAGGGGGCGGGACATATTTACCCTCTATATCTAAATAGAAAACTTTAAAAATCTTCTTGTGAGAAACAACTGGGCTGATTTCAGTATATCAGAAATATTGGACCATCAGGTTTCTCTTGATCATAAAACTTATACAAAAAAACAAAAACAAAAAAACAACAACAAAAAAACTTAAAGCAGTGAACTTGGGTTAGTATGCATATCTCCTTGCTCAGGTGGGCGATATAGGACCATCATGGTCCTCTTGTTTTCTTTACTGGCCATTACTTTGTGGGGCTCGTGGGGGTAACTTGTGGGTCATTTCGGTACAGATGTGTTGCCCAACATTTCGAAACTCACCCCATTTATATACCTGGGCTCTGACAATTTGGACCCATTCATATACTTATCGTTCAAAATTGCCACCTATACATATACAAGTATGGGACACAGATTAGCTTCTCGTAGGGAAGAATAATCGGCCTATTTAGACTGATTCTAGGACCCAAAAGCTTACTTATAAAAGATAATTTCAAGGAAATAGAGCGATTTTAAGGCTATAGATATGCTTCAGCTACAAACAGCGAGTCATTCATATACCGAACACTGAAAAAAATAGGGCCAATTATATATTTTCAGAGCTGAAAATAGGAGGCTCTTTGGGCCACACTGCCGTATTACATCTTATATAGGGAATTACCCCTTGAGGTGTGGGGGTATCTAATAAGCATTGCTTATTGACACCATTTTCATTACCTATAGTAATCGAACATCTTAACTTTTTACTACCGTATTCAACTAAAGTATTCGGACACATTAACTCTTTACTACCGCATTTACCCTAAGTATTTAGACACCTTAACTCTTTTCTAACGTATTTACCCTGAGAATTCGGACACCTTAACTCTTAACTACCGTGTTTACCCTAAGTCTTCGGACATCTTAACTTGTTACTACTATATTCACGAAGATTTCGGACACTTTCACTCTCTTCTACCGTATTTACCGTAAGTATTTGGACACCTTAACTCCTAACTACCGTATTTACCCTAAGTATTCGGACACCTTAACTCTTTACTACCGTATTTATCCTTATTCGGACACCTTAACTGTCTTCTACCGTATTTACCGTAAGTATTTGGAGACCTTAACTCCTAACTACCGTATTTACCCTAAGTCTTCGGACACCTTAACTCTTTACTACCGTATTTACCCTTATTCGGATACCTTAACTGTCTTCTACCGTATTTACCCTAAGTATTCGGACACCATAACTCTCCTCTACCGTATTTACCGTAAGTATTCGGACACCTTCACTATTTAATACCGTATTTACCCTAATTATTCGGAAACTTTAACTCCTTACTACCGTATTTACGCTTAGCATTCGGACACCTTAACTCTTTACTATGATATTTACTCCAGGTATTTAGACACCCTAACTCCATATTAAGATTTACTCTAAGTATTCGGACATTATATCTCTTAACTACCGTATTAACTCGAAGTATTCGGACGCCTTAAATCTTTACTACGGTATTTACCCTTAGTATTTGGACTTAATGCTTCAATACCCTATTTGCCCTGAGTATTCTTACATCTTGACTCCTTACTATCGAATTTATTCTAAGTACTCTGACACCATAACTTTTCAGTTCCGTAACTACCTAAAATATTCGGACACCTTAACTCTTTATTACCGTATAAATCCTGACTGTTCTGACATCTGAATTCATTAGTACCTTATTTACCATAAGTATATGGATACATTAACTCCTTACTACGTATTTACCCTAAATATTCGGTATTTACCCTAAGTATTCGGACACCTTAACTGTTCATTACCGTATTTACCATTAGTATTCAGATATCTTAACCCTTTACTACCGTATTAAAACTACTGTGCTTTCGACATCTTTCAGAAAGTCGTTTTTTGCTTGACGCTTTACACATAAGAAGTAAATTTGCAAACTTTTGTCATGATTTAATGCAAAACCATTTGTCGTAACTTCCTATGTACGAAAAGTTTCATTCTAGTCATTGGTTTTTAAAAAATCAAATATTTTCACTTTTTCCCATAGTAAAAATGAAGCCAAATCATGCAGAAATCTGTACGGTAGGTAGCTTGGAGCCAGCTTTTCAACTAGTTCCACTTGTTCAATTTTTCTGAAATTTTCACAATATTGTTGTGAAACATCAATAGTTCAAATTCAGCAAAGGAAAGTAAAAAATATTTTCTTAGACAAAAATTCCAAAAATTCACTTTACTATAGAAATTGCATAGGTCAGATCAACTTTTAGCCGTAAATTTAATTTTAGTGTAAATATTTGAGAACAAAACACAGAAATAGGAAAGACAAATGGTTTCTGATAAGATACGGTCAGTCAGAACAAAATATTTTCATTTAAAATAAAACGCCAAGCAAAAAACGTCTTTCCAAGAGATGTCGAAAGGACAGTAAGTATTCGGACATCTTAAGTCTTTACTACCGTATTTACCCTAAGTATTTTGACACCCTAACTCCTAACTACCGTATTTACTCTAAGTATTTGGACACCTTAACTCTTTACTACCGTATATACTCTAAGTATTTAGACACCTTAACTCTTTACTACCGTATTTAGCCTAAGTATACGGACCTTAACGCTCTACTACCGTATTTACCCTAAGTATTCGGACACGTTTACTCCTTACTACCGTATTTGATCCAAGTATTTGTATACCTTAACTTTACTTCCGTATTTACCCTAGTATTTGGACACCTTAACTCCTTACTACCGTATTTACTCTAAATATTTGGACAACTTGACTCTTTACTATCGTATTTACCCTAAGTATTCGGACTCTTTAACTCCTTACTACCGTATTTACTCTAAGTATTTTGACACCTTAACTCTTAACTACCGTATTTGCCCTCAGTATATGGACTCCAGTACTCCCTACTACCGCATTAACCATATTTGGACACTTTTCCTTACTACCGTATTTACCCTAAGTATTTGGACACCTTAACTCTTAACTACCATATTTACCCTATGCATTCGGACACCCTAACTCTTTACTACCATATTTGCCCTAAATATTCGGACACCTTAACCCTTTACTACCATATTTACCCTAAGTATTTGGACACCTTAACCCTTTACTACCATATTTACCCTAAGTATTTGGACACCTTAACTCTTTACTACCGTATATACCCTAAGTATTTGGACACCTTAACCCTTTACTACCATATTTACCCTAAGTATTTGGACACCTTAACCCTTTACCCTAAGTATTTGGACAACTTAACCCTTTACTACCATATTTACCCTAAGTATTTGGACACGTTAACTCTTTACTACCGTATTTACCCTAAGTATTTGGACACCTTAACCCTTTACTACCATATTTACCCTAAGTATTCGGACACCTTAACTCTTAACTGCCGTATTTAGCCTAAGTATTTATACATCTGTACTATTTTCTACCGTATTTACCTAAGTATTCAAATACCCTAAGTAATAATAATAATATAATAATAATGGTTCGTCTGTCATTACTGACAATGACCAATCTTAATCACATGCGAGAAATGCTACTGTTTGTGTGTTCTGAGATGGCTGATTAGACCAATTCTAGCTCTAAACTGTCTGTTGCAGATGGAACAACAGAGGTCAGAGCAAGACAGCTCTGTTGGTGATGCCTTGGCTCTGGCTTTGCGCTGTGCACGTTTCTGCTTGGCTTCGCTGATTCTTTTTGCCTCATATTCACTAGCACCTCTTCTGATGAGGCCTCGCCACTTTGCTCGGTCCTGTGCAAGTTGTTTCCATGACTCTGTTGGTATGTTAAAGTCCTTGAGGGAGGCTTTTAGGGTGTCTTTGTATCGATTCTTCTGACCACTATGGGAGCGTTTGCCCATTTCTAGTTCTCCATAGAGGATTTTCTTTGGCAAACGTTCATCAGGCATTCTGGTAACATGCCCTGTCCATCTAAACTGTGCCGATTTCAGAAGAGTATGTATACTCTGCATCCCTGCACTTTTCAGGACTTCTGTGTCTGGAATCCTGTCTTGCCACTTACTCTTTAGAAGTTTTCTAAGGCAGCTTGTATGGAAGTGGTTCAGTCTTTTGGCATGCCATTGGTAAACTGTCCACGTTTCGCATGTACACAATAGTGTTGGCAGCACCACAGCTTTGTAGACTTTCAGCTTTGTGTCAAGCCTGATTCCACTTCGATCCCAAACACTACCACGTAGTCGGCCTTCTCTAAGTATTCGGACATCTGCACTCCATATTACCGTAGTTTCCCTAAGTTTTCGGGCACATATACTCCCAACTACCGTTTTTACCCTAAGTTTGCGAAGACACTTACTCCGTACTACCATATTTTCCTTTATTATTCGGGAACATCATCTCCTAATTACCGTTTTACCCTTAGTAATAGGACACCTTAACTCATTACTACTGTATTTTAAAAATATTGTAAAATTTATACAAACATCTTAAAGCAATCCATTTGTTTTAAACTTCAATATTAAGTATGTAAATCTGTTAACTCAGGTGAACGATATAGGACCATCATGTACCTCTTATTTAGTTGTCTTAAATGTTTTTGACCCATTGTAGTCGGGAGACCCGTGAAAGAGTAACTGGCAAACAGTGCAGACCCAGATCAGACGCCACAGAACGCGGCGTCTGATCAGGGCCTTTACTTTACGCAAAAAGTATAGACATTTTCTCCAGGAATATGTAAATCTCATAGCCGGATATACCTAAAATTGAAATTTGACTATTCCAATATATAGTGTGGGCGAGTCTATTCAGTCTACAATGGGTTAATAAGTCCATTTGACTACCTGTTAATGTATCTGAAAACTGCTAGATGAGTGGCAACCAGTGGAGACCCGGGTCAGACATCGAGTTTTGCATCATCTGATCTGGACCTACGCTATTTGCTCAGGGAGACATATCAACCTGACTGCAATCTCTCTCCCTCTCTCTCTCTCTCTCTCTCTCTCTGTTTGAAGGGAAGACGACGTCTCTCTCTCTCTCTCTCTCTCTCTCTCTCTCTCTCTCTCTCTCTCTCTCTCTCTCTCTCTCTCTCTCTCTCTCTCTCTTTCTCTCTGTGAAGGGAAGACAACGTCTCTCTCTCTCTTTCTCTGTTTGAAGGGAAGACAACGTCTCTCTCTCTCTCTCTCTCTCTCTCTCTCTCTCTCTCTCTCTCTCTCTCTCTCTCTGAAGGGAAGACAACGTCTCTCTCTCTTTCTCTCTTTCCATGTCTCTCTCTGTGAAGGGAAGACAACGTCTTTCCCTTTCTCTTTCTCTCTCTCTTTCTCTGTTTGAAGGGAAGACAACTTGTCTCTTCTCTCTCTCTCACTCTTTCTCTGTTTGAAGGGAAGACAACGTCTCTCTCTCTCTCTCTCTTTCTCTCTCTCTCTCTTTATCTCCCTTTCTTTGAAGGGAAGACAATGTCTCTCTTTCTCTCTCTCTCTCTCTCTGTGTGTTTGAAGGGAAGACAACGTCTCTCTCTCTCTCTCTTTATCTCCCTTTCTTTGAAGGGAAGACAATGTCTCTCTTTCTCTCTCTCTCCCTCTCTGTTTGAAGGGAAGACAACGTCTCTCTCTCTCTTTCTCTCTCTCTCTCTCTTTATCCCCCTTTCTTTGTAGGGAAGACAATCTCTCTCTCTCTCCCTCTCTCTCTCTTTGAAGGGAAGACAACGTGTCTCTCTCTCTTTCTCTCTCTGTCTCTCTTTGAAGGGAAGAAAACGTCTCTCTCTTTTTCTCTCTCTCTTTCTCTCTCTCTCTTTGAAGGGAAGACAACGTCTCTCTCTCTCTCTCTCTCTCTCTCTCTCTCTCTCTCTCTCTCTCTCGTTCTCTCGCTCTTCATCTCTTTCTGTCTGTCTCTCTCTCTCCTTTCTCTCTTTTTCTTTCTCTCTTTCTCTTTCTTTCTTTCTCTTTCTTTTTTCTCTGTCTTTCTTCCTTTCTCTTTCTTTCGCTTTCTGTCTTTCTCTTTCTCTCTCTCTCTTTCTCTTTCTTTATCTTTCTCACTCTTTTTTCTCTCTCTATCTTTTCTCTCTCTCTCTCTCTCTCTGTTTGAGGCGGTTCTAACGAGTACCCACAACCTATGTTTTTGAGCAGAAATATGAAAAATATCATAGTTTTTTTATTTTCTGAAAATTGTCAGTTTTTGGAGGTGAAATTTTCTATATATTTGAATAGGTATGTTTTCGTCAAGCTTTTGAACTTGTGTTTAAAATGTCTTTTTGTCGTCAGTATTTATTCTTTATTTATTCTTTTGTATCTCACGTCCGTACTTATTCTTTTGCATCTCACTGTGTAAAAATGTGAAAACAGTAAATAAACGGATCACTTTCTTAACTTTTTTTCCTAGATTTAGGAAGTTTTTCAACGGTAGCAGAGCAGTGCTGTTTGTGAGCCTAATAGCATTAAAATCTATCTTCATTGCTCCTCATAAGAGAGAGAGAGAGAGAGAGAGAGAGAGAGAGAGAGAGAGAGAGAGAGAGAGAGAGAGAGAGAGGGAGGGAAAGACATAGAGAGAGAGGGAGAGACATAGAGAGACAGAGAGAGAGAATAATTAATAATGAATACCCCTGTAAACCCCAGTTTTACTATATAAAAGTGGGGTTTAAGGGGGGTCAAAATTATATAGACGTGTTGTCGTGATGGTAAGTATTGTTTTTAAAACTTTCAGTGTCGTGAGATGATTCTTCGCCCGGATCGTTATGAAAGAATTTAGCATCAGCTTTGCAGTTGCAATCACAGGCTACTGACAATACATTAGTATTAAAGTCGTTGAATTGTTGGCTAATTGCCATTCTAAGGCGCCCATTTTGATGGCGTTCCATGTGCGAGTCCAGCACATTTGATAATTTTGCACTTTTCGCTACAAAACTCACATATGGGGTGCAAACCACGAAAAGGACCTTTATGCAATTTATGGACAGCCATTCTCGCAGGCTGATGAGGATATTCGGTGCCAGCTTAGAGGATCAATGGATACTGTAGTATATATCTACAAACAGAGAATGTTCAGACTACACGGATGCTAAAGCTGATCTGGGTCTGCGCTGTTGGCATATGACAAAGAGCCCTTTTCCCGTGTTGTGCATCATTTATATGAAATAAATAGTGCTAAAGCCGGTGCTGGTATATTTTTGAAGCCAAACAGGAGACGAAATGTGTCAAAGTTGCTCAAATTAGCAGATTATGGGTAACATCACGAAAACATACATTTTGACCCCCTTAAACGCCCTTTTATATAGTAAAACTGGGGTTAACAGGGGTAAACATTATTTTTCTTATTTCTGCTCAAAAACAGAGATTGTGGGTACGCGTGAGAACCGCCTCGCCGAGGCGGTTCTAACGAGTGCCTACAATCTATGTTATGAGCAGAAATATAAAGAACATCAGAATTTTTTTATCTGAAAATTTTCATTTTTTTTTTTTTTTTTTTTTTTTTTGGTTGTAAAATTTTCAGTATATTTGAACTGGCATGTTTCCGTAATGGTTTGAATTATAGAAAGAGGCTCATTATTTGTTTTTCTGAAAAAAAAATAAGTGAAGATACCCAGGAAATGCCACAATCACGAAGCAAAGCCCACCCGAGGCACTAGCAGAAAGACGAGGAACAACACAAATACTGCATATGAATAGTAAACGTAAAAAATATTGCCTTTGGAAACAAAGAACACACTACGGATTAGAAAATGGGAGTCTCGGTTTTACAGAGACTCTCCATAAGCAGTAATGAAGTTTGCAGCACTGCTATACCACAATGGGCCCAATGATCCCAAAGAAAATGAAATATAATCTGCACTATGGTGATGTACGAGGAGACGTTCTACCGCCGCCACACAGCACTAACACCAGCTGCAGTGTAGTAAAATAAACGTCAAAAAGATTGCCTTTGGAAACAAAGAACACTACGGATTAGAGAAGGGGACCACAGACGCACAAAGACAAACTACTGCAACAGAGGAACCGCCATGGACTGGTCAGTAGGAAAACTACTATTGGACAGTTTATCTTGCACAAAACTCTTATCTACTAATGCAGCTCCGAGCAGTACAATAATACAAACAGAAACAAGAAAAACGCCTAATGGCATTATGGAAGTTTTTTTTTTTTTTTTTTTTTTTTAAATAACAAAGAAAGTAAGAGTTGTCTCTCTTGCATGTGAAACATTTATTGGTCCTCCTCTTCATCCCTACCAAATAAGAATGCAATCCATCGAAGAATGAAGGTAACTTATAACTTCGGACATCGCGATTATAAAGGACGGATTTTTTAAAAACCCGTCCATTAAAACAGAAAGCATGGAGGGCAGCCAGTCTTCTTATACCTGCTGTTTGATTTAAACCCGAAACTTTAGTAAAAGCCGACTATGGAGCCCAGAATAGCATATGTGTAAAGTAGGTTTGTGTGTGTGGGGGGCCGGGGGGGGGGGGGGGCGTGAGGCAAATATAGATCAAGTCTTGGGCCCTTTACATGTAATGCTTATTTAATAAATTGCTTGTTGTTGAATGACGCCTTAAACTCCCAGTTATACAATTCAGAAGGAACATACCACAACCTCTTTATAACTCTATTGCTGGGACCCAAAGCAGAGACCGTTAGCTAAACAATCATGTTGTAGCCAAACAAAAATGTTTAGATTATAGAGAAAAAACCTTAAATGATCATTTTTTTTCTATAATCTATACAGTTGTGTTTGGATACAACAGTTTGCACCGTCTTCTAACGAACCATCTTATAAATAGGTTGTGTTCTACTAGGGTATAACTAGCTGCTACTGACAGAATGATTAAAAAAGATAATGATAATAATAATAGCCACAGGACACAGGTATGACTGAATATACTGACACAGTTTACAAAATTGGGCAATTTTGCAGCTTCATTGTGTCATGCTTATTCTTTTTCTTTGCACTCAATCTGAAAGACATGTGGCCCGCCGTGGTTCAACTATTGGTTTTCATTTACTCTGGCATACAGTAGAATTAGCCATGAGTACTCGTCTTTGTTTATTATAGTGATTAATTTGATTTTAATGTTTTCGCTTTGATGCATTGACTGAGTTGGGAGCCTTTATGCGAACCGAATTTTTATGTATTTCTGTATTAAGAGTAGCATCGGGACCCAGGGTGAAGTTAGCTAGCTGTAAAAGTGCTTTAAACCCCCCGGTGGTTTGCTCTACCGACCGTTCTAAGGCGGTGGTCCCGGTGTTACTCTTACTCTTTGTTGCTTTATGGTTTATTCTACGAGGCGATTTGTTGTATGTCTTTCCGTGTGTCATTTTGTTCTTGTGTTTTTCAGTCCTTTTAGAATTGCGATTACCTCGCTTGGGGAAGAGAGAGCTAATCTTAGTGCTTTTCGTACGTTTGTTCGGTTTGTGCTTGTTTAGATTTGTCGGTTTCCTCTTCCTCTTGGGGTCTGGGAAGGGCTGCGGTTTGTGATTGTGGCACTCCCTTGACTTTTCTCTTACCTTTTATGTACCATTTTGAACAAAGTGTGACTAAGAAATATCTCTGGTTAAGGTGATGTTATGGATAGGGTTTTATTGCACAAATCATATCTGCTTGTAGGAAAATCAATGTGCAACACACTTGTTAAAGATCTTTTTTAGTCTTTTTGTAATTAACACATAATCTGAAACACTTCCGACCGGATCACATGGTACTGGGTTCGAATCCCACTAGAGGTGGAATTTAGCCCATAACTGCATGTCACTTTATTGCACGGAGCCTTTTATTATTACCCTTCCATTATCTCCATAGGACTTAAATAATTTTGATGGAGACATAAAATACCAAAACACCAAATCGTCAACACATAATCTGTGGTTGAATATGGGTATGCGTTGCTCTTTTAACCCTTAAAGCGCCAATCACAACTGCAGCAGGTGACAGTTAGATTTTTTTTTGTATTATTTTTCAAAGAAGATAACCGTTGACATTTCATGCGAATGAAGTGCCAAGCAGATGATTCACATTAAATGTCAAGATTGAGTTTCCCTGAAAATAAAGAAAAAAATGGAATGTCGTCTGCTACAAATTTTGCTTTGAGCTTGAAGTGCTAAGTATGTAAAATATTTTGGAAACTTTTAAACCATTTCCTAATCAGAACTGCTCAGAACTATCGTTACATTTGACAAAATAATTTTTCTTTGCACAAGAACATCGCAGATGATGCTAAAAAATGACACAATTATATGATACAGTTGTCATAAAATAAAACAACATACACACTGGACTTGTTATTTGGTGATAACTGTGGGATTATTTTTCTTATGTCTCCATTAAATGTATGTTGTGTACTCATTAGACTCACTTCATCAATGCACTTCTTATGAGTAATCTGCATATAAAATCTGGGTTTGAATTCGTTTGTTTGAAACTTTGCACAAGTACTCAAATGGGTAAGGTCTTTCCTTGAGCATTATAATATTGCAAACCTTCCACTAAAACTGGAAAAAATGATTCATTTTACCCAGAGGGCTTAGCGTTAATAGGATGAAGACAGTTCATTGAACCATTAAACAGATAAGTTGCGTTTTTCAAGCAAGCAAAAAAAATGGAAAAATGTATTGTGGGTACTCTTTAAAATTGCCCCTTCTAATAAGTATATGTACCCACAACAAACATTTTCATGGAGATGTAAGTCTTCCTTTTAAGATACAAATTTAACCTTGACCCTTCTCCTGGAAAATTCAGGAGACCACAAATTGATGATTTTTTTCTTATTTCTCCCTGGAAAATAAGCTTTGATATTTCATGCAAATTATCTCCATAGGAAACACTTTGCATTAAAAGTCAAATCCTGTTATCTGGGAAAACTAAGGAAAATAATTATATGACCTATTTGTCATCTGCTAAATTAGTCCAGTGAGTGGTTAAAGTTAAAACTAAATGTTGAAGTTTGACTATGTTCCAGAGACAGATGAGTTACAATGAAGATTCAACATTTGCTTCTTCTCATCCTACTCCAGTGGCTGTCACCACTGATGGGAGCAAGAGAGATCACCTTCCCAAGGGGCTACTTTGGAGATCAGTTTACTAACCTGGAAATTTCTGATGGGAAAGTCTACATTGGAGCTAAAGATTATATCTATATTCTAAATGCTTCTGATTTAAGTGATAAAGAAAAAGTCAGTACATGTACAGGAGACTGTGTGAGAAATATTAACAAGGTCTTACTGGTGAATAAAGATCAAGAACAGTTGATTAGCTGTGGGACAGGGAATGATGGGACGTGTGAAATCAGAAATTTAAGTAATATAGAGAATCTTCTTAAAAGGAGTTCAACTTTTAAAGAATCATCTAACTACCTACTTGTGTCAACAGATGAGAAACGTCCAACATCTTTTGTATTTAATACAGACACGGATGGATTGTACACTGGTGTCACTTATGGATCAGGCATTGATGAATTTCGTAGGTCTGAGCTTTATTTCGGTGCTATAAATACATACAGTTATTATCTAGCTAATTATAGTTTATCAAACAACAACTTTGATAAAGACAAGTTTTTACAATTAACTTTGCTTTCAGATCAAGATTATGATATAAAAGCAGAAGACTATCTAGTGTATTTTAAAGGAGGATTTCATTTAAATGGATTTGTGTATTTTGTGACAAATCAAAAAATTAACGCAAATAGTAGTATATTAAACTATACTTCGAAACTCATCAGACTGTGTCAGGATGACCAGGCATTTTGGTCCTATACAGATATTGTACTAGAATGCAAAAAGAATGGCATAAACTACAACCTTGTACAGAATATCCATGTCTTTGAGCCTGGAGACAGACTAAGAGAATCATTAAATGCAAAAGGGAAAATACTGGCAGCAACGTTTGCTTCAGGGACTAATCCTGAAATGCCCGGAAAACCATCAGCAGTTTGTCTGTACAAACTTGAAGACATAAATAGAAACATAATGGAAGCCAAAAGGAACTTTTTTACATGTCCAGGCTCCAGTCTCAGAGTAGAGGAGAGATACTTGCCAAACCATGTACCTGAAAATGTTGCTTTTGGAGAAAGGAACTGTATCAACAGTTCACTGGTAAGTTATCTAAACAACCTGTATCATTCCGGCGTGACGATTGCTGTAGCTCAGACGTTTATTATGCCCCCAACTTCGAAGAAGTTGGAGGGGCATATTGCTTCTGGGACGTTTGTGCGTGCGTGCGTGCGTCCGTCCGTCCGTCCGTGTGTCCGTCCGTTACACTTTTTGGTGCATAGCATAACTTCTGAACAATGCATGCTAGGGTTTTGAAATTTCATATATGGATTCTTCATGAAAAAATAGCTGACCCGTATTTTTTTTCCCCATCAGGATTATGCCCCTTTCCTGAGTTATGGCCCTTTGAAAAAATATAGATGAAATCTTGTCAGCAAAATATCTCTAAAGCTATTGAAGCTAGAGTCTTGAAACAGGGTGAATAGATTGGTATTGACGAGTAGATGACCTGATTAACTTTTGAATAAATTCTGAAAATTACTTCATGAGTTATGGCCATTTATAACTTTGGGCATTTTTACAATTGCACACTTTTTGATGCATAGCATAAGTTTTGAACTGTGCATGCTAGGGTTTTGAAATTTCATATATGGATTCCTCATGAAAAAATAGCTGACATGTATTTTTTTTCTTATCAGGATTATGCCCCTTTCTTGAGTTATGGCCCTTTGAAAAAATATGGATGAATTCTTGTCAGCAAAATATCTCAAAAGCTATTGAAGCTAGAGCCTTGAAACCTGGTGAGTAGATTGGTATTGATGAGTAGATGACCTGATTAACTTTTGAATAAATTCTGAAAATTACTTCATGAGTTATGGCCCTTTATAACTTTGGACATTTTTACAATTGCACACTTTTTGATGTATAGCCTAAGTTTTGAACTGTGCATGCTAGGATTTTGAAATTTCATATATGGATTCCTCATGAAAAAATAGCCGACACGTATTTTTTTCCCATCAGGATTATGCCCCTTTCCTGAGCTATGGCCCTTTGAAAAAATTTTAGGATAAATTCTTGTCAGCAAAATATCTCAAAAGCTATTGAAGCTAGAGCCTTGAAACCTGGTGAATAGATTGGTATTGATGAGTAGATGACCTGATTAACTTTTGAATAAATTCTGAAAATTACTTCATAAGTTATGGCCCTTTATAACTTTGGGCATTTTTACAATTGCACACTTTTTGATGCATAGCATAAGTTGTGAAATGTGCATGCTAGGGTTTTGAAATTTCATATATGGATTCCTCATGAAAAAATAGCTGACATGTATTTTTTTTCTTATCAGGATTATGCCCCTTTCTTGAGTTATGGCCCTTTGAAAAAATATGGATGAATTCTTGTCAGCAAAATATCTCAAAAGCTATTGAAGCTAGAGCCTTGAAACCTGGTGAGTAGATTGGTATTGATGAGTAGATGACCTGATTAACTTTTGAATAAATTCTGAAAATTACTTCATGAGTTATGGCCCTTTATAACTTTGGGCATTTTTACAATTGCACACTTTTTGATGCATAGCGTAAGTTTTGAACTGTGCATGCTAGGGTTTTGAAATTTCATATATGGATTCCTCATGAAAAAATAGCTGACATGTATTTTTTTTCTTATCAGGATTATGCCCCTTTCCTGAGTTATGGCCCTTTGATAAAAATATGGATGAATTCTTGTCAGCAAAATATCTCAAAAGCTATTGAAGCTAGAGCCTTGAAACCTGGTGAGTAGATTGGTATTGATGAGTAGATGACCTGATTAGCTTTTGAATAAATTCTGAAAATTACTTCATGAGTTATGGCCCTTTATAACTTTGGGCATTTTTACGTTGCACACTTTTTGATGCATAGCATAAGTTTTGAACTGTGCATGCTAGGGTTTTGAAATTTCATATATGGATTCCTCATGAAAAAATAGCTGACACATGTTTTTTTTTTCTTATCAGGATTATGCCTCTTTCCTGAGTTATGGCCCTTTGAAAAAATATGGATGAATCTTTGCCAGCAAAATATCTCAAAAGCTATTGAAGCTAGAGCCTTGAAACCTGGTGAGTAGATTGGTATTGATGAGTAGATGACCTGGTTAACTTCTGAATAAATTCTGAAAAGTACTTCATGAGTTATGGCCCTTTATAACTTTGGGCATTTTTACGTTGCACACTTTTTGATGCATAGCATAAGTTTTGAACTGTGCATGTTAGGGTTTTGAAATTTCATATATGGATTCCTCATGAAAAAATAGCTGACACGTATTTTTTTTCTTATCAGGATTATGCCCCTTTCCTGACTTATGGCCCTTTGAAAAAATATGGATGGAATCTTTTTAACAAGCTATCTCAAAATCTATTGAAGCTAGAGCCTTGAAATTTGAGGAATAGGTTGGTAGTGATGAGTAGATGACCTGATTAACTTTTGAATAAATTCTGAAAATTACTTCATGAGTTATGGCCCCTTGTCATTTTGGGCATTTTTACATTGCACACTTTTTGATGCATAGCATAAGTTTTGAACTGTGCATGCTAGGGTTTTGAAATTTCATATTTAGATTTCTCATGAAAAAATAGCTGACACATATTTTTTTTTTTTTTTTTTCTTATTAGGATTATGCCCCTTACCTGAGTTATGGCCCTTTGAAAAAAATATGGATGAAGTCTTGTCAGCAAAATATCTCAAAAACTATTGAGGCTAGAGCCTTGAAATTTAAGGAATAAATTGGTAGTGATGAGTAGATGACCTGATTAACTTCTGAAAAGTACTTCTTGAGTTATGGCCCTTTGTCATTTTGGGCATTTTTACATTGCACACTTTTTGATGCTTAGCACAGGTTTTGAACTGTGCATGCTAGGGTTTTGAAATTTCATGTATTGATTCCTCATAAAAAAATAGCTGACACATATTTTTTCCCCCGTCAGGATTTTACCCCTTTCCTGAGTTATGGCCCTTTGAAGAAATATGGATGGAATCTTGTCAGCAAAGTATCTCAAAAACTATTGAAGCTAGAGCCTTGAAATTTAAGGAATAGATTGGTAGTGATGAGTAGATGACCTGATTAACTTTTGAATAAATTCTGAAAGTACTTCTTGAGTTATGGCCCTTTGTCATTTTGGGCATTTTTACATTGCACACTTTTTGTTGCATAGCATAAGTTTTGAACTGTGCATGCTAGTTTGAAATTTCATATATGGATTCCTCATGAAAAAATAGGTGACCCATATTTTTATCATCTCCCATTTTAGAATTATTTCCCTTTTAATAAAATAACATTGAAATCTCGTATATTTGTACTGTTGTTACTGTCATGGGCAAGCAGTGTTGGAGTCAAGCAGTGTTAGAGTCAGGCAGTTGGGGGCATAGTGTTTTACAAACACCAGCTCTAGTTTTCTGTTGAATCTATGTAACTTACAGGTATCTAGGACAGACATACAATCTCGACCTAGTTTGATGTTTTCTCAGATTTGATGAACCACTCCAGAGTTACGTCCCTGTAAATATGAAAAAAATGCCTATAGACTTATAATGGGAAAAATGTTGGCTGACTGATAACAGCTTTATTTGTTCATTAAAAGTGGATCAGATTTGCTGATAATGAGGACATGCATACACCCTCGGCTGAGTTCAAATTTCAGCCATGTATTGGGTCATTCACAAAAGTGTCATTTGCCCTTGGTGATAAAAAAGTCCACATTTGACGTTGTCGGGACGATAACTTGTTCCTGTAACTTGCAGATAAGGTGAGCATGGATAAAATCTCGGATGAATTAAAAACCTGGCCAGATCGGATCATTAATCTATTTTGCCCTTGAGTGCTTAAAAGCCCATATTTGACCTTGTCCGGATGATAATGTTCAGTTTTGATCCGACCTTCATGTAACTTGCAGTTAAGAGGGACATGGATAAAAATCTCAGATGAGTACGAAAAACTGGCCAGATTGGATCATTAATATTAGAGTTATTTGCCCTTAAATATTCTAAACCCATATTTGACCTTGTCCGAATATTACGCGCGAGAACGGTCAAGACGGAACGGGAGTGACTACTTCCTATTCATTAAGCTCCAGGTTGGGTAACGCCTAACTGTATCACTACACACTCTAACACTAGATTTTTTACGACACACACACACGATATTTCACGATACTGATCTCATTAAATTTTAGTCTTTTAATTTAATATATCACTTCTTCTTTTGATCAAGTACGTTTCCCGACCTGGTAGCCAGTGCCCACCTATATTATATACACACATTCACACGGGGCCCCACGGCACCCAACGCGCTCTTGTTGAACAGCTATGTGTCGCGACGACAGCCCTGCCGAGTCCAAACTGAACCTGCTGAAGGCCGCACACCCACACCAGACGCCCTCATCCCCCTCAACGGCCGATCTCGCTACCCTGCCCCCGCCCTCAGTACGCTTAACCCGACACCGGCGGCCCCCACTCTCCAACCCCGCCCCTGGAAGGAGAGGGCCTGACCCTATAACGAATGAACAAACACACTCTAACTATACATTCTACAATAACAAAAGATGAAGCCGACTACTATGTAACTCTACTATTATTCTACAATGACAACGTACGTGGCTAAGTAGAATGAGTGACGTCATTGACGTCGCGACGGAATCAGTGACATAATGATTAATCTATCACTGACGCCGGCGTAACTCCTTCATCACTCTCGGTTGCTCACATCGGCCCTGCCGACAGTGAGCAATCCACTAACTGCCGACCATGTCGTCAGACTTGAAAATCACATACAAGCTTCATTTTTCCAACAAGACAATTACAATAATTTTCATAATGCCTGAATAGCAACAGGGCCATGGCGTTTCAAATGCCGCGACCCTAATGCTATGCATACAATACGAACGAATCTAAGAAAAAGCTGAATCTAATAACCATGAAGCAGCTAGAATTATTACGGGGCAACAAAGCTCTGTAGCATTGAAAAACTCCTCACCGATGTCGGTTGGGACTCTCTCCAGGAAAGGCGTAGCAAGCATAAGCTCACTATTTTCTTCAAGATAACTAATGGTTTTACGCCGAGATACCTGTCGGAGGTACTGCCCCGTCTTTGTTATGGAAAACAATCCCTACAATCTTCGGACTCCAAATGCTTCGTATCCTTTGAATGCCAATACCACCCTGTTTTTCAACTCTTTCTTCCCTTCTATTATACATGCATGGAAGGAACTTTCAGAGGAAATAAAAGAAGCAAACGCAGACCCAGCATTTAAATATCGCCTTAATAGAAACAAACGGTCACCGCCTAAGTATTATAATGTTGGCACAAGAATAGGACAGATCTTACACACTAGGATACGTATGGAATGCAGTTCTCTTAATTCGCATTTTTTTCGAAAAAATATAGTTGCTAGCCCAACCTATGATTGTGGCGGTTTTGAGAGTCCTTATCACTTCTTTGTTTGTCCCAGATATATTGGTATTAGAAATACTTCTCTATCGAATATTCCTCAAACTCACAGTACAAAAGAACTACTACTTGGAAAAAAAAACTGCATCAGTTAATGAGAACGAGACCCTGTTTTTAAAAGTTCAAGACTATATAATTAAATCAAGACGATTCATCTGTTATAATGCGCGCTATTCTACATCCAAGCCAAAATATGAAATTCATCTGTAAAACCATGTTTGAAATCGAAGTCATGATTATACATTTGAAGATTACATGTACCTCCTGGGAATCGGTCAAAAATGCTATATTTCCATAAATGCATTATCGGCATTATAGTATTTAAAACAGCCATTTAAATGAAGTTGAAATAATAACTATATAGTTCTATGTCATGTATCTTGTATACTTACCACTATCTGGTATACTTACCACTACTTACTTACACAAGGATACAGCTACATTGCCTATTTAAATTAAACAAGTATGGCAACTACCAGACAGAATAAAACTGTAAGTTTTTAGATATACATGCAAGTTTTAGTTATGAAAAAAAATATTGTATCCATCTATATGCATCCGTCTATATGTGCAATAATTTGGAGATTCTCTCTCTCTCTCTCTCTCTCTCTCTCTCTCTCTCTCTCTCTCTCTCTCTCTCTCTCTCTCAATTACATATTATTTATTATCATTCCTAGTCGATCAAACGGACGAAAATGTATTTTGTGTAGACCAAGAAATGACCCGTATAATTTTCTAGCTTACCGTCAGATCCTGGAACATTTGATGCCGTATATATTTGTTTACATGTAAAGGAACAAATAAAATATTGTTTAAACCAACCAAGACAAAGTTATTTGCGTGATTCAAGTATGATGTTATATTTGCAGTCTGTACTTGCGGCGAGAAAATGTACTTAGGCAGTGAAGAAGGGACCTCGTGTCCTAAAAAACTGTTCAATATATTCATACTGCTCTGTATCATAACACCGGATGATAAATTGCTCAGTTTTGATCGGATTTTTCTGTTACTTGCAGATAAGGTGGACATGGATAAAATCTTGGATGAGTTCGAGAACTGGCCACATCGTCCGTCTGTCCGTCAAACTATCTCCTCCAAAAGCACTGGGTGCAATTTAACCAAACTTACTATATGACTACTCCCTGTGGTAAAATTTTGCGAGGAAACATTATTTTCCGTTTAGCCGTCCATATATTCGTCCGTCACGCTATTAGCAACATCAGCGCGGAGCAAGGTGGTGGGGTAGGGATTCTGCGATGGCGCGCCTCCTTGATTGCTGAAAAAGCCTCTGTCTGAATTTGTCATTAGCATTACTCGTTCAGTTTTGATCGGGTCTTCCTGAAGCTTGCAGATCAAGTGGGCGCGGATGAAGTCTTTAATAGGTTTGAAAATTGGCCGGATCGGTTCATAATCTTGAGTTACATCCCTTTGATTGCTGAAAAAGTCTCTGTTCGATTTTGTCATCTGCATAACTCGTTTAGTTTTCTTTGGATCTTCCTGAAACTTGTAGAAGACATAGATGAAATCCCGGATGAATCTAAGAGTTACATCCTCTTGACTGTTGAAAAAAAAAAAACAAAAAAAAAAAAAAAAAAAAAAAAAAAAAAAAAAAAAACCAAAAAAAAAAACGTATATTTGACTATTATGAGAATAACTCGTTCTGTTTTGATCGGATCATCCTGAAACTTGCAGGTAAGGTGATCATGGCCTAAGTCGCACATGACTTCGAAATCTGTGCGGATCCGATTATTTAGTCTAAAATGCTTATTTTTTACCTTGTCATCAGCATAACTCCTTCAGTTTTGATCTGATCTTCCTGAACCTTACATATAAGATCGGGCTGAAACTTGGTGGACAGTCAGACAATAATATGATGCAGCGCATATTGTTTTGAGGTTACGGTACACAAAATTTTGAAAGATCTTGGTCGATCACTATTTAAAAGTAAAAAAAAAAAAAACAACATCAGACTTCACTTAGTTTCCAGTTAACTCTTACTACAGTTTTCATCGCAGCCGTCCTCAGTGGCTCAGTTGGCTGCTCCTCCGACTGGTGATCAGGAGGTTGCGGGTCCGACCCCGCCGGGTCGACAACATTCTTTCGTGGAGATTTGATAATGCGAATAAAAGTCAAAACTGATTGTCTTTGGAAACAAATATTTTCTACGGTCATTCTCTCCCTTCCGCTGATTTAAGAAAGGCAGTTGTCAGTTTCTGGCGAACGAATGTTCACAATACTGGTTAACCGCTTAGAGGACTAAGCTTACTAAGTAAAGGCGTGGTTAGTTATCTGACCGCGCTCGACATGACCCAACTGGGTTGAATGGGCCGTAAAACCGCAACACAAACAAACAAACAAACAGTTTTCATCGAATGAGATTGAAACTTCGTGGACAGTTAGACTATTAGGTGGTACAACATCACTATGTTTAAAGATTTTTTAGACATGCTTGGTGGACAGTTAGACTATTAGGTGGTGCAACATCACTATGTTTAAAGATTTTTTCGACATGACTTGGTTTCTGGATAACTCTTCCTACAGTTTTCAATGAATGAACTCAAGGAAACTTGGTGGACAGTAGACAATGAGGTGGTTCAGCGCATATTGTTTCGAGGTTCAGTACACCAAATTTTGATAAGTCACTACTATTTTAAGATTGTTCTGATATGACTTTATTTCTGGCTAACACCTCCTACAGTTCTCATCTGACTATTTCGAGGGACAATATACAAAGTTTTGATAGAAGTATTAGTCTTTCAAGATATATCATACTTCATTTTCCGGCCATCTCCTACAGTTTTTATCCCCCAGCCGATATAGAGATCAGCATGGCGTTCGTCCGTCCGTCTGTCCGTCCGTCTTTAGACGCATTCTTGTGCGCTCAATAACTTTGATACCCCTAGACATACTTTGATAATATTTGGTAGGGGTAAAGAGGAGGACCAGAAGACGTGTCGCATGCAAGAATAACAACTCTCACTATCTTTGTTACCTTAGTTATCTTCCCTGAGGAAAAATCTTATGCAGGCCATAACGCCCATATTGTCTGAACTAATTTGATAATATTTGGTAGGGATAAAGAGGAGGACCAGTAGGCGTGTCAAGTGCAAGAGAGACAACTCTCACTTTCTTAATTATTTCCTAAAGGTATGTGTGGTGCAGATTGTTGGACAGATCACAGGCTTGTTGTCAGCAAACGCATTCAGCCTGTACGACGACCACAAGGCAAGAAGGTGCCAAAGAAATTAGATGTCTCCAAGCTGAAACAAGACAGCAAGAGGCAAGCATTCGTCAACGATCTCTGAAGCCGTTTATATGCACTGGAACATAGTTCAGAAGATGTAGATGAGAACTGGACAGTCTTCAGAGACACCGTTTACTCTTCAACAATGGATTCCCTAGGACCAGTATCTCGCAAACACCAAGATTGGTTTGATGAGAATGACAAAGGAATTCAGGGACTCCTTGAAGAGTAACACTAACAACACAAGGCTTACCTCAGAAATACCAGCTCAGTATCTAGCAAGACTGCCTATTCAGACATATGTAAGACAGTTCAGACGAGGCTCAGAGACATGCAAGACTCCTGGCTGAGAAAAAAGGCTGATGAAATCCAGTCCTTTGCAGACAGAAAGGACATGAAAAAGTCCTTTGATGCACTCAAGACAATATATGGAACCACCCACTCCTTAGTGCAGATGAAACTAGTCTTCTGACTAATAAAGAAGCTATCTTGAAAAGATGGGCTGAACACTTTGATGGTTTCCTTAATCGGTAATCATCTATCAATGATGAAGCTATCAACAGACTACCACAAGTGGAATGTAATCCGCTGCTTGATGAGCTCCCAACCGTCTCTGAAACAGTGAAAGCAATAAAACTCCTGTCATCTGGCAAGGCTCCAGGATCGGATGCAATACCTGCAGGTATCTACTAAGCAAGAGGTCCTCCAGTTGCAGAGAAACTGACAGAGTTATTTCACATTATGTGGAGAAAAGAAGCCATCCCTCAAGAATTCAAGGATGCAACAATTATCCACCTATTAAAAAGGAAAGGGAATCCTCAAGTCTGTGACAATCATCAAGGCATATCTTTATTGTCAATTGCTGGGAAGATTCTTGCTAGGGTCATACTGAACCGATTGAATGAACACTTGGAACGGACAGGGCTTCTACCAGAAAGCCAGTGTGGATTCAGGAAATACAGAGGAACAATAGACATGACACTGCACGACAGCTTCAAGAAAAATGCCAGGAACAGAATGTGGACCTCTACATGATCTTTGTCGACCTTACCAAAGTATTTGACACAGTCAGTCGTGAGGGACTTTGGAAAATTATGGCAAAGTTTGGTTGTCCTGCCAAATTCATAGCAATGGTGCGGCAGTTCCATGATGGTATGCTTGCAAGGGTCCAAAATGATGGCGAGTTTTCTGATCCATTTCCTGTGACAAATGGAGTTAAGCAAGGCTGTGTACTAGCTTCAACACTGTTCAGCATGATGTTTTCTGCCATGCTTACAGATGCTTTCCCGGATGGTGACAATGGTATACCTATTAGGTATCGCTTTGATGGGACACTTTTCAACCTAAGAAGGTTGCAAGCAAAATCTAAGTGCAGACAGAGGTGCTAGACGAATTCGTCTTTGCTGATGACATGGCAAAGGGTGCTCCAACAGAAGAGAAAATGCAAAAAGTTGTGGATCAAGTATCTGATTCATGTGACAGCTATGATCTCACAATCAGCATCAAAAAGACTGAGGTAGTATATCAGCCAGCACCTGGAAAGCCTTACAAGGAGTCTACCATCACAGTGAAAGGTCAACGACTGCAAGTGGTAGACAAGTTCACTTACCTTGGAAGCACATTGTCTAGAATTGTGCACATTGATGATGAAGTCCATGCTAGAATTGCCAAATCTAGTGCAGCATTTGGCCGGCTACGTGGAAGTATTTGGGACCAAAGTGGAATCAGACTTGACACAAAGCTGAAAGTATATAGATCGGTAGTGCTGCCAACACTATTATACGCATGCGAAGCTTGGCTGCGGTTTGTGATTGTGACACTCCCTGGACTTTTCTCTTACCCTTTTTTGGACAGTTTACCAACGGCAAAAAGACTGAACCACTTCCATACAAGCTGTCTTAGAAAACTTCTAAAGATCAAGTGGC
Source organism: Anodontia alba (assembly GCA_964016985.1). Lineage (NCBI taxonomy): Eukaryota > Metazoa > Mollusca > Bivalvia > Lucinida > Lucinidae > Anodontia > Anodontia alba. Next base: position 90,195,500 of record OZ024828.1, on the reverse strand, counting down.
AAGACAGGATTCCAGACACAGAAGTCCTGAAAAGGACAGGGATGCAGAGTATACATACTCTTCTGAAATTGGCACAGTTAAGATGGACAGGCCATGCTACCAGAATGCCTGATGAACGTTTGCCTAAGAAAATCCTCAATGGAGAACTTCAAAAAAAGTAGGAAAACGCTCCCATGGTGGTCAGAAGAAGCGATACAAGGACACCCTCAAGCCTCCCTTAAAGACTTCAACATACCAACAGAGTCATGGGAAGAGATTGCACAAGATCGTACAAAGTGGCGAGGCCTCATAAAAAGGGGAGTTGATGAATACGAAGCAAAAAGAATCAGCGAAGCCGAGCAGAAACGTGCACAGCGGAAAGCCAGAGCTAAGGCATCACCAACAAAGCTTTCCTCCTCAGACCTCTCTTGTTCTATCTGTAACAGGCAGTTTAGAGCTAAGATTGGTCTCAGCAGCCATCTTAGAACACACAAATAATAACACATCACACAGTTGATTAGGATTGGTCATTGTCAATAATGACAGACGAACAAGAAGTTATCTCCCCTGAAGTAGAATTCCCTTAACGTATCATTATGCGCTCCATAACTTCGATACCCTTAGACATATTTTGATAATACTTGGTAGGAATAAAGAGGAGGACAGAAGGCGTGTCGCGTGCAAGAATGACAACTCTCAGTTTTTCGTTATGTAGTTATTACCCCTGAAGCCGAAATCTTTTGCAGGCTATAACTCTCATACTGTTTTAGATGATTTGATATTTGGTAGGGATGAAGAAGAGGACCAGTAAGAATGTCACATGCAAGAAAAGCAACTCTCACTTTCATTGTTATGAGGTTATCTCCCCTGAAGCAGAAATCATGTGCAGACAATAACTCCCATACTACTTGAGATAATTTGATAATATATGGTAGAGACATCTATCAGGTCAAGTAGTTTTGCAAGAAGGACAACTCTTGCCCTATTCTTTTTCTAGTTATCTCCCCTGAACCAATTTCTAAGCCAAATTCTTGTGCACTTCATATATATAACTTCTAAATGGTATGAAATACGTTGATAATATTTGGTAAAGGCATAAATAAGGACTAGAAAGGATGTCACATGCAAGAGAGACAACTCTCACTTTCTTTGTTATATTGTAATTCCACTGAAAGCGAAATTTTGTGCAGAATATAACTCCCATACTGTTGGATAATTTGATAATATTTGATAAGGACAAATATCAGTTCAAGAAGGAGTGTCAGATGCAAGAAGGGATAACTTTTGCTTTGTTCTTTTTATAGTTATTTGTCCTGAATGATATTTAAGCCAAATTCTTGTGCACTCCATAACTTCTTAATGGTTCAAAATATTTTAATAATATTCGGTACAGGCATTGATAAGGACTAGTAGGCACGTCACATTCTAATTATCTCCCCTGAATACATTTCTAAGCCGAATTGCTTTCTTAATGGTTTGAAATATTTTTATAATATTTGGTAGAGACATAGATAAGGACCAATGGGTGCGTCACGTGCAAGAGAGACAACTCACTTTTCGTTTTGTACTTATCTCCCCCGGAGGTGAAATCTTGTGCAGGCTATAGTTTCCATACTGTCTGAGATAATTTGATAATATTTTGGTGGGACATATATCAGGTTCAGTTGGAGTGTCGCAAGAAGGGCAACTCTTGCTTTGTTTGTTTCCTTGTTTACTCCACTGAATATATTTCTAGGCAAAATTCTTGTGCACTCATTGACTTCTTAATTGTTTGAAATATTTTGATAATATTTTGAAGAGGCATAAATAAGGACAATAGATCTGTCGCGTGCAAGAAAAACAACCTCTGATATTCTTGTTTTCTAGTTACCTCCCCTGAATGAGTGAACAAGCCAATTTTCTTGTGTATGTTGTTTGAAAGTTTGATAATATTTGGAAGAGGCATAGATAAGGACCAGTGGGTATGTCGTTTTCAAGAATACACCTTTCTTCCATTATGTACTTATCTCGCATGAAGCCGAAGTTTTGTGCAGGCCATTAATCTCATACTGTTTGAGATAACTTGATAACTTTTGGTAGAGACATATATTAGGTCAAGTAGGCGTGTCGCATGCGAGACGGAAAACTATTTTTTCATGAGGAATCCATATATAAAATTTCAAAACATTAGCATACATGGCTCTAAACTTATGCTATGCACAATAAAGCAAAAACATTAAATAGCCAAAAATTTCAAAGGGCCATAACTCCAACAAAATTTCATTAAATTGGTTGAACTCCACTCCAATCAGTATACCAAATATCAAGGCTCTAGCTCAAATACGTTTTGAGATATCTAACTAACGATATTTCAATGTTATTTTCATGAAAAGGAAATAACACTAAAATTGGAGATAATTCGGATAAGAGAAAATACTGGTGACCTATTTTTTTTATAAGGAATCCATATATGAAGTTTCAAAACATTAGCATACATGGTTCTAAACTTATGCTATGCACATGAAAGCAAAAAGGTTTGAATGCCAAAAATTGCAAAAGGCTTTAACTTGTAACAACATTTCATTTAATTTGTTGAAAATTTAATCAGGTGATCTCCTTCTTAGTTATAATCAGTATATCAAATATCAAGGCTCTTGCCCAAATACTTTTTGAGATTTCTTGCTTACAAGAATTCGATGTTATTTTATCTAAAGGGAAGCAACTCTAAATTGCGAGATAATTCGGATAAGAATAAAAATACGGGTCATCTATTTTTTTTTATTTTTTTTTTCATGAGGAATCCATATATTAAATTTCAAAACATTAGCATACATGGCTTTAAACTTATGCTATGTACATGAAAGCAACAAGACTAAGAAGCCTAAAATAGCAAAGGACCATAACTCTAACAACTTTCATTTAATTGGTTGAAAATTTAATCAGGTGATCTCCTCCTCAGTCACAACCAGTAAACTAAATAGCAAGGCTCTAGCCCAACTACTTTTTGTGATATCTTGCTAACGAGTTTCAATGTTATTTCAAGAGGGAAATAACACTAGAATGGGAGATAATGATAAATGAGAAAAAAGTACGGGTCACCTATTTTTTCCATGAGGAATCCATATATGAAATTTAAAACTGTAGCATACATAGTTCTAAAGTTATGTTATGCACAAGAAAGTATGACGAACAAACAAACGAACGGACAAGTCAGAAGCAATATGCAACCCCTCCCTCCGCCCCTCCACGCCAACAAACACACAATCCTTTTCAAAGTTAGGGGCATAAAAACATGAACAGTAAAAGTCCTGAAATTCGGAGCATTTAATTCAATATTTCTTTGGCTTATTTTTTTCCTTTTAAAGCCTCTTAAAATGCTCAGTGAAATGGCAAACATTGAATACCTTTATCTGACTTCTCCTTCAGGATTTGAGTCTGCACTGTTTACATGTGCCTTTTTTTATCAGAAATGTTGGCATGCAAAACTTTTAGACATTTATTATACTGCAATATACAACATATCTTCAATGTTTACCCCAAGTATTCAGATACCTTAACTTCTTTCGTTTCTTTTCTTAAAATCTGAACAAGTCCATTTTACTACCCGTAGAATTGTCTAAAAATTGGCCGGTTGAATGATGAACAGTGTAGACCCTAATCAGACACTGTGTTATGGTATATGATCTGGGTCTACCCTGCTAAAGTCGATCTGTTTGAATACTTTGGGTAAATATTGTAGTTATATTGCCAGCATAGGAAAATGGGGTCTGTTGTTTTCAAATATCGTCTGTCCCTGTCCATCTGTCAGAGTTTGGTGTTAAGATTGTATGTTGTTCTTATATCTGTGAAAATCTTTACTTTAAATTGTTTTGTGTTTAAAATTGCAACCAGCAGGGAATCAAAGGCCACCTAGTGTAGTTTTTTTAAAAACAAACGAAATTCAGTACGATGGAACTATTGAACAGATGCTTTATGCAAACTCGCATTTTCATCATCCGATTCTCACAACAAGCTTTATGATTCAGCTTTGAAGATGAGAAAATGAAAAGTGCATGCATGGTTTTATTTGCAGAAATAAATAAAAACATTGTTCCACGGACAGCTTTGTCGTAGTAACATATTGAAAATGATTCATTTTGAACTGTTTCAGCAGGGTCGGGAAAATAGAAAACTCACCATTTTACAGATAAACTCGAAAGTTTTCACCTATATCATCAAATGCAGCAAACTCATCAGTCCTCTTACGAATTGATGTCAAAATTCATATAGGACCATTTTTTTGTATAAAAATAATCTAGTGACTTCGAGTCTTAACTTGTGTACAAACGTTTTCAAGATGATTTCGCTGTAGCGACGATTTTCGCTGCTTTGTAAACAATCATATATTATGTTTTAAATTCTGATAGAAATATTTAAATTGATTTTATTTAAGCATCCTCCTGTTTGGTCAACCTCCAGTCGGATTCTATGGAACGCCAAAGCTGTCTGATGGTTAGAAAAAAATCCATGGGATGTCCTACAGTGCTAAACCATCTTTATGGCGGTCTCGGTGGCTCAGTTGAATGCGCGTCCGACTGATGATCAGGAGGTTGCAGGATCGACCGCCGCCCGCTCGGCAACATTTTTTCAAGGAGATTGATCATGAAACTTTCTACGGCCATTCTCTCCCTTCCGCTGATTCAAGAAGGGCAGTTGTAGTGATTAATACATTGTTTTTCGTAAAAAGTCAATAAAATACAAGACAAATTAGTCATATCCGAGTCTTTGGCCAATATAGGTTAGCCAAAATGTGCAAAATAAGAGATTAGATATTGGCTTGTTGCTTCTACTCCATATACAAATATACAAATTAGCTCATTTGCATATTCATGAATATTAATTAATACTTATATTTTGCATCCCCCCTCACCCCCTCCGCACTACCACCACTAAAAAGTCATTAAAATACAAGACAAATTAATCATATCCCAGTTTGTGGTCAATATTGGTTAGCCAAAATGAGCAAGATAAGAGCTTACGAACATGCATTTTGCTTCTACTCCGTATATGCAAATAAGCTTATTTGCATATGCATATATATGTCCTAATGCTTAAATTTTGGTGAAAATCAATCAAAAATCTAAAACTAAGCCGTTTTAAACGTCTTTGTTTTCTATTTTCTTAATATTTTAAGTATTTCAGATTCATTTTTTTACAACTATTGTGCTTTATAGTGAGGATACAATGCTATTCCAAAGAAAAATAGGTAGCATCTTATGTCTTGATAAGGGGTCCATAAATCTCTTGCTTGTGTCTAAATACAGAATACTTTATGCATTATCTGTGATAATTCAGGATATTTAAGCCTCCTATTTCTTTGAAATAAAAAGGCTTAGAATAGTAACTTGAATCTAACAGAAATGGGATAAGGAATTGCTATTTTCACTTATCAGGGGCCCATATACGGTAAACCTGTCTAATTAAAGGCAAAATTATGCAGTTTTCTGTATAGTTAATCTACTTTCAGTTTTTATTTAAGAGGCACGGTATCTTGTTTCCTTTAAATGATTTTTCTTTGTAGCTTGGTAGATCCCCTGGGTCAGAACGGAATGGGGATAAACTGGGTTACGTTCCCTAGTATGGGACACAATTTGACAAAATGTAATTAAAATAGCCATTTTCCAACTAAAATTTTATTTTGATGTCTATGCCTCTAATTCTCTTAAAATTGTATGCTTCGCAGTTTTATAGGTACCCGAATTTTATATGCATTTAATGGTTTTTAATATGTATTTCTTGAGACCCATTTCTAATGTACTTGATATAGTTTTGTCTACTAGTATGGCAAGTAGCCTGGTTAACACCCAAACACGTGTAATAATGGGCATATAACCTGGTTAGGATCCGAGAATTTGGGCAATATTTTCTTCCCTATGATAAACTACTGTAATCTTAAAGGTATTCACAAATTCATTCTTATTTCGTTCCGAAGTCTGAGCCTCCCAATTTCATTCAGAGTAGTATGCTTATTAGCCTTTTAGGCACCCTTATCCAAACAAGAATGGAGAAAAGTAGTATCATGTTCCCTGGTAAGGATTCCAGGTAGGTCAGAGTGTCTTCTTAATGTAAAACCTCTAAGGTTTTCATATTTTCTATTTTATTTATTGATTTCTTTTTTTCTTTTTTTTATATTTGGAGATGCAAGATTTGTATTTACTATAATTATGCTTAATACTTTGGTCATATGTCCTAACACAAACCAGATTTGAAAACTGTATAGACTCATTCCCTACCAAGGGTCCAGGAGATTCCGCATCTTCATCATGGTTAGGAGATCGTCATGCACTCCGATTGAATTCCGGATCCTGGTGTGAACCTCCTCATTTATCATATAGTCTTTGTAGGAGATATTTAGAAACCTCCGCTAGCAGCTCATCTAAATACTTTTGAGTTAGTTCAAGCTCTGCTCTGAGGCTCAAGTTCTCACAGGCATAAAGGAAAGGTAATAGGAGCGGCCGCATCAGCTTAACTAGGGCCTTCTGACTAGAACATCTAATCACAACAACATTCATTCTTGTGTGAGTAAATGTACTTACATACTTAAAAGCATAATTGTTTCACACAAATGAGGCAAAGGCAACAGAAATAGTCATTAATAATGATAAAAAATGTGCTGTTTTACCATAAGCATGATATATTTAGCCCTCATGGACCCCTTAGTAAAGAATGTGATCCAGCCTGTTCCTATTTTCGTTTGAATCAGGGCACCAACCCAGCAACTTAGCATTAAATTCCAAGGAATATGAGGCTTAAACGTCAGAAATAAACATAATATTTACAGAAGGAAGACATATCGATCTCTCTTCGGCTCCCTTTCCATTATTGTTTGTCATGCCATCTACTAAATGACTAAGTGTGACTATTTCAATGTAAATTAAAGGATGCGTCTCCTAAAATAAAACGAACGAACATATAATATAAATGAAATCTTAAGGATTTTGCCATTGAGAAGATACGTTGACCCCTCCTGGGCCCCTTAGTAGGGAATATACCTCTGTCTAACTCGATTTGGTTTGAGTCAGGGTAAATACCATACTAATAAGCATACTTATTTGAAGGATGTAAAAGGCACAGACTTCAGAAATAACAAACAAAATTGGACATGTGCATTAATTTACAATATTTTGAAATAAGAAAGGCATTTTCAACCTTTATGGGCCCCGGAATATTGTGTGTGCTTCTACATACCGCCATTATGGTTTGAGCTAGAATATCAACCAAACCAATAGGCAAAACTATTTCCAGTATAAAATAAACAGCGGAGACGCAAGAAATAAATGGGAAAAGGAGCATAACATCTAACAAAAAATCTTTTTGGTAGCACTGGATCCAGGAAGGATGCTGAAATGATAGGCGTTAAATTATATATATATATATATATATATATATATATATATATATATATATATATATATATATATATATATATATATATATATATATATACACAACAGTTTGACATTATGAAGACATAGTGACCCCATATGGGCTCCAAATAAAGGAATACAACCCATCCTCAAGATATCCTTCATAGTAATAAGCAGTATTATCCCAAGCAAAATTAGAAGGAAAAATTACTCGGAATAAAGGTTGCAAACAAAAATGCATAACATGTTCTGTAACTTGACGTAAAAAACATATACATGTATGCCATAAACAGGCCCGTCATGAACCCAAATTAACTAAAGCAGGTGATACTAATTAAGCCAATTCCTGTTTGTTTTAGCATTTCTACCTGACTGACTACCAGTACCAGGCATATTAATTTCTAAAACCCATAAGGATAATCTACCCAAACTAGCAAGGAATATGATTAATACAAGCTTACAGCGGCCTAATTTTCCGATTGTTGATGACATTTACCAAACAATTAGTAGTAATGAATATTCATGATTATGTAAATGAGCTTATTAACATATATGGACCATAAACAGAAAGACAATTTATAAACGTTTATTTGGCACATTTTATACATCTATATTGAGCACAATCTGGTTTATGAGTATATTATCTTGTTTTCACCGATTTGTTTTCGTCAAAAAGTAAGTATTTATTAATACTCATGAATATTCTAATGCGCTAATTTGCATATTTGGATATCACATTGTAGGGTAATGTCCATCCTTCTGTTTGGTACCAATATTTTTTTATCTATGTTGAATATAAACTGAGATATAAACAATTTACTATGGCTATCCTCTTAATCCAACATTTTAGTGTGGGTTGCCATGGAAACGGTGATAATTCGCACTGCTGATAAGACTTTCTTTAGAGCATTTTTCTCATTAAGTGATCCCAATAAACACTTTGGCACGCACGGGAAGTAGTTATATTTGGCAGGTTGCTTGTCAGGCTAAATTAGCCACCAACCTATGTGTCCCCCTTCCTTTTTTATTACATTTTATGCTTATTTCTGGGTATAATTTATGATGACGCCATAGAAACCCTAACCTCATAAAAAAAGGTAAGAGAAAAGCTCAGGGAGTGCCATAACCACAAACCGCAGCCCCTCCCAGACCCCAAGAGGAAGAGGAAACCGACAAATCCAATCAAGCACAAATCGAACAAACGTACGAAAAGCACCAAGATTAGCTCTCTCTTCCCCAAGCGAGGTAATCGCATTACTAAAAGGACTGAAAAACACAAGAACAAAATGACACATGGAAAGACAAACAACAAATCGCCTCATAGAATAAACCACAAAGCAAAAAAGAGTAAGACTAACACCGGGACCACCGCCTTAGAACGGTCAGTAGAGTAAACCACCCCGGGGTTTAAAACTAAAAAAACAAAAAAATGGCAACATCTTTTTTATACTTCACATGGACCCAGTTTACAAATTCAATAAAAAATCAATTTTAACAAGCCATGCACATGGGACCTACAATGCGGCCTGCACTATATTCTATTGTTATGCAGCAAATTTGTCCTCATCATATATAGAAATCATGCATACACAAAAGTTGCTATACAATGTAATAATTTGAATCCACACACTCCTTAAAGAATGATGAAACAACACAGTAGCAAAACGGCCGAGATTCATCCCGAGCAAATCAAATTTCATAGCCGTGGCACATTGTATTGTGAAGCAGCAAATTTGTCCTCATCATATAAAGAAAACAAAAACATGCATATAAAGAAGTTTATATACAATGTTATGTATTTTATACCGCCTATGAAAGAAAACAAAATCATATAATAAGTATCGTTATTACAATGAAAGCATCTCTTGAAATAAGGACTACACTATGTACAGAAATGTGTGCATTTAGAAACATACATAATATAATTAGAATAGTAGTATGTCATAGATTACTTCAATAGTATTGTTTTCATCCGGGCGACTTTCCACATGATTACAATGTCATGCTACGTGACCAATTATTATGGTTGGCACAGACATCCGGTTCCATTGATACTGTTTGTTTGAAGCCAGATTTTTACCTGGACAAATAATGTCTTATATTTTGACTATATACTAGCTAAAACTGTGCGTAAAAATGGTCACCATAAAGCATTATTATGGTTACGCGCGTGCCTGCTAATATCAGAAAAATATCATTGATACAGTTGTATTTGTGTTAGGAAAAGCGGTCAGAATGCTTCTTAAAACTGTATTTTAAAACACTAGATACAATTTACGATTAAATATTAACCAAAAGGTCTTTATCATCCCAGTAAAATTTAGCTCGCATCACGAAAAAATACCTATAAAATGTTGACCCCCTGATACCCCACTTTTATATAGTAAAACTGGGGTTTACAGGTGTATGCATTATTTTTTCTTATTTCTTCTCGAAATCATAGATTGTAGGTACACGTTTAAACAGCCTCGGCGAAGCGGTTCTAATGAGTATCACAATCTACATTTGGAGCAGAAATAAGAAAAATATCAGACTTTTTTTTTTTTTTTTTTTTTTTTTAAGAAAATTTTCATTTTTTTGGTGGTGAAATATACAGTATATTAGAATAGGCGTGTTTTCGTAATAAATCAATTGGTATCAATGGAACCGGAAATGTGTTTTGCCATCCACAAGTTTGGTCACGTGGGATAACATTGTAATCACGTTGTCAGTAGCCCGAAAGGAAACAATAACATTAAAAAGTCTATAGAACAATACTCAAGACATACAGAAAAAATATCATGATGTCATAAAGTTTATACAGCACATAATGCAGCTTATAAATGACATCATAAAATTTATACATCGCCTAATGTAGCAAATACATGATATAATACAAATTATGTTGAATACAATAAAATGTGAGCAGGACATAACGGAGTTTTAGCACTATGTAAGCATATTAGGACATCCCATGGATTTTTTCCCAACCGTCAGACAGCTTTAGCGTTCCATAAAATTCTCAATCTTTTTTCCTTTCTTTTCTTTTTTTTTTTTTTTTTTCAATAGATCTATGACCAAGGGACATTGACAATATTCCTTACCTTCTGTCAAAGACTTTGGTTGTTTTATATCTTATTCTCGTGTGTAGAACTCTCTGGATAACACTCTCCTCTTGTTGTTTGTCAATTATTCAAGGGCTATGGTTGTTTTATACCCCGAGTTTTATATGTTATTCTCATGTGTAGAACCCCCTGGATAACACTCTCCTCTTGTTGTTTGTCATATATTTAAAACAGAACGGCAAGAGCAAAGTCTCGATTGCATTGTCATAGATCCAGATAGGAGGGGATATCGGAAAAACATTTTCCTTATTTTATCCACGAAAACATATGTTGTGGGTACTCATTTGAAGCGCCTTGGAAAGAGCTTCTAATGAACATCACAAAATATATTTTCCGGAGACACAAGAAAATTTTTATCATAGTTTGGTTGAAAAAAGAAAGAAAAATCATCTTATTTGAAGCCATGATTGTGTCAGGAGTACAATAACTGATGAAATCAGTGATGACGTCAGACAAACAAGTTGATGGTAAAAGACTGAGACAGCACACTACTAGATCTATTTGTTTCAAAATTTGAGATTGGTTTTGGGAGTGAGGAGAATAGGCTTGCATAACACATTTGATTTGAAGTGAGTCACATGTGACTGTGTAAAGATTGTGGCCTTTACGCTTGTGCATTCATTTGTTCGATCTTAAAATATGCCCTCATTTGACCTTTTTCTCTGGTAGGCCTATAGATGGCCGGGAAAAAGTCACTCGGCCATATTAAGACGGACTTATCTGTCTCTGATGTTCTGGCAAAAATGCAGATAGTTTTGTATAGGACCATTTTTGTGCTAAAATATACAGAAAAAGGGTATCACCTGAAGGAGAAACATGTAATCTGTGTGGCCTTATTTGGTTAAATTCGGGTTTTCAGTTTTATAAACACGCTTATGGTGTCAGCAAAACGTATTCAGGTTTAACTGTTTTCGTTCACTCGACGTTTGGCACCTGAGAGCTGAAAATAAACGACTTTAACTCACTGGAAATTTTAGCAAAGTTTTTCTTCCAAATGTTAAAGACAAAGTATTGTCCCAAACCTTAGATACCATCTTACTGTACTAGATGGGTACAGATCATATCCTAGCAAGCGATCTGCAGCTACATGTAGATAATAATCCAACAGGTAGTTTATTCAACAGTAGATAGTAAGGTGGTGGTAAGGGCCTGCTGTACTTGCATCAGTTTAGGGAATAGATTATTAGTATTTGTTCTTTTTCTGCACTGTCATTTGCTTTTTTCTTAAGCCTCATCTGTATCTTTTTATACTCTGCCACACTATAGCCCTCGAGTGTATGTCCATCTGTCTATCTGCCAGTCAGTGCTTGGATTTCGCTTTCTAACGAATAGTTTTGATGGATTTTATTCAATTTTTGCATTTTGCATACACATTCATATCCGGGGTGAGTGGTTTGGGATTGTAAATGGGCAAAATCCGTTAATTTTTGACCGTTACTGCCCTTGCATATACTGACAAGGAATGGTTTCTATTCAACATCATGAGAATAAATAAACGGATTTGGACGAAACTTCATATATCAGATGATATTGACAATATTTTGCTTGGATTATTACTCAGCATTTTCCATCAATTTTAAACAGAGTTACTGCCTTTGGTTACTGACAAAAATGGTTTCCCTTGATATCTAGAGAAAGAATTTATGGATTAGGATGAAATTTCGTATCAAATGATATTGACAATATCTTGCTAACTGAGCAGTTTTCTTCAGTATTCAACAGAGTTACTTACCCTGCTTAGCGATGAAAATGTTTTTGATTCAATATAATGAGACTGTATTGGAACAAAACTTCATATATCATATGGTATTGACAATAGTCTTGCTTGTGACTATTATATTGTATTTTCATTTTTGTCTCTTTTCAACAGAGTTACTGTCCCTGCTTAATTACAAAACAAAATAGTTTCCGATCAAATCATAAGAACAAATTGATGGATTTGGATGAAACTTCATAAAACAAATGATATTGACGATGTCTTGCTTCGGATTGTTATTACTCATCATTTTTCGTCAAAATTCAACAGAATTACTGCCCATTGTTAATGACAAAAAATGTTTTTTTTTTAAATGTTGCCGTTAACCTTATCTTCTTTGTCTCACTGATCTAGACTTGCCTGCAGGCTGTATTTTTTTTCTATAAGATTAAAGTATTTCATTTCGTAGATAAAATTGTTTTCTCTGGTTTATTCAGTAAACAGCATTTGTGGTTTGGGCATAAAATGTATCACTTTATTACCCTTTTCAAACATAGCCATTTTCACTATACGTTGTGTTACTGTGCATAGCAGGGTATAATGCAGTGTCTCTGATGCTTTTATTTATGTTACAGTACATGGAAGAAGAGGCACTATGCACTAATCTCGTTCCAGTGTTTGCCTATGCAATTGGAGATGAAGCATTAAAACTTTCAGCGTTAGCAGTGTATTCCTCAAATGACAGGAATGGCTACCTCAACAAACTTCAGGCTGGCAACATTGGAAAATATACGTTTATACATGTTGGAACATCGGATGGGAAACTTATGAAGGTAGTGCATCTTTAAAATCTTCCGTTGCTTATTGGCTGTGTTGTTAATGGCATACACCGCATCAAAAGTTAACCTTTACGACTCTCTGGGCTAATTCAGCAGACGAAAAATTGATGATTTGTTTTTTCACAGAAAGCTGGTTCTGCCATTTCATGCAAATTGCCTCCATTGGAGACAATTTGCATGGAATGTCAAAACCAGTGTCCTAGGAAAAAATGTAAAACTATTTCAATATGTCGTCTGCTGTAAATGTAATCCACAGTGCTAAGCGTGAAGCACCGTTTCCATTTAAATCACACATACTGTATTTTTCAGTCATATCTGCAGATGTATACCTCGTACATGTTGTCAAATGATCACAAATTTTGCAGATAACAGGCATGTGAAAAATAAAGATTCAGCAGACGACATATTGAAATATTTTTCTTATTATTCCCTGAAAACAGTATTTGACATTTCATGCAAATTGGAGACAGTTTGCATGAAATGTCAAATTCTGCATGTTTACTTTAAAACAAAATAAGAAAAATGTCTTCCATTTGTCGTCTGCTGAATTAGGCCAGGTGTGGTAAAGGTAAAAATGTCCCATAACCTTGTTTGTGAACCCAGGGCCACTGGGAGTTAGAGCCTATTTTGTCGTATCCTATGGACTACATCATATGAAAGGTGGGGCCCAATTAACCATGTAACTGGCTTGAAGTTCTGCCAAACTGAAGTGCTTCTCTGCATTGATAAACGCACAGCACTCTGGATAAATTTCAGCAGAAGACATATTGAAATATTTATTATTATTCCCAGGTTTTGACATTTCATGCAAATTGTCTCCAATAGAAAAAAAAGAACAAAATCATCAGTTTTATTGTTTGCTGAATTAGCATAGAGAGCTGTAAAGGTAAAAACATTAACCCTTGAAGTGCTAATCAAAATTGTAGCAGGCGACATTCTTAGTGTTTTAGCTCACCTGAGCACAAAGTGCTCAAGGTGAGCTATTGTGGTTAGTCAATGTCCGTCGTGCATCGTCCATCGTTCGTCGATTGCCATGTTTCGTCCGTCGTGTATCGTGCGGCGTCAGCAATTTGCTTTAAAAGCCTTCTCCTCCTACATCCCTGTGTCAGTTGACTCGAAACTTGGTAGATCAAAACTAGCTAAAACATCGTTCCGATCGGAAATCCGAGATGGCCGTCACAGCGGCGATCTTGATATCTGTTTTGCCCATCAGCTCCTGAACCGAAACGCCAACTGGCTTGAAATTTGGAAGGAAGTATCATGGTGACTTGCAGATAAAAAAAAACAAACTAAAATTAATCTGATTGGAAATCTAAGATAGCCGCCATATTGAAAATCTATTTTGAACTTCTCCTGAACCGAAAGGCCAATTTACTTGGTAATAAGTTGGTAAGAAGTATCAGGATGACGTGCTAATCCACAATAGTTAAAATTATTGCAATCAGAAATCCAAGATGGACGTTATGGCTAACATCTTAAAAATCTATTTTGCACTTCTTTTCCTGAACCGAAAGGCCAACTGACTGAAAACTTAGTTTGAAGTATCGGAGCAACTAGTAGATCAAAAGTAGCTAAAACCTTTCCGATCGGAAATCCAAGATGACCGCCATGGTAGCCACCAAAAAATTCTGTTTTGCGCTTCTTCTCATAAACTGAAAAGCCAATTGACTCAAAACTTGGCAGGAAGAATCGGGGCAATTTGTAGATCAAAAATAAATAAGTCAACATCACACATTTTCATACCGGAGTCTGAACTGCTTAAACTTACAGCAGTCTTAAAAGACACGTTCCAAGGGGAGATCGTTGGGCTAGTCAATGGTATTGTTGAAGGAGTACTTGACGGCCTACGTGAACAAATGTCCAAAGCTGAGAAAGCCAACACAGAGCTGGTAAAGGAAAATCAGTTCCTTCGTACCAAAATTGAAACTCTGGAGCAGAAGGTCGACAAGGCGGAGCAATATAGCCGCCGGAATTGTCTGCGAATCTCTGGGTTCGACGAGGATCCCCTCGAAAACACAGACAAATCATTATGCAGCTGGCAGCTGATATCGATTCTGATGTTCAACTGTCTGAAATCGACCGATGTCACAGAGTCGGTAACCCAGCAAACCACGTTTGAAGCCCAGGGACAGAATTGTTAAAAATTGCCACATATCGCAGTCGTCAGAAATTCTACAGACAGCGAACACTCCTGAAGGAGAAAGGGTCATCAAGGAGTGTTGTAAAAGAAGACCTTACCAGTCAGAAGTTCCCTACTGTACGAGGCTAGAAATCTCGCGAAAGTTAATTTAGTTCAAGGTGCCTGGTCTTCTGATGGAACCATCCTCGTGAAAGATAATAAAGCCGTAGTTCACCGCATTAACAAAATCAATGACTTGTTCCATTTCGGTTACCTGGTGATGGGCCCGGGAGAGTTTAGGCTGTCTCGAGGACCTCCTGATGGTCTGCGAGCAGGGGCGCGTGCCAGAGGCCGCAGCTTCGCTGGTGCGGTAGTAGGTATCTCCTCAGGTAGCGAGGACATGGAATATTCCACTACTAGCTCATAACTTTGGAAAGGTGCTGTATATGTAAAGAGCGGGAACGCGCGTTGTCGAGTGATACTATTATATTAACCCTCAGAGCGCCAATCACAACTGCAGTAGAAAGCAAGTTTACTTTTATTTTTTCAGGAATGAGGTTTTGGCATTACATGTGAATCATCAGCCAAGCAGTGAAGTGTCGAGTCTTTTCTCTAAAGAATAAAAAATAATAATAATAATAAAAAATAAAAATGTTGTCTGCTGCGAATTTTGCTTGGCGCTTTAAGGGTAAAAAAGTTTAAATAGTTATAAGTGACAAAGAACCGTTAACAGTGACTAGTTACCGTGGTATGAGAGATAAGAGCCCTCTTTAGATGGACCCTCGTGGGGTGGGGGGTAACTTCCTTTAAATGGCATAGTATGGATGTGCGTGCCGAATAGCCCCCTTTTTCAGCGCTGCCAAGTATATGATTGGCCCCCTTTTTCAAGCAAAAAGTATATGATTGGCCCCATTTTTCTCGAATAGTATATAAAAGGCCCCACTTTTCTGATGTATCCCGGTACATGCACATATTTTTCGTTCAGAGATTTTTCGAGGCTACTTCTCTTGGTATTCAATGAATAGACTGCTATATTTGTCTATCTACCAGCAATAAATGGGTACAAAAATCAAAGGGCAGTATATGAATGGGTCAACATTTCAGACGATCTAGTATATGAATGGGTCTGGTTTTTCAAAGGCCAGGTATATGATTGGGGTAGGTTTTGAAATACTGGCTCGAACACCCGTACCAAAGTTACCCCCAAGTTACCCTTCCCCCCTCTCTCTCCCCCCTCCCCCTCCCCCCTCCCCGAGGATGGACTTGTGCCTTCTTTATACGTGCAACCACAAGGCATTGCGTTAAGGTAAAATGATACTGCATATTTTGTCAATAATATGACAGTCAATGTTGCTCAAATTAACACTTGCTGCTACATGAACCAAGGACATTGTAATATGTTAAATGAAATGAATTATGTTTCCATCTCAGTTAGTACACACACACACACACACACACACACACACACACACACACACACACACACACATGCTTTACGTGATTCCCTGTTAACCCACGGCTTAGCGTCCTATAAATGGGACATAGGAAAACATAGCAGACCCAGATGAGACGCCTTATAATGCGGCATCTCATCAGGATCTGCACTGTTTGCCTAAAAAGAAACACCAATCTTTTCTTAATAACTAAGAAAAATAACCTTACACCCATAAAATCAAGAATGAACTCGACCAAATGATAAAGATGGAAGTATCATTTCGACTTAAATGGGTTACTTCGCACAGTTCAGAATCTTCTGAGTCTGATGTATAATGCTACTGTGCTGCTGAGGATCTTTCACTGGATGGTGAATCGTGATTGGAGCAGAATTTTTGTCACCGGCAGGTAAAATGTGCTGAAAATGTGCTGTCCTATAATTTTTCGAATTTGACACGATGCCGTGTGTTGACCTGAACGTTTAATATGCATTACCTGACTGCGACAGTGGGCGCGTTCCCTTCTGGATTTACTGTTTAGTGAGGGCCCAAATAATAATTTTATAATTTATTGTCAGTCTGCCTACTTGTGTCATGACACATGGGATTTAAGCTATATACAAAAAATAACTCTAAGTTTTTTGTTGGGTGTGGGCGCTCGTTCCGAAGCATTTCGTCGTTTATCTAATAAAGCAATCTACACAAAAAAAAAAGACGCGACAATTGTCAGGTGAATAGGAGAAATGTTTTGGGACGATCGGTACGATGAACAGTAGTGATATCTATAGTATGTAGTACATGTATTTTTCTCTGTCACCATGTTTTGCTCATTTGTTTTGTTCCTTCATGGACATTTTGCTGTTTTATCGGGAGTTGAGACTGGAGGTGGAAGGGGGTGGGGGATGCGGGAGCGCATGTGCAAGTCTACAAAACTAAGTTTATTCCAGTAACTGGGTGTCTACTCTTCACGACGATTGATATATACAGCCTGGCCTAGAGCAAACATGTGTCGTGATGCGTAGACACTCTCCACGACTTAAATGTTTGTTACTTGTTCAACTCTTCTTTCTTCTTCTCATCTTTAACAATAAATATCACGCTCACTCCTTTCAGCTGCATATCGAAACAGCTCCGATTGCGTATCACGGTGATGTTTACATGATAACAAGAAAGTTACCAATAGGTATAGTACGCCTATATAGCATCATGTACACCATAAAGTTCATCAAAGACTGCTTAGAAATGGGTGCAATTGTCACTTTTTCAGCTTGGCTTTTCGTACTCCTCCTTATATCAGGAGATGTACATCCCAACCCAGGACTAGCCTCTAGTTCCTCCACATCAAGTTCTTCAAGCTCCTCACACGACTCATTTTCATTAATGAATGTGAATCTTTGTAGGCATCTATCTTTTACATGTATCCACTACAATGTACAGGGTATTGAAAACAAAATCGATAACCTTTCTGTTGAACTGGCAGACTTGGTGTCTGAGAAGGGCTTCGGTTTGTGATTGCGGTACTCCCTGCACTTTTCTCTTACCTTTCTTTTCGATATTCTAGCTTTTTCGGAGACTTGGCTCCACCCAGATATACATACAAATGATTTATTAATACCAGAATTCATGCCTCCTGAACGGAAAAACAGACTCAGGGACCGCCATGGTGGCGTTATGATATATGTCAAAGACACCTTGTTTTATAAAAGAATATATGACCTTGAACCACTCAATACAGAATGCAATCGGATGGAGATTCACTTGAACTATACACGTATACTATTTGACTAATTCTACCGTCCCCTTAACTCAGATACGGCATACCTTTCTAGGATCGAGGACTATATTTCACTGGCTCTAGATATACAAATCCGCAATGTAATTGTCACTGGAGACTTTAACTTTAATACGCTCAGTGATCAAACCTCCAAAAAAGTAACTGACATTTGTGAACAATTTTCTCTCTTCCAGACTATCACAGAACCACCCACTTTACTGAAAACTCGTCGTCTGTCATATACATTATCCTCACTAGTGACAAAAGCAATCTTATCTACAGTGGTGTAACGGACCCATTTCTTAGTCAAGAAACTCGTTATCACTGCCTAGTTTATGGCATCTTTAAGTTTACTAAACATAAAAGAAAATTCTATTTCCGATGCATTTGGAGATATGAACAAGGTGATTACGATTCTTTGAGGACAAAGTTGCAAATACTGATTGGGACGCACTGACTGACCCAGACATAAACATCTACACACGAAATATCACAAATTGTATAAATGCCCTTTCAGCGGAATGCGTACCCAAACAGAACAATGTGAATAAGACCGTCTGATCCACCCTTGATAACTACAGTTATAAGTAAAATAATTCGAAAACGTAAAGAGCATATAAAAAAGCAACCCAGCAAAATACTCTGAGATTATGGAGCAGATTTAAGAAAATCAAGAAGAAGGTCGTAGACTCTATTCGACAGTCCAAACAACAGTATGTCGACCATCTCTCAATAAAACTCAAATCAGAATCGCTATCCTCTAAAGACTGGTGGTCCACTCTAAAAGCCTTTATTACTCCTTCTCAAAAATCTTCTGTACCAACACTGGAAAAAGACGGCAATATTTATTCCGACGAAACCGACAAAGCGAACATATTAAATAATTTCTTCAGGGACCAGACCCTACTTAACGACCAGAATGCTCATATACCAAATATAGCGTGTTATGTAAACAGATTTCTATCCCCTCTTGTTATTACGCCCCTTGAGGTAGAATCTTTCTTAAAGTCCCTTCCTCTTGGTAAAGCTGTTGGATCCGATGACGTAAACAATCATATTCTACGAGAGATTGCACATGAGTTACCATATTCCTTATGTTCTTTGATTAACCAGTCCTAACGACTTGGAATGTTTCCTCATACATGGAAAGACGCGCTTGTCTGTCCTATCTTCAAAGGTGGAGATCTAGCTTCTGTCACAAACTACCGACCTATTTCTCTCTTAAGTTGCCTGGAGAAAGTTCCAGAACGTATAATGTTTAAACATCTTTATAACCACTTACATGATAATGGTGTTCTTACACTCCTGCAATCTGGGTTTATACCCGGGAACTCAACTACAAACCAACTTACCTTACTTTATAATACTTTTTGTCAAGTTTTGGATTCAGGCAAAGAAATACATGTGGTATTTTATGATGTCAGCAAGGCATTCGACCGTGTTTGGCATAAAGGCCTTCTTTGTAAATGAAGAGCAGCAGGTATCTCTGGTAGTCTTCTATCCTGGTTTAAAAGTTATTTGTCCGAGAGAAGACAACGAGTAATTCTTCCTGACACACAGTCAGATTGGAACTACATTCATGCGGGAGTGTCACAGGGATTCATTCTCGGCCCGCTCTTATTTCTTTTAAATATTAATGACATAATTAAAGACATTCAATCAAACATTAGACTTTTCGCTGATGACACAAGTCTTTTTATTGTAGTAGAAAACCCTGACACTGCAGCACAAAGTTTTAACTAAGATATTGAAAAAATCACAAAATGAGCAAAAGACTGCCTAGTTAGCTTTAATCCTATCAACACTGAAACTCTTTTAGTATCTCGAAAACTAATACAACCAGCACATCCCCCACTACACATGTTAAATAAACAAATCTCGGAAGTTGAAAACCATAAACGTTTTGAACTTTACTTTAGTAACGGCGATTCATGGCACACCTATATAAATTATATTAAAGAAAAAAAAAAGCATGGAAACGGATTAATACAATGCGTTAACTTAAAATCCAGTTAGACAGAAAATCACTTGAAATAATATACACGGTTTTAATCAGACCAATACTTGAATATGGCAATGAGATCTGGGATAATGGTACCCAGTATGAAAAGGATGAATTAGAAAAAATCCAAATCGAAGCGGCTAGAATAGCAACAGGGATGACAAATTAGTTTCAATAGAAAATCTGTACAGTAAAATTGGTTGGGAGACATTAGAAACTAGAAGGAAACAACAAAAATTTGTTCTCATCTATAAAATGGTTGATCACTTGACGCCACTCTACCTATCAACTCATATTCCCTCTAATATTACTGAAGCCTTAGAAATGCAAATGACATCAGAACAGTCAACACACGAACCAGTACTACAATTCTTTCCTACCATTTACAATCAGAGAATGGAATACCCTTTGGAATACCCTTCCCGAAGAACAGAGAACCTCGACTACTCTTCTGTCTTTTAAAGCCCAGATAAATCAACATAGCGCTAGCATACCGAAGTATTATTACTTCGGAGTTCGTCACTCACAAATATTACATACATGTACTCGCCTTCGTACTAAATGCAGGTGTCTCAACTATGACATCTAAGAAATTTTACAGATTCACCACTTTGCTCAAGTGGTGATATCGAAACATCCGAGCATTACTTTTTGCAGTGCCGTAGGTATCACCTGCAACGACACGAGATGTTAAATAACATCTCGCAAATATGCCACGTATCTATAGATGTGCTGTTATTTGGTGACATTTCCCTATCAAACGATGTAAACAGCAGAATATTCTCACACATGCAAAAGTTTATAAGAGACCCTAAAAGATTCAAATTAGTATGTTCTTAATTTTTCCTACTACTGTCACTTCTGTACAATATCCACTTTTTCCTTAACATCATGACTGCTAGGTGCTGACAAAAAACCTGATATGTAATGCCCTATACACTATACTTATCGCGCTAATGATACAACTATAAGGTAATCATATCAGGCCTTGAAATCTTAAGCACTATCAACGAACATTCAATGTAATTAGTTAATCTCCCGGGGAAAAGAAATGTGGTAGAATTGTGTTCCGCCCCACTCCTACCCCTCCCAGTTCCCCGTACATGTATGCTCCTGATGGATGATCCTGCTGCTTTTTCCATTATGGTTGTTTCATGCGCCTTTACATGTAGCGCATTGTTCGAAATTCCTTTAATTCTGTGCTGTTCGCATAACAACTTTTTTCATTCCTTATTTCTTCACATTTTATTATTGCCTAGTTAACTATATTATTATTTGTTCTGTGCAGTGATGTAAAATGCCTCTTTACTGATACTTATTACCATAAGTACGAAACAATGTTTCATGGGTATACCAACATATAATTAGTTACCACATGACCTGCCATTATTTACATTCTTTACTTCTATAGCGGGAAATGGATTTAATAAGCATCTGCTTTCATTCGAATCTCATTAATGAGTCATTGTATGTAAATATCATATGCATGCCAAATGATTGATTTGAAATAAAATATGTTTAAACCAAAAATAAATAAATCTTTTTTTATCAGAAGTCCAAGCTGGCCGCCATAGCTGCCAGCTAAAAAATCTATATTGAACTTCTTCTCTTGAACCGAGAGGCCAGCTGACTTGAAACTTGGTAGGAAGTATCAGAGTGACTTGCAGATAAAAAAGAGTTAAAATTGTTCCGATTGGAAGTCCAAAATGCCATTATGTCCTCCACCTTGAAAATCTATCTTGAACTTCTCCTGAACCAAAATGACAATTAACTTGAAACGGTAGGAAGTTTGCGGATAACTTGTAGATCAAAAATATCTAAAATTGTTCTGATCGGAAATCCAATATGGCCGCCACTGTCGCCGTCTTGAAAATCTATTTTGAACTCGTTCTCCTGAACGGAATAGCCTATTGACTCGAAACTTGATAGAAAATACCGGGCTGACTTGTAGATCAAAAATAGCTAAAATCGTTCTGATCGGAAGTCAAAAATGGTCGCCTTAGCAGCCATGTTAACAAATCTATTTTGAACTTTTTCTTCTGAACCAAAAGACAAATTCACTCGAAATTTTATTGGCTGTATCGAGATGATTTGTAGATCCAAACTTTCTAAAACCGTTCTGTAGGATATCCAAGAATGCAAGCATGGCAAAGATCTTAAAAATCTATATTGAACTTCTTCTCTCGAACCGAAAGTCTAATTTACTCGAAACTTGTCTGGTAATCAGTTGAGCGATACAGGGCCATCTTGGCCCTTTTATTATTTTTGTTTTCAGAGAAATCAAACTTGGCATTTCATGTGAAATGTCTACTAGGTGAACAGTTCACATGAAATGTCAAGCCTTGTTAGCTCACCTGAACAAAGAACAGCTCAAGATGAGCTATTGTTAAGGGGCAATGTCTGTCATCAGTCGTGCCTCGTTTGTTGTGCGGCGTGAAAAATTTGCTTTAAATGACTACTCCTCCTAAACCCCTCGGCCAATTGACTCGAAATTTGTAGATAAAAACAACTTAAATCGTTCCGATCGAAAATCCAAGATAACCGCCACTGTCGCCACCTTGAAAATCTATTTTTGTTCGCTTCTTCTCCTAGACCAAAAGGCCATTTGTCTCAAAATTTGATAGAAAGCATCAGGAAGACTTGTAGATCAATAGCTAAACCACTCCGATCGGAAATCCAAGACGGCCGCCTCCGGCGAACCTGAAAATCTTAATCTTATTTTCCTGAACCGATAGGCCACTTTACTTGAAACTTGGTAGGAAGTGTCGTTTGCCTTGTTGATAAAAAATCGTTCCGATCGGAAAGGCCATCTTGAAAATCTATTTTGAATTTATTCTCTTGAACTGAAAGGCCAATAGACTCGAATGTTGATAAGAAGTACTGGGGACTTGTAGATAAAAAAATGTCTACAATCGTTCCGATCAGAAATCCAGGATGGCCGCCATAGCCGCCATCTTGAAAATCAATTTTTAGCTTCTTCTCCTGAAACAAAAGACCGACTGACCGGAAACTTGGTAGGAAGTATCAGGGTGACTTTTTTTTAAAAAAGATAAGAGAAAAGTCCAGGGAGTGCCACAATCACAAACCGCAGCCCTTCCCAGACCCCAAGAGGAAGAGGAAACCTTAGTGAGTTTAACTGCCGTAATAAACCCTTACTGTAAAACTTCTAAGGCAGGGCTATCGTTTTTTTTTTTTTTAATTTTGTAAAGCGTTTTCTAAATTTTATCGCAGACACAGTGCCTTGGTAGAAAAACTTAACGCCAGTCTGAAAACACTTCTGCAACAAGGTATATCGGAACCAGAATATTATGGTGACTTAGAAAAATTGTGGGAAAATCTTACCTTTCGGAGCAATTCAGAAAACTAATTAACCGTTATGAAAGAATTTGATATAGCTTGGATATTATGCGGCAGACTGCATGCCTAGTTATCAACCCAATCATTGTTGATGTCTATATGCTTCACTCTTTAATTGCACGACGGCGGTTCGGGCCTCAGACTCAATGACGGCCTCTTCGTAAAACTTTAACCAATGGGTTGGGGCTTGTCGATATGTCTTTGGCTTGGTCCGCCGTGGTTCAACTATTGGTTTTCATTTACTCTGACCCACAATAGAATTAGCCATGAATACTCGTCTTTGTTTGTGATTAATTTGATTTTGATACTTTCGCTTTGATGCAATGACCAAGTTTTGAGCTTTTATGCTAATTTTTATGTATTTCTGAATTAAGAGTAGCATCGGGACCCAAGGTGAAGTTGGCCGGCTGTAAAAGAGCTTTAACCCCCCCCCCCATCCCACCTTCTCCCCCAAACACAACCACAGACACACACACACTGTGGTTTATTCTACTGACCGTTCTAAGGCGGTGGTCCCGGTGTTAGTCTTACTCTTTGTTATTTTGTGGTTTATTCTACGAGGCGATTTGTTTAAAGCCTTGCCTTGTGTTTTTTTGTTCTTGTGTTTTTCAGTCCTTTTAGCATTTTGATCACCTCGCTTGGGAAGAGAGAGCTAATCTTAGTGCTTTTCGTTCGTTTGTTCGATTTGCGCCTCTTTGGTTTTGTCTGTTTTCTCTTCCCCTTGTTTTCTTGGAAGGGCTGCGGCTTGTGACTGTACTTTTCTCTTACCTTTTTTGTAGATCAAATATCGCTATAATCATTTCGATCGGAAATCCAAGGTGGCTGCCACGGCGACCATCTTGAAAATATGTTTTGAAAATTGACTCGAAACAAAGTTGGAAGTATCTGGGTGACTTTTAGATCAAAATTAGCTGAAATCGTTCAGATCCGAAATCCAAGATGGCCACCATGGCCGCCATCTTAACAATCTATTTTGATCTTTTGAACCGAAAGACCAATTGACTCCTCCGTCAGGCAGTTATAACCACGCCCACGTGAATTTCCTTAGACGAACTTTGTATTGATATACCCGTGCTTACCTGTAAAAAGCACGTGTTGATTTGTTTGTCTAACTAAAATCATTGACAATTACCTTAGTAGCTACTTTGAATGGTCAGTTGCGGTTGTCAGTTAAATGGTCAAGTGACTTGACGGAGGAGTCAATTGACTCAAAACGTGTTAGGGAGTATCAGGGTGACTTGTAGATAAAATAGGTAAAAATAGTTCCGACTGGAAATCCAAGACGGCCAGTTAGTGCTTTTCGTTCGTTTGTTCGATTTGCGCCTCTTTGGTTTTGTCTGTTTTCTCTTCCTCTTGTTTTCTGGGAAGGGCTGCGGCTTGTGATTGTTGCACTCCCTGTACTTTTCTCTTAGAAATATTATAAGAATGAAACTTAACAGAAAGATTCAAAACGATGTGATAAAATCTAACACAAAAATATTAAACGACTCCTCTTTTCCTTATGAATTATCTCTGCTCCCCTTAATTTTATGTCAGGACTATAACTCCTTCACTTAGAGAGATATAAACATTTATTTCAGTGCGAGCGGTGAACTCACTGTATATCCGAAAGGTATAAAAAATGCATTTCACAAGTGAAAAATAACAAGATGCCGATCCCATTTTTTTTAACTCCTCTAACTTCCCTAAGCAAAACTGTCAAGTGACGGTATGCATTTTCGTAGCTAGAATGTAAGGAAACAAGACTATTTTAATTTGCCGAATCTTTTTGTTTTTGTCTCCCCAGCGCTTCACATATTAGCACTCAACGTCGACGTGATGACGTTCACGTTGTGTTTGATGACATTAGTTATGACGTAAGAAGCGTGCATTTGCGGGTAAGCAATAAAATAAAAAGAAAATTCACTTTTTTTTCTGTGAATACCATAAAATTTTTCATCTGGTGTAGTGAAAACATTCAAATATTGATGTTTTTATAACACTCGATGAAATTATTTTTGTGGTATTCACAGCAAAATAGTAAATATCCTCTATATATTTACCCTGTCAGTGCATTTATAATAATTAAAAAAAAAAAAAAAAAAAAAAAAAAAAAAAAAAAGCATATAGTTAATTATAGGGACACTGGCTGAGTACATTGGCTCACTCGATGTCACATGATTATTAAGTTATGTCAAAATAAACCATGTTTTTCTCCAATATGATTGGACAATGGCGACGTTATAACATTATGGACGATACCTAAATCTGTATTTAATGAGCTATTGTGATCACCCTTTGTCCGTCGTGCGTGCGTCGTGCGTCGTTAACATTTACCTTGTTAACACTTTGGAGGCCACAGTTTTGCTTCAGTCATCAGGAAACTATACCAGAATGTTTGTCTTGATGACCTCGTCAAGTTTGACTATGGGTCATGTCGGGTCAAAACTAGGTCACTGCGTCAAATTTCTTTAAAACCTTGTTGACACACTAGAGGCTACAGTTTTACTTAAATCTTCATGAAGCTACGCAAGGTCATTTGTCTTGAAAATATCTAGGTCAAGTTTGAATATGGGTCATGTCGAGTCAAAAACTAGGTCACTAAGTTTAATTTATTTTAAACCTTGTTAACACTCTAGAGGCCACAGGTTTGCTTCAATCTTCATGAAGCTATACCAGAATATTTGTCTTGATAACATCTTCGTCAGCTTTAAATATGAGTTGTGTCGGATCAAAAACTAGATCACTAGGTCAGATTTGTTCAAAACCTTGTTCACCCTCTAGAGGCCACAGTTTTGTTTCAATATTGTAATTTTTTACGAGAATGTTTCTCTTGGTGATCTCGGTCATGTTTGAATATGAGTCATGTCGGGTTTAAAAATAGGTCGCTATGTCAAATTTATTTAAAACCTTGTTAACACTCCAGAGGCCACAGTTTTGCTTAAATATTAATAAACAACACCTGAATGTTTGTCTTGATAATATCTCAGTCAAGTTCGAATAATGGTCATATCGGATCAAAAACTAGGTCACTAGGCCAGATTTCTTCAAAACCTTGTCACCCTCTAGAGACCACAGTTTTGCTTCAATCTTTATACATTTTTACCGGAATGTTTATCTTGGTGATATCTCGGTAAGCTCTGAATATGGGTCTTGTCGGGTAAAAACTAGGTCACTAGGTCAAATTTCTTTAAAAAATCTTGTTCACCCTCTAGTGCCCACAGCTTTGCTTTAATATTCATGGAACATTACAAGAAAGTTTGTTCTGATAATATCTTGTTCATATATGTTGGATTAAAAGTATGTCACTAGGTCAGATTTGTTTAAAAACTTGTTTACCCCTAGAGACACTTCATCAAAATTCCATTCATTAGTAAAGGTATTGAATTCATAGATTTACCTAGCATATTTCGAGATAATAATGTTATATCAGCTATACCTTCATATTTCGAAAACACGGAGTCTCCTATTATTTGTTATAAATATAACAAACCTATCCGTAATACTATACTTAATTTCAATATATTAATTTCTGATCTTGATATTGAAACTAGTTCCCCTGATTCTTGAGATTGTAAAGATTCTAAATTTTGTTATCAACCAGCGGGTCATATTGTCACTGATAACTTGAAGATTATAACCGATTCACGAATCCGTTCGGTTATTTCAAAAGGACCTAAATATAGATTCCCAGCCCACATTGATTTCAATAAATGTCTGGAAACAATTGCCAGTGCTTTAAATGATTATTGTACGCGTTGGTGTAAACGAGAGCATGTTGAGTCTAATGCTTTAAATAATTGGAAATTAAAGATTTTTAAGATCATTGACGAACGTGTGTTATTTTACTCTAATAACCTTGATCTTCTCCCTCCTAAGCCTAAATTATCTTTTCGATATTTGAAACAAGGTATCCAAGAATTTCATAGGAAGTATGTTTTGGCTCCAGCTGATAAAGCTGCTAATAATGTTGTTGTTGTGTGACGACTTTATTATATCAATACTCTAATACAAGAACTTGGTAGTACCAATACATATGAACGGATTTTTACTGACGAGAGATCTATTATCAATACCCATTCTATCGATATTACTGCTAAGTTTGAAGTGAGTATTAAAGAAAAGCAAGACAGACTTCCTACGTTATATTGGTTACCAAAACTTCATAAACGACCTTATAAAGCACGTTTCATTGCTAATTCTAGTTCATGTACGACTACTGTTTTGTCCAAACTGCTAACTTTATGCCTTACTGCTGTTAAAAAACACTGGATTAGATACTATGATACTGTTTACGAAAGGGGCGGAATCAACTATTTTTGGTCAATTAAAAATTCTAATAATGTTCTCAATAAATTTAAATCTAAAAACTTTCAGGCTTCTAAATTGTCTACATATGATTTTTCTACACTGTATACTACGTTACCTCATCATCTTATAAAAGATAAACTTATTGATTTAATTAACCGAACGTTTATTCGGGAGAATACCCAATATTTGGCTTGCAACGAAGAATGTGCTTTTTTCACTTCTGATGTATATAATAATCACAATTTATGGTCGTGTCAAAAAGTCTGTGATGCCCTTGTTTATCTTTTGGATAATATTTTTATTAGATTTGGAACTAAACTTTATAAGCAAACTATTGGTATTCCGATGGGAACTAATTGTGCTCCTCTTGTTGCTGATTTGTTTCTTTTTTGTTATGAGAGAGATTTCATGAAGTCTCTCTCACGTGAAAATCATGC
Organism: Anodontia alba; assembly: GCA_964016985.1. Lineage (NCBI taxonomy): Eukaryota > Metazoa > Mollusca > Bivalvia > Lucinida > Lucinidae > Anodontia > Anodontia alba. Next base: position 90,167,085 of record OZ024828.1, on the reverse strand, counting down.
TGACATTATTGAGGCTTTCAATTCAACTTCAAAATACCTTGATGATTTATTAAATATTGACAATATTTACTTTGACCAAATGGTGGACCGGATATACCCTACAGAACTCCAATTAAATAGAGCAAATTCTTCCGATACCGAGGCACCTTTTTTGGATTTGAATCTATGTATATCTAATGGTACAGTTTCCACCAAAATTTATGATAAACGGGACGATTTTGATTTTGATATAGTCAATTTCCCTTTTCTGGATGGCGATGTCCCCCCGCGTACCTCATATGGGGTATACATATCTCAACTTATTAGATTCGCCAGAGCTTCTTCAAATCTTAATGACTTTAACTACTGTAATAAAGCCCTTACTGCCAAATTTCTTAGGCAGGGCTATCGTTATTTTAAACTTCGTAAGGCGTTTTCGAAATTTTATCGCAGACACAGTGCCTTGTTAGAAAAATATAGCGTCAGTCTGAAAACACTTCTACAACAAGGTATATCGGAACCAGAATTTTACGGTGACTTAGTGTACAGATTTAGAAAAATTGTAGGTAAATCTAACTTTTCGGAGCAATTCAGAAAACTTATTAACCGTTATAAAAGAATTGGCTATAGCCTGGATATTATGCGGCAGACTGCAATCCTAGTTGTCAACCCAGTCATTGTTGATAGCTATGCTTCACTCTTTAATTGCACGACGGCGGTTTGGGCTTCAGACTCAATGACGGTCTCTTCGTAAAACTTTAACCAGTGGGTTGGGGCTTGACGATATGTCTTTGGCTTGGCACGCCGTGGTTCAACTATTGGTTTTCATTTACTCTGGCATACAGTAGAATTAGCCATGAGTACTCGTCTTTGTTTATTATAGTGATTAATTTGATTTTTATGTTTTGGCTTTGATGCATTGACTGAGTTGGGAGCCTTTATGCGAACCGAATTTTTATGTGTTTCTGTATTAAGAGTAGCATCGCGACCCAGGGTGAAGTTAGCTAGCTGTAAAAGTGCTTTAAACCCCCGGGTGGTTTACTCTACTGACCGTTCTAAGGCGGTGGTCCCGGTGTTAGTCTTACTCTTTGTTGCTTTGTGGTTTATTCTACGAGGCGATTTGTTGTATGTCTTTCCGTGTGTCATTTTGTTCTTGTGTTTTTCAGTCCTTTTAGTATTGCGGTTACCTCGCTTGGGGAAGAGAGAGCTAATCTTAGTGCTTATCGTACGTTTGTTCGGTTTGTGCTTGTTTGGATTTGTCGGTTTCCTCTTCCTCTTGGGGTCTGGGAAGGGCTGTAGTTTGTGATTGTGGCACTCCCTGTACTTTTGTCTTACCTTTTTTTGCTTCAATCGTGATTATTTTTTACTCGAATGTTTGTCTTGATAATAACTTGGTCAAGTTTAAATGTGGGTCGTGTTGGGTCAAAAACTAGGTCATTAGGTCGGATTTTTATAAAACCTAGTTCACTTCCTCGTGACCACAGTTTCCTTTTATCTTCATATTACTTTACCAAAATGTCTGACTTGATGATATTTTGGTCAAGTTTGAATATGGGTCATGTCGGATCAGATGTCTTCAAAACCTTATTCTAGAGGCCACAGGTTTGCTTTAATCTTCAAAGAACTTTACCAAAATGTTTGTCTTGATGACAGACATCTTGGTCAAGTTGGGGTGTGGGGCATGTTGGGTCAAAAACTAGGTCTCTGGGTCACTAGAGATTTACTTCAGTCTTCATGACACTTTACCAGAAAGATTTTAATGATATCGAGGTCAAGTTTGAATAGGGGTCATGTCAGGTCAAAAGCTAGGTCAGTAAGTCAGATTTCTTAAAAACCTTTTTCACCCTCTGGAGGCCACAGGTTTTCTTCAATCTTCATGAAACTTTACCAGGATGTTTGCCTTTATCATTTCTTACTTAAATAATCATCACGAACCTTGCTCAAAACGATTGCCTTGATGATTTCTAGGCCAACTTCGAAACCAAGTCACTTGGGGTCAACACTACATCACCGGGCCAAATCAAACAAAACACTTGTTAACAGTCTAGAGGTCTCATTTTTTAAGTGATTATTATGAATCTTGCCAAAAATGTATACCTTGATGATTTCTAGGTCAACTTTGAAAATGGGTCATTTGGGGTCGAAAACTAGGCCACAGGATTACATCAAAGGAAAATATTGTTAACACTCTAAAGGTCACATTTTTGAAGTGATCATCGTAAATCTTGCTCAAAACGTTTGTCATGAAGATTTCTAGTGTAGGTTTAAACTGCACGACTTAGGGTGAATAACTAGATTGCCAGGCCAAATAAAAGGAAAAGCTTGTTAACACTCTAGAGGTCACAATTTTAGAGTCATTATCGTGAATCATGCTCAACGTGATGATTTTTAGGTCAAGCTCAAAACTTGGTCAGTTGGGGTCAGAAACTAAGTCAGCTGGCCAAATTAAAGAAACCCTTGTTAACGCTCTAAACTTCACATTTTTAGGTGTTTTTTGTTTTATAAATCTTGCTCAAAATGTTTGTCTTGAAGATTTCTAGGTCAGTTTTGGAACTGGGTCATTTATGACCTATCTTTCATTATCCAGTGACTGAAGAGACTCAGTCAAACCGAGTCTCCGATTTTTGTGATTTTGTGTGTTCTTTGTTTCCAAAGGCAATCCTTTTTGACGTTTACTTTACTCTACTGTAGCTGGTGTTTTGCCGGGTGGCGACCGTAAAAAGTCTCCCCGTACATCATCATAGTGCAGGTTATATTTTATTTCCTTTGGGATCGTTGAGCCCATCCTGGTTATTTTGAAAATCGAATACCGCTTAAGCTGGCGCTAGGGTGTGTGTGTGGGGGGGGGGGGGGGGGGCGTATGCAGCCTCGCAAACTACAGTCTTGCATATGAAGAGACTGGATCAAACCGAGTTTCAGATTTTCGTGATGTTGTGTGTTCTTTGTTTCCAAAGACAATCCTTTTTGATGTTTATTTTCTTAAGGTTTTTTCGTTTAAGTCAGTTTCTCAGTGACTATTTGTCCTACAGCAGTGATACTTGGCACTCGCATACATTTAAACATGGCATCTTGAATACAGTCATTAATATTTGACCTTGATCTATATTTCATGGTCCACTGACTTCATTAAGTTTTTGCGTTTAAGTCAGTTTTTCAGTAACTATTGGTCCAACAGCCAGTGATACATAGCACATCTTAGCATGGCCTCCTGAGAGCAGTCATCCATATTTGACCTTGACTTATATTTCTTTGTCCATTAGGCATGCTATATTATCTTACTTGCTAATATAATCATCCTGAATCTCGGCCAGTAAGTTTTCTTTGATCATTTCTAGGTCATTTCTAGGTCATATTCTTTAATTGTTGTGATATTTAGGTGAGCGATAGAGGGGCATTATGGTCCTCTTGTTTCTTTTTACAGTTGAATGTAAATGCAGATCAAGGAGAGTTGTATGAAGAGACGGTTCTAGATGAAGGACATCCTATTACAGGAATATACGTGGAAGAAGATGGGAAGATTGAATATGTGATGAGCAGCAGAAAGGTGTGTATGTCAAGCACATCAAAATAGGATGATAACTCTAGATAAGAGGATGGGTGAAAGGGTGCTGGTAAGGGTCTGTCATACCTGCAGCAGGTAGGTGAAGGGCGTTGATAATATTGCTTTTGTATCTGCCCTGTCATTGTTTTTTATCTTTTCTTTCTTATTTGTCCTTCATTTAACCGTTTTTCTACTAACTCTTCTGTACCTTTTCTCCGCCGGGTCTGGCTACATTCTTCCGAAGGGATTGATCATCATAAAATATTTTCTATGATCATTCTCTTCCTTCCGCCGATTCAAGAAGTTTCTGATGAAAGAATGTGCACATGTACTTGTTTAACCGCTTAGAGGACACAGCATTGTCCAGAAAGTGTGTGATTATGTAAACCTGCTGGCTTGACAAGACCTTAATCGTGTTGAATGGGTTGGTAAACTCCAAACCAACCAAATTGCTTGGAGATGATATAAAAGACCCACAGGGCTTGCTGTAGATAGCTATGGCTCTCAAAAATATCATAGGAACTGAGTGACCGCTCTATCCGCTCTATTAATCCATTACACATTGGGTGGTATACTGAGGTCGTTAATGCTGGAGAGACAGTAACCTCGACACCTCCTTCATGACCTCTGAAGTAAATTGGGACCACAATCAGTTAGCATTTCATAAGGTACCCAACCCAACTAAACACTTCTACCAAGCCTTTGCAATACGGTCGGTCTCAATACTAGGTAATGCTACTGCTTCCGGGTACCGCGCTGCATAATCAATCATAGTATATACCGTGACTTCTTATCGGATAGGGGTTCAATCGGACCAACAATGTCGACTGCTACTCTCTTAAACGGTGTATCTATTAATGCTAACTTAATGCTAACTTTGGTTACATGCCCCTTCTGAAGTGTCTGCTGACAAATGTCACAAGACCAACAGAATATTGTTACATCACCACAAACCCCTGGCTGAAAGAACTCAGCCAAAATTCTATTCAGAATCTTTCTAATGCCGAAATGTACGGCCATCCATGCTTAATGAGCCAGTTTCAGAAACTTTTTTTTCTAAAACTTCTCTGGACGATAAGTTGAAGTGACGTCTTATTTCCCTGAGTAAATTGTCTAGTTGCTGTAGTGCTGTAGGCAACTGTGACTTAAAAAAGTAGCAAACCCCTTGCTTGTCTTTCACATCTGAATGCAATGAATCATCTACCTTACTCTGGTAAATAAACTCTACACCGTTACTGGACTCCTTTGTTCCTTTACCTTACAAAAGTTAGAACATTATTTCCAACGCCTCTACCTTGACCGCGGTTATTTCCTCTACCATAACTTCGACCTTGATAATTACCACAGCCCCTGTTAAACGATTCATCTCCCTTACACTGAGGATTACTAATGTCCGCATTAGAGGCAGTCACCAACCTCCATTCGTCATCAGCTTCATCCGCGCGTTCCGCTTCTTTCCTGTCAGGATTGTTTCAACATTGATAAAGTAGATGTGGTTTCCCACATTTCCTGCACTTAATTGCTGGCTTGTTGCCCGACCTACTTGGCTCGACCTTACTAAACTCTTTGCTATCTCTATTATCGCGTCGCCCTTTCGCTACGCAACTAGATACGCCGCCCTGTGCTGCAGCAAACAAGTCGGCTTCTCTAATTGTAAACGTCTTGGGTTTCAAATGAACGTACCGTTCTCTATTACATGATTCTAAAATGGGTCACATGCTATAAAATCGCATACTACTTCGTACGTCTTTTCCACTTTCGCATCGCTAACCATTTGTTTAAACAAATATTTAGTCTACTACTAAACTGAATAAAAGTCTCTGACATATCTACTATAACGAAAATTCTTACGAAATCCGCGTTCTCTCATATCAAAATTATTCCTTAACAATGCTTCCTGTAAACTTATTGAGACAGTCAAAACAATTTGATAAATTGAGACAGGCAAACAATTTGATAAACTTGCTAGACATGTTCAAGAAAATTTGGGTTCCCACTCAGATTAATGTACCCTGTTCCTATACATTTGGAACTCCAGTATGCTGCACTTCATCATGTGGCAAAACTTATCACTGTATGAATTTATTGCAGTTAATGAGTAAAAAACATTATTTCTATTTGCTGGTATTCATCCTACTTATGACACCAGAAATGTTACGCCATAGGCGGCCAAGACGCACCGAATGTGACTACCAGTGTGATTAAGCTCTGGATTGGACGATGCCTAACTGTACTACTACACAAAAGACTCGAACAACGTTAGAATTTTTTTTATTTTTTGACATATACTATTTACAACATATATGTAGATATACAATTACAAATACAACATTAACAAAGCAACCATATCTGCTAGACTCTTCGCGTTGGCTACAGTTGGACACAACACGGTCGGCAACTCTACCGGCTTATAAAGTGATTAACCTGGCTTAGTTAATAAAAATATTTAACCACCAGTACAGCTCTAACCAGGTGTGGTGAACACTGGGCCAAAGCGAAGAGAATGTCAATTATTATGTTTTTCCTTCACCGCGGTAGCGGTGTCTATGCGGACTTTATCCAAAGGCTCATTAAAGTCAATATGTCAAATCTCAACACAACCAAGTCAACAACAGGTATTGTTTTTACAGGTAGCTCAATACAACTGGCCTCGAGAAAAAACATAGGTAAATTCGTTTGCGGAAAATAATCTTATCGATAATCTCACGGTGGTCAGTGGGGAAATAACTGCAAACCAAGTTTAGGCTTATTTTACGGACATATTGACTTTTAATGAGCAAAAATAGTATTTTCTGTGTATCTGAATTTTTATCCAGTTATTACTGCATTATATATTTTTCGTGTCAGACATAAGTTTGCAAATATAAAAATGCGTTTTCTTTCGGGAATAAATTCTATAATATACTCAACAAAATAATTAAAAGGGCCACCAGTTTCAGTTTCCCTTTTATTTACATTCAAATGCGACCCGTCTGTTGTTAAAATTATTCTGCGGGCAATACTGTTATTCGCGAGACCATTTCATGGACAATACTGCTATTTGCCACTTACATTAAGCTCATGTTAGCAATATGTTCAGCTACCTAACTGTCAATGGCGCGAAATTGTCAGATTAGAAGATTTTTAGAAAAAATGGGAATTTCTGAAAAATGACTTTTACCCCAAAATGTTTTTTTTTTTTTTTTTCAAAATATCTAAAATTATCTATTTTAAGTCAAAACAATGATTTATCCCAAACACAACCTTGCAAATTTCACTTTCTTAGGGGTAAAAGACACACAAATATGGCCAGAAAAATGGGTCAACCCTTTAAGAGGCTAAAATTGCCTGGATGATCCCATAGACTATGATTAATCTATAGATGGTGCCTGTAGGAAAATTTGAGTTTCTTGATTGAAATTAAAGCTTTCTGTACGATTTATTTACAGTTTGAAGTCAAAACATTACTTCATGTTCAAATGTCAATTTTTCATGTTTTGGGTAAAAAGTAGCACTTTTTAAGAATTTTAAAATGAAAATTTTCATTCTCAAAATTTGTTGTTGGGTTTCCACTTTAAGGAACAATCAACAATATTTCAATATCTTCTGTGGTTTTGCCCATAGACCCAATCAAAGTTTGCATATATGGAAAATTGTACTAAGTGACCCTTAAATTATTTTGTTCCGTATAAAGTATTTCTATTTGTAAGTCTGTATGGACTGGGACACGATAAAACAAACATTATGACATATGCATCTAACTGCGAATCAGAGAAGAATATCAGCCTGTACGTTCGCTCAGCCTGATCAGAGTCGTTGGTATGTGTTATTATTTGCTGACATCCGCGCATAGAGCTCTGAGACATCGCCAAGCGGTCGTTATTTTTTTGGTTTCGTCTAGCTAGGGTATACAATTTGTCGTAACCTATAACGTGCAGCGCTTCTCTTTTCGTCGTTCGACTCCTTTGACAGCTGTGAATCTGCGCCGTCTGATCAGCACGTTTATTTTCCGGTGACTAGATAGTATAAGTATCTATATTATTATTCGATTTGACTTTCCATTGAGCAGACAGGTTTTGGTCACCTGAACGACAAGTCTCATAATCAGGTGTAGATAATAATACCCTTACAAAACTGATCCTTTATGGTACATATTTTGCCAAAGGAAGTCCCACTTTAGGGTGCATTTGAGTCTCAAATTGAGTAACAGGCACTTATGCCATATAAGAACAGCAAATGCTCAGCTCAGCCAGCGGACAGTGAAGGTCCTTATGAGGCTGCGCTGATGCGTAGGCTTATCTAGGGCATTCACTATTCCACACATGCGGCAGAGACACAGTTTTAACTGCGGAAGCCTACCTTAGCATCTACATGCACAGCCTCTCGCTTCCCCCAACCCCACAACTATCCCCTCCACCTCGCGCCTGGCCTCCGTGCTGTCTTAAGGGGACTGAATGCATCCTGTATACTTTCTATCATCGTTTACAAAGGAGGCAACTTTTGTGATTTCATGTTTGCTTTCTCAAACACAAAATCCCGTCCTGAAAAGGGGTCTACTCTTAAAGGAAAGATTTTGTTCCCAATAGGAGCTAATTCTGTCGTTTTAGAGTAGACTCAGACGGGAGATAAAACAATTATTCTAGAGAGACTTCCCTTGAAATTGCATCAAGTCACCATAAAAAATCACCAGACACTGATGTATATACTGGGTACACGTTGAAGACTATGTTCAACTAAACGAATAAGCACGCTGATCTGGGTCATAATGTCCATATATGATGTACAAAACATTAGTTTTCCTTGTGCGACTTCATTGATTTTGAAGATATCCGATGGCTTCAGTAATCTACTATATCACTAGTGATAAAGGAATAGTGCACGTGTGCGCATTCTTTTCAAGGGTTTGGTCGTAAACTGTAGCTTCTGTAATCTGGACAAACGTCAAGGCTTTGCTGCCCTAATAAAAAATTGGTATGGCACAGACAAACAGGCCTGAGCAAACAGTGTATACCCAGATCAGACGCCGCAGAATGTGGCGTCTGATCAGGGCCTACGCTGTTTGCCAGCTATTTACATTTTTAGACACATTAGTACTACGTGTAGGCAATAATGGACAAGCGCGGTAAGGAGTAAGGTGTCCCAATATTTAGGGTATATAAGGACCTCTAAATACAATAGGGGACATATTGTCTTATCTGATGCATAATGCACCCATTTTCATGTTTACAATTTGATTGTCACAAAAGAAAGAGTTTCTTAAATTAAGGAAATTATTTCATCAAACAGATAAAGGTGACTATGCAAAAAAACATCCCAGTCGTGTTGAAATACGAAAAAAAAAAAAAAAAAAAATTAATAAATAAAATAAAATAAAAAGAAACATTATGCCATATTGTATGAGCCTCGAGTGTGAAAATATTCCGTAGGCCCAGCGAAAACTCAGATCAGCCTGAGCATCCGCACAGTCTGATCAGATTCAGCTGTTGCGTCTGATCTGGGTCTACACTGTTTATTCAGACCTGTCTGTTCGTTTTCAGACAAATTTCAGATTTGAACAACTAAATAAATAGAGCCTCTCTCTCTTCATGGTTAATAGTTACTAACCCATTTTTGCCTAGTGTCCAATAAAATGCGCACTTTCGAAACAGAAGGGAGAGATTCTCCTTTGTTTAACGTTTTGTGATTAATTATTCTTACGCGGACGTACAGACACTGGGGAAACGATGATTAATGAGCAGTCTAAAGTCCACCTTATTTGTAACAGAAATCTATTGAGTAGAAAATGCCATTTTATTTTCTCAAAAATGAATGAGTCGGAATGAGATTTTGTAGATGAATCTTCTGATAGGTTTATGGTTTATTAAAGTCTCATCATCATTACGAAAACATGCCTATTCAAATATATAGAAAATTTTACCTAAAAAAACATAAATTTTTCAGATAAAAAAATCTGATATTTTTTCATATTTCTGCTCAAAACATAGATTGTGGGTACTCGTTAAAACCGCCTCGGCGAGGCGGTTCTAACGAGTACCCACAATCTATGTTTTTGAGCAGAAATAAGAAAAATAATGCATACCCCTGTAAACCCCAGTTTTACTATATAAAAGTGGGGTTTAAGGGGGTCAAAATTATATAGGCATGTTTTCGTAATGTGGTGTGTCATTCACATAAACATTACGTGTTACAGATTTGAAAAACACACCAAGCCATTCTAGACATAATTATAAGAGACTATCACAAATACATTTATACAGATAGTACACATAAAATTTAATCTATATCTAATAAATAAGTAAACAAATATATAAATGAATAAATGAATGAATAAAAATAAACTTATGTTATAAAATCATTTACTAAATCGCACTATTACTAAGACATTAAAACGACGGAGGTAACCTAGACGGAATAAAACGTGGCAACTCTGAGGCACCCATTCTGCACACGTCTAGGCCCAGGTAGATCCCATGAGCTACTTTCTGGCTCATCAAGGAACATTTATAGTCTCGGGGAGCTATATGCTTAGGACAGACGAAACCCAGAAGTTGCAGGATGGATTACCATTGTATTCACGCCAAGGTTAGTCTGAACATACGTGAGTTGATTAACAAAACTATGTTATAAACGTCCAAAAGATTGCCTTTGGAAACAAAGAACACACTTCGGGTTAGAAAATGGTAGTCTCGGTCTTTTTGAGACTCCTCATAATCAGTGATGAAATTTGCAACACTGCTTACGCCCTATAGCATATACATGAGCAGAACTCTGTTTTCATAAGTAAATAATGCGTACATACACAAAGGTCATGCCCACACAATCTTGCTGTTAATTAAACTATTTATAGATACTTTGTTACCGGTTGTTGCTCCCAAACAGTCAGATGCGCAACCGCACGTTGCCTGCACTCATGCAAAAAACGGACCCGATCCAGGACAGAAAGCAAGTGGCGGAAACCAATGTCCAAGCATCATGCCCCCCTGTCCCAAAATGCAGTATCCCTGGGATACATACGTTATGCGAGCAATTTATAGGAGACCAACATACAAAAAGTAAAAATTACAGTACTGACTATAAAGTTTGTATAAATAAAAATAATAATAATAATAATAATAATAATAAATAATAATAAACAAATAAATTAAAGAAACTGCATGTAAAATAAGTTATTTGTAAAAGTAAACATTACATTTTTGCAAAATTTTAAAGCAGGTTTTGGCACATATTTGAATCAAATCTTTATCGTTGAATAAGACTTTCATTCTCTCATTAAATTTTAGATCAATAAAATTTGGAAGAACTGAAACGGCCTTTGTATATAAAATATCTCTGAAATCATTGTAGGCGGACCATTCCAATGACTATCATCCTGGCTCAATGACATTACAAAAATCAAAGCACTGAGAGTGCTAATGGGGGCGGATTCCTAAAATCTATAAGCCTCTTGAATATATATCATCAGTACTTTCATTTTTCCTGATATGTAATTAAAGCAATGCCTTTTTCGCAAAACCACATGTATCATGAATACTGGATCAACATCACAATGGTTCTGAACCCCTTTTAACTACATTTTATTTAAGTTGTGGGTATTCATTAAAATTGCCCTATCAGTGACCTTCAAATAAGTACCAACAACATATGTTTTTGTGTAGAAATTATAATCAAAAATATTTATCTGGATAATCATCTATCTTGCTGAAATGTACACAGTTCTTGCCATTTTTCATCTGTTATTCCATCCATTTGAGGATTCATTATGCCCATTCTACTTTATATATATATGTATAGAAACAAATAAAAAAACAGCTATGAGCTTAAAGATGACGCATCCCCTATAATTTCAGAATATTTCAAATTAAAGATATCAATTGATAAAATGACAATAATGTTGAAAGCCCAATTTGGAAATTCCTAAAGGTTCAAAGGTTACAATCATTCATTCAAAGTCATAGTAACTTGTATTGCTATTTATACCTCGTAAAAAAGCTATCCCACAATACACTTTTCTGTGATGTCATTATTTCTTTCTAGATTTTACTTGAAATTTAAATTTATTTAAATCATCATCATTTTATTCCAGACTGCTTATTTTGATAAAAATAGTATATTAAGACTTTATATTTCAAGCTAGATTAAAAAAAAAAAAAAAAAAATGAAAACTAATACAATTAAATTTCGGAAACATTTTTTGAATATTAAAATGCAAGATACATGTCCTTGTGTTGGAAAAAAAAACTTACCAAGACTAAATAAATTTGTTGAAAATTTCACACTGAAAGATTATTACAAAATGTATATAAAATTTCAATAAAATACTTAGATAAATGGAATTTAAATTAATTTTATTTTAAAGTTTGACTTCAAATTGAATTTTTAATTTAACTTCCATTTAAAAATCAAACTAAATATGAAAATGATAAGCTCTGCATCCCAACGTAAATATGGAAGAGACCTGTTTCTCTGTGTATTAAAGTTTTTTTTAAACATTTTTGAAATTTTTCATAAGAACCAATGATGCCACTGGTTCCTCATGAATTATGAGCAAAACTTAAAATCTCAATAACTTAGTATTTGGAATATTTCAATAAGGTTTTCACCGCTGGACTCGCTAGTTGTATGTCTTTCTTTTTAGTATATATACAACCAAAAATGAAATATGGGGATGCATCTGCTTTAATCTATGAAATATAGTTGTGGCTAAAATGCGGTTACACCAGTGAACACATTTTAAAGATCATGAATAGACTATAAACCTTGAACAATGTAGGGCAAGTATTTGTAACTCCAAAATAAAGCTTCGAATTCAACTGTGATTTTGTCTGCTTCGGCTATCTGCACACTTCATATTAAAACAAGAGGACTAAGGTGGTCCTTAACGCTCACCTGTGCTGAAAAGGTTACTCAGTGTCTACAATATTCATTAATCTGGAGGACATAACTCCAAAATATCTATGTCCTCCACATCTGCAAGTTTAAGGAAGATCCAATTAAAACTGATAGAGCTATGCAGGGTAACATTATGTGTCTTTAGCAATCAAGTGCAATGATGGATTTATGCAGCAAAGAAGGTTAACATTATGAGTCTTTAGCAATCAAGGGCATTGAAGGGACCTAGTTCTATCTATCAGATTGTGTAGGTTTCCAACTTTGTTTTTGAATTTATCCAAAATTTCATCCATGTCCACCTTATCTGCAAGTTTCATGATGATCTGATCAAAACTGAATGAGTTATGCTGATGATAAAGTATAAAATTAATAAAGGCTTTTTTCAGCAATTAAGGGGATGTAACTCAAAAGACAAATGATCCAATCTGGCTAGGTTTCAAACTTGCGAGATTTCATCCACGTCCACCTTATCTGCAAGATTCAGGAAGATCCAATCAAAACTGAACAAGTCATGCTAATGACAAAGTCCAACAGAAGCTTTTTCAGCAGTCAAGAAGACATAACTCTAACTCATGGCCAGGTCTGGCCAGTGTTTGAACTCGCGCGAGATTATATCCATGTTCATTTATCTGCAAGTTTTATGCAGAGTCAATCAAAACTGATCTGATCAAGTTATGCTGATGACAAAGTCAAACAGAGTCCTTTCCAGTAATCGAAGGGATGAAAATCTAAGGCTAATTATCTAGCCAGGTTTTGAATTCATCCGAGATTTTAACCATGTTAACCTTATCTGCAAGTTTCAGGAAGATCCGATAAATGATGATGATGATGAGTTCAGGTTTAACGACGCATCAACCCATGAGGGTCATTTGCGTCAAAATGGTTAACTAACATGGTTCTGTAATGAAACGATTATAATGATAAGTCATGAATGCATAAAATGTAAAACTAGAACGAATTTAAAAATTGAAGCAGTTATACTTTGTTAAAAAGATTGATGTGTTTTAAAAACATAAGTATGTTATCAGTTGGTACATTTTCGAATAAGTATCTCAGGTCATTTGTTTGGAAGAATTGACGTCGTGTATGAGAGAATTCAATGCAATCGATCAGATAGTGTTTCACCGTAAAAGGTTCATTACAGCTGATACAAAATGGCTGATCTTCTCGTTTGAGTAGATAAGAATGTGTGAGTCTAGTATGACCTATACGTAGACGAGTAAGAACTACTTCTTCTCGCCTTAATGATCGATAAATGTTATTTTTACCAAGAACCGGTTTTATTTCATGTAGTTTATTGAATGTCGCTCTGTCCCATGACAGCTGCCATTTGGATAAGATGTACCTGTTGATAAAAGGTTTAAAATCTGTACATGGAAGTTTAAAATTCGAAATTTCTAGATCGAGTGAGACCTTTGCTTTTACGTCGGCAGCCTCGTTACCTTTTATGCCAACATGGCTGGGGAGCCAACAGAACAAAATTTCCTTAGTTTTCGATAGTTCGTGATATTTTTCTATCACGTTCTGGATTTTGGGATTTTTTGAAGATGTGTGATTTAGAGATTTCAAAACAGAAAGGGAGTCAGAGAAAATAACGAATTTGTTCTCTAAAGAGTTATTCATAATGTAATCCAAAGCCATATCAATAGCCTTGGATTCAGCAGTGAAAATAGATGAGCCATCAGGAAGACGGATCTTTTCATGGTGGCTGCCCGATATATACGCACAGCCAACCTTATCTTCAACTTTTGAGCCATCAGTGTAGATGTGTTGATAATCTGAAAGTCGCGACTGTAATTCTTGGAAGTTTTGTTTCATGAGATGTGAATCAGAAAGTGACTTTTTGCTGTTGTGTAAATCGAAAAGAATATTTGGTTTAGTAATGCACCAGGATGGAATATCAGAAAAAGAGTGTTTTTGAATGTTTTTAATGTTAATATTAGTAGATTCTAAAAGTGGTGCTATACGAAGGCCAAAGGATTTAATAGCGTTAGGTTTTCTTTCATAATATTCCTGGAAATGTGGTGGAAATGTGACTTCAAAAGCAGGGTTAGATGGGTTAGCAGCAAGTCTGATGGCATACTGAAGAGACAATTTTTCTCTGCGTAGCCATAACGATGGCTCATCTGCTTCCACGTTAAGACTCGATACTGGAGATGTACGAAAAGCTCCCAATGCCAAACGAAGTCCTTGATTATGTACAGTGTCTAACATCTGTAGATAAGATTTTCTAGCAGATCCATATACGATGGACCCATAATCAAGTTTTGATCGAATTAAAGAACGATACAGGTGAAGAAGAGTTGTTCTGTCCGCTCCCCAACTTGTGTGAGATAAAACTTTTAAAAGGTTTAAAGCTTTTAAACATTTCGCTTTCAAGTATTTTATATGGGGTATGAAGGAGAGTTTTTTATCAAATATAACCCCAAGAAATTTTGATTCAGCAACAACTGGTATTTGAGATCCATATATGTAGAGCGCTGGATCGTTGTGTATTTTCCGTTGTTGACAGAAATGAACGCACTGAGTTTTTGATTTGGAAAATTTAAAGCCATTTCTAGTTGCCCAGTCTTCAATTCTATTTAGACATTGCTGCAGATGTCTTTCTATTGTGCGCATATTTTTCGAGCGAAAACAAATACAAAAATCATCAACGTACAAAGAACCATCTGTTTTGTAATCCAGACAGTTTATAATATCGTTTAATTTCACGTTGAATAACGTGGTTGAAAGTATTGCTCCTTGAGGAACGCCCTGTTCTTGATCATAGAGATCAGACAGGGTCGATCCTACACGCACTTGTATTGTACGATCTTCAAGAAAACTTTTAATAAAGTTTGGTAGTCTTCCTTTCATACCAAAGTTATGTAGGTCTTTTAAAATTCCATATCGCCAAGTGGTATCATAGGCTTTTTCCAAATCGAAAAATACAGCGACTACATGTTCTCGTTTGATAAAAGCATCACGGATAATAGTTTCTAGTCTAACTAAATTATCATTGGTACTACGTTCAGCTCGGAATCCCGACTGAAGTTTTGTTATAAGATTGTTAGATTCTAAGTACCAAACAAGTCGTTTGTTTATCATTCGCTCTAGTGTTTTGCAAAGGCAACTTGTTAGCGCTATTGGTCTGTAGTTTGTTGGTTCTGCATGATCTTTCCCTGGTTTGGGAATAGGTATAATTGTGGCCAAACGCCAGCTTTCTGGAAAAACTCCTGTTGTCCATATACCGTTGAAGATATGTAAAAGTGTGTCAAGGGCGGTTTCGGGAAGGTGTTTAAGCATCTGGTAATGGATGTCATCAGGGCCTGTAGCTGTATCTTTTGATACTGCGATAGCCTCTTTAAGTTCTGTAATGTTAAACAGGCTGTTATATTCTTCAGTATTTGAAGAGGTGAAATTAAGTTTGATTTTTTCTTCTTGTTTTTTGATGTTTTGAAACTTCTCTGAATAATTCCGAGATGAAGAATTATCCAAAAAAGTTTCGCCAAGTGTGTTTGCTATCTCTTCCTTTGATGTGGCCTTTGTTCCACGTTTTGTATTTAAATGGGTGAAACTGGGTGATTTTGATTTACCAGATATTTTTCGTATCATGTCCCAAACCTTTTTAATTGGAGTTTTATAATTTAAATTCGAAACGTAAGATTTCCATGATTTGCGTTTGGAGGCCTTTATTGTTCGACGAGCCTTTGCTCTGAAATTCTTTACTTTATTCAGGTTCTCCTTTGTTGGATATCTGCAGAACATTGATAATGCTTGCTTGCGCTGTTTTATGGCATCTTTGCATTCATCATTGTACCATGGCTTGCTTTTCTTTGGATTTGTCGAGGTTTTTGGTATACTTTTATTAGCTATGTCAAGAAGAGAAGAAGTAAAATCATCTAGAGGGTCCAAGGAATTGTCAAACTTATCTATTTTGAGACTTTCTTCGCATAATAAGTGATATAATTCCAATTTGCTTTATTTAGTTTCCACTTTGCGTTGTGATCATTCGTGGAATTATTTACGCTTTCAATAATAACAGGGAAGTGATCACTTCCATGTTGGTCTTCACTGACCGTCCAGTCGAAGTCCAGCAGGAGAGATGGGTGACATATGGAAAGATCTAAAGAAGAAAATTTTCCTGTTGCAGGATGGAGATAAGTGTGAGATTTGTCATTCATAAGACAAAGATCGTGTTTGGTTATAAAGTCTTCAATAATATTACCTTTAGGGTTGTTATCTTTACATCCCCAAAGGATATTGTGACCATTGAAGTCACCAACTAGTATATAGGGTGAAGGGAGTTGTTTTAGTAAAGTGTCTAAATGTTCGGTCTCTAAATGAAAATTTGGAGGTATATACACAGAACATATAGTAATTTCTTTATCTAAAGTGACAGAAACCGCAACGGCTTGAAGATTGGTTACAAGTTTAATTTCTCGCTGGGGACATGAAGAGTGAACTAAGATTGAGCTTCCACCAGACGGCCTCTGGCCGTCTGAATGTATATAATTGTATGTAATGAAATCTCTGATATTTAATTGATCATCAGTTTTTAAAAAAATTTTTTTGCAAGCAAAAAACTGATGGACTCAATAAAGATAAAAGTAATAAGATCTCGTTATAGTTTGACTTTAGACCTCGACAGTTCCATTGTATTATTTTGTGATTTGAATTCATTTTAGAGTTGTTAGATTTTAGTTAGACTAGCAACTAAGGATATGTTATTGGTGATTTTGATCTATTATTACTATTGTTGACGTGTGAATGTTCTGATGATCTCGATCTATTTCTGTTAGTTCGTGGGCGATCTGGAGCTTCTCCTAACTCCATATCATCGCTACTGTCACTCAAAGATCCGAACTTGTTATGTTGTTGAATAACATTATTTGAACCTTTTCGTTCTCTGTTTGATGTGCTTGGTCTTTGTGTTCCTTGACTAGATTTTGATTTTGTTTGTTGTTTCGTAGGTGGAGATGATTGACTTCTTGCTTGTCTTTCTTTCTGTTGTTGTTTCTTCCAATCTTTTCTTATCATCTCTATGGTGGCTTTTTTCAGGCCAGCCTCTCCTTTTTTCTCTTCAGTAGGTGTCTTTGTTTGATTTTTGTTTGTGGTGTTTGTTTGACCTTTTTGTTTCTGCAGATCTTCTGTTTGGCTGTTTGTTGAACTTGATTGAACTGCAGAGTCGAGAATATTGATCGGATCGGTTTGAGTGGCAGTATCAACCACAGAAACCTTTTTCATTGAAGACTGGGTGATGTTGGCATAACTGATTCCAGGTGTTGGAGTTGGGGTCTCAACAAGTTTCCGCGCTTCAACGAAAGAAATATTTCTGGTGAACTTGATACGCAAGATTTCCTTTTCTTTGTGCCAAATTCGGCATTCTTTAGAGTCAGCACTGTGTTTTTCACCACAATTGACACAGTGTAATTCGTTGCTACATCTATTTTCGAGGTGTTCTCCTGTTTGACCGCATTTCGAACAGATAGGGTCTTTAGAACACCTATCCTCATGGTGTCCATATTTTTGGCAATTATGACAACGTAAGGGATTTGGTACGTAGACTTTTACGTTGACTCTAAAGTATGCCACTTTGACCGTTTTGGGTAAAACTGGCGTATTGAAAGTAAAAACAAAGGTGTTTGTGTCTTTTAACTCTCCGTTTCGTTTTATTTTGAATCTTTTTACTCCAGTTACTCCTTGAGATCTTGTGCCCTCGAGAATCTCCTCCTCGCCGCAATTCCTCAATTCGGGACAACGAATTACCCCTTTTGAGGAATTTAGCGAGGTATGAGGGTACACTCGGACTTTCAAGTCGTGAAAAGTCTGTGCACGAAGAAGATTCTCGGCATGGGCTTTCTTGGATACCTCAATGAGTAGCTGATTCGATCTGTGTAGTTTTTTGATGTTTTCAGGTTCACCAGCTATACTCTGTATGATTTTTTGTATTAGAAACGGTGACAGAGATGTTATCTGTCTGTTCTCTTCTTTGCTTTCAACTAAAATGAAGCGTGGAAAGTGTTGAGGAGACGTATCATTTGTTGAGGTAGATGGAGCTTGTGAATTTTCGTCAAAATCTGAATTATCAGTGTCTGGGGTTTGTTTAGTTCTTTTTCTTTTATCATTACCCATGATGAAGTTGTATTAAAATTCGTCCTCCGTGCTCTCCGCCCACCACGGAGCCCAACAAGGGAACACATAAATGGAGTGGTTTTCCTACTCACATGTGCTAGAGATACACAGAAGATATACTCGCACGAGCAAAATGCTGCACGATTGACCCGTTAAGCCGCCGCCTTCTTAGGATTGGAAAGATTGAGAAATAAGAATTATGGGCAAACGGTGAGTATCAGTATGATACAAAAGACAAGGAAGAGAAAGAAAAGATTTTTCCTAGGGCTTGGCGCGACCAGCCGATTGACCGTGCCGGGTCTCACGGACACCCTTCTACACCGAAATCTGGGCCAAAGAGGCGTGTTGAGTCATCAGGAGAGAACAAACTCTCAATAACTCTCAACCTCCAGGATCCCTTCTTCCGGCTTACGGGTTGCCACCCACGGCAAACGGGTGGTATTTCCTCTTCGCTCTTCCCAAAGGGGACAATTACTGCTCACCAAGCTAGCAACGTTCCCAGTGGGAATTGAGCCCCCAGGGCCTCGACAAGGCGGAAAGTTTAATACCCAGGGGAAGATCCGATAAAACTTAGTCAGTTATTCTGATGAAAAAGTCCAGCTAAAGCTTTTTTAGCAATCAAGAGGATGTAACTAAGATTAATGATTCAATTTAGCCGGTTTAAGAAATCAACCAAGATTTCATCTATGTCCACCTTATCTACAAGTTTCAGGAAGATCCGATGAAAACTGAACAAGTTTCGCTGATGCCAGTCAACTGAAGACTTTTGCAACATTCAAGAGGATGTAATTCTAAGATCAATGATACGATCTGACAGGGTTCCGAACTCAACCGAGATTTCATCCATGCCCACCTTATCTGCAAGTTTTAGGAAGATCCGATCAAAACTGAACAAGTTAAACTGTTGACACAATCAAACAGAGGCTTTTTTTTAGCAATCAAGGGGATGCAACTCTAAGATTAATGATCAGGAACATCCGATCAAAACTGAAGACAAGCATTTTCCTTTTGTAAGTCTATGGGACCTTGTGTTTGCTATAGCAACCCGTTTTCATTGATTTCAATGAAAAGCTTATGTCATTGCTGTCCCAGCTGAGGCACTCTTTAGATGAGAAATTATTGAAATCAGCCTGCAGACTGGCCAAAGGTGTGGACTGACGAAGGACAGACGATGGACAGTAGACTGATGACATCCCTGGGTCAAAAATATTTCGGTCATTAAAGATGATGCCTCCAGATTTGTGGGACTTTTACCCAACCTGTTCACATGATGAACTCAGGCCCTGCTTAAGCAAGTCTGCCTCGGAGGCTCCAGGCAGCCTATCTATTTCGCGGGCCACGATGGGCGGGGACCGTGTTTCTTGAATATCGCGACAATACACTATCCGTTCGCCTACCTGAAATGCATTTTACTGCTTCAGGAACGCTGGAGATATTCAAACAAGTTTCTACCCTTTCGGCTGTTGTATTTCGCGAGCCTACACAGTATTAACTACAAAAATCTTCGAGAAAATATCATTTCTATCGAAGAACATAATTTCTATGGAGGAAATTGGATCGGGCTTGATTCACAGTCTTCTTAGTATCCGGTATATCCGGAGGACATAAAGGACAAATTCGCGGGATAATTATACCGCAAAAAATGTAATTAAAACGTTTATATATATATATATATATATATATATATATATATATATATATATATATATATATATATATATATATATATATATATATATATATATATGTGTGTTTTATATATATAAAATATATATATATATATATATATATATATATATATATATATATATATATATATATATATATATATATATATATATATAATACTCATAAAAATAACAAATTATATTAAAGTTAACGTTTAGGAAAACATTTTGCTAAAATACATGAAGACGCACTGTATTTTACTTTAGCAAAATGTTCCTGCGAAGTGATTTCGGCCGAAACTGTTATCGTGAATAGCCCATAAATAAATGCTAATGCTTTATTTTAAATGAGAAGGAAAATTGCAAATTAATCTCTTTCTTTGATACCCTTTCGGAGACTCTTGAGAACCTTCAAATTCTCTGCTTTCGAAGGTTCTGGAGGCAGAATCAAGTCCCAAAAGTTTCAAAAGTATGATTTTTGCAGTTTCTGCCTAATTTTCGTTCGGACCATATGAAAACTAGTTTATTTATACGCCCTATGTTCATTTTAACCATTCAATACCGATAATTGTACTTTTCTATTGCTTAATGTATGCGGGTCGCCACCCCATATTACCTAACATGGCAGCCGTAGGTGTATATTTTCCTGTACCAAGGACAAATCTCATGGTTCTGTTTTGTACCACATTTATGCAAGAAAATGACTTTATACACCAAATAAATGCCCTGTAATTTATCACCGGCCATATCATAGTGTCACATAATTTGGTGTATGCACGTATGCATTTCTACTTGGCAATTAGGAGGCGTAAAGCTGGACTCGCACTTTGAGCAATAACTTTTGCAGTAATGTTATAGTCGAGAAATTCGTTTAGCATAATACCTTAATGTGTATAACTGTCTGTAATCAATTAGATAGCTGAACCGCACACGGAATCACGTGATATCCTTGGTACAGCATTCGTCCTGAAATGTTTAACATTACTATTGGATACGTTGACTGACATGCTGTTTGTGTCATACCATTCATTTAAACAATTCAACATAAGCTGTAAATCAGAGGGGTTTTTCTGCTAATAGGACGACATCATCAGCGTACATGAGGATGCTGATCAAAGTATCCTTAACCACCATGCCCTTCCCTAGCGTTTTAATACGCAAGGCGAGATCATTAATATACAAATTAAAAAGTAATGGCGATTAACAACACCCTTGTCTAAAGCCGCAAGTTACATTAAATCAGTCTATGGTGAGATTATTCAGTCTCAACTGATACGTACAATTATTTTACGGCACCCAACAATTTTCCTGTTATTCCAATATGATCAAGTTTTGCCCATAAATATACCCGCTGATATAAACATAAGCCTTGCGAAAATCTATGAAGGCGCAGTAAGTCGAAATTCATTTTCGTTTTTGTATCAGTAATATATGTCAAGGTAGACACAGGTCTATTGTATTTCTGTTCTTATGAAAACCATTTTGTTCATCAACTATTTTACCATTTGTCTCACACCAATAGCTTATTCTTTGATCTAAAATGAACAATATAGTTTGTACATGGATGATGCCAGCGCAATACTTCTGTAGGACAAAGGGTCTCTTGGGTCCGTGGTGCTAGGTTTAGGAATAGGGCTGATTACACATTTACCGTACATGAAGGCAACAATACCCTTGCCGAAGCAAATATTAAACAATATATGCAGGAAAGAAACGGACGTGTCGTTCTGCAACACTTCTAAGGGTATGGCATCAATACCACATGCCTCACACTTTTTCGCATTGTCGATTGTTTTCTTTACTTCTAACATAGAAATATTAACGTTGAACAATGAATGCACAGGCTCTGTAATGGGACTATGTGCAGTGTCTTACGGCTGCAAAAGAGAATTTCTTTTGAAAATTAAGAAGCGAGCTAAAGTCGCGTTTCCATTGATGTATCATCCACCTTACCGGTCGTTTTACAAAAGCTATCATTATCATACTTACAGTCATTAGATAGCTGTCTTTTTAAATTGTACCAAATTTAACGTTTTGCGCGTTGTTTTCTCCCGATCAAAGACTTTCCTTGCTGAAACATCCACCGATTAAAATTTAGAGTATCGGACTTGGAAGTTAATTTAAGCCATTTTCATTCAGTTTCAATAGACTGGTGAGTGAATGCACCCTTTTACCCCGCATTTTACAGTTTTATACGGGAGGTAATTTGCTCCCCGGTAATACCACACCAGTCATCGCAAACTAGATCAATACCCGTTTGCATTCGTAGACTGCCCTCCAATAAAGCAATGATCATGTTAACTTTATGCAATGTGTCGGGGCTGGTCAAAAACTTAAGGGGCACATTTGAAACATCGAAATGAACTGGCCATTGGTACTTCCTCTTCAGTAGTGAAAGAAACGCCGATAAATGCATCGAAATTAAGTTTATCGATGCGATAACAGAAGGTCAGGAGAACTGACAGGGGCTATACCGCTAGCATTATATGCACAGCTAATAAGGTCAACGGTGCGTATAACCTCAGAATTACTGGATGGCGGCAGGGTTTAGTGACTACAACTGACGAATCTTTCACGGATACTGAAGTAAAGTCGTTCTTTGAATGATTGCGGCCATTCAAAATACACATATTAGTATTTATTACGAATTCCACTTAAGTTTCTCCGTAAAAATTAGTTTTAAAAGCGACTATATAACAGTGTTGGATAAGATCCACACCAGTCATAAAATCTTCGAGATCTCCATAGCGGCTAATAAAGTCACTGCATATAAGCATTGTACCAAGCCTTTGATATTTATAAACGTCAGCTAACAAATTATCATAGTACGCATTAACATCAGCACGCCTTAATGAGTTTTCCGGGGGAAGATAGCAGACACAAGGTATTAAACTGATGTTTTCAACTTTATACTTTAGTTGCAACCCTTCGCACGTCGTTTCATCCAAAACTATCATTTCAAAATAATTTAGTAACTCTTTCTTTGTAAAGAAGCCAACTGCCCTGGAACCTGTTTGTCACGTATGTGAATATTTTACGGTTATTTCCAAACCATTTATAGCCGTCCAAATCTACTTTGTTACCATTTATAAGATGAATTTTAGCTATGCCCACAATATCAAGTCCTAGTTCTTGAACACTTATAGACCTAATATTATAATTGTTTGTATCCTAATGACTGCTCCATCCCCCTGACGATCCAAAACCCGGCGCTGACCTAATATGTATCACGTGCTCTATAGCCACCTAGATTATCAAGTCTTTCACGACCTCTGCATTGACCATTTCTTCGTACCGAAACGGTATCATTGTTTCGCCAACACCTTGGTTGATTATGTGGTAAACTATACGATCGGCCGATTTCAGACTCAGAATGTTTCTACCTCTGAGAGGTCTGATCTATGTCTAAATCCTGTCTGCTCTGTTGGTCTTGCCGATTTCTGTGCACGATCCTTGAACACCGTAACAATAAGTTCATGTTCTTGTCGCTTGGAGCTTCGAGCACTGCTTTAAAGTTACCAGTCATAATATGCTGCTCATGTAATTGATCATGGTGAATATATATACATTACGATATTGTCTACTATCTTTTAGCCATCATTTTTCGTTTTTCCTCAACTTTTTTGAAAGAAACAATGACAATTCCTGGCTTAGACTGAGTTTTAGAGGCTTTTCTTAATGCAAACCTGACAACAACATTTCTAATGAGAAGACCCTCCTCTATAACAGAATTCACTTTGTTATTAAGATTTTCCCTGTCACATTCAGGCAGTCCGCGTATAACAATATCAAATGATCTGTCCTGGGTAGTCTCAGGAGGTTGTACACGTAAATTATTCAGTTTATCGTTAAGCTTCCCTAAATTCTCATCAATCTTACCTCTGAATGTTTCCTTGAATGTATCTATCCAGTCATCCGTTGTTCTGAGCCAGCTTAAACTTTGTCTGTTCTATCATGTAACGAGTTGTACATCATGTGTGTATCTGCCGACAGTTCGGCCAAGAGCTGTTTCACACTAACACCACTGGCATTTGATTCATTATTAACTTCAGCCTCTGTGCAGAAGATACTGCGAGATGAAGATTCTTGCTGTTTTTTTATTTTGTTTCCGTTTAGAAGCTCTGTGTGATGCTTCCTCCCGAAGATCACTACTGACCGTCTCGTTGACAGACTCTTCCTCAAATACTTGATCCATTCCATCCTCATTATCACTTTCACCAGACCAATCATTTTTTCAGTTGCTTAGAAGTTGAATCATATGGACCCGCAACAGATAAATGACGCTTTTTTTTCATTCCATTAATAGATAGACCGTTGACTTTAGTAGCTCGTTGCGTTGACATAATCAACGGAGCTTGCTTTCAGCCTCAGAACTCTCAAATACATTTATGGAGTCACTAAGTATTGTCGCCATATCCACTATTTACGACTATGACCAGGTAAGCTAAAACAAGGTAGCAATGTAGACTTAAACTGGGCTTTTGTGACACGATTTTGTCTTATATGGAGCCCTACTGTAGGTAGCCACTATATATAAAACGCCCGCCTAACGTACGCTCATCCCTATTGTACTTTTTATCACCTGAGGCACAACGACAATGCCAAATATTTACTCCTCTTTGTTTTTCACAAAAATTCAGATTCTGCAACTAATCCAACTAAATGATTTGAATTATTTAGTTGTACACAGCACATAAAACTCCATTTAATTCCAAATAAGACTATATAAAACATATCTTGTAAAATTTCAGATATTTTAAGAATAAAAGTAAATTTCCGGAGCACACAAAACTGCGACATTCATGCAATGCCTGTAAGACACTTCATGCGGCTTATCAAATAACTCTCCGGTTTGTTTATCGCATCAAATGTTGAAATAATTTTAAAATGCTGTAATTAATGGCGGGAGAAAAAATTACATTCAAAAGGTGTTTATTTTAATGTGCTAAAATATAACAACCTATTGTTTGATTTATTAGATTAAAAGGAAATGTAACTTAAGGACAAAAACATTATATGCTTAGACATAATTCAGACTATATCTTTGATTTGGTGAAGTAAAAATAAATAAATAAATAAAAAACATAACAATAGTTCCCTTGAGAAATATTCGTCTCGGCTGCAAAAATATAATATTGGATTCAAAATTCCTTGTAATTGTACTAAAACAAAAATTACTTCGATACCTTTTGACTCAGTAGTTACACTATCATAATATTATTAAAGTCATATATGCATTTGAACTATATATTAGCTGCTCTTTCGTTCACAACAACCTCGAATTTCGGGAATATCTGGAACCTAATAGACCGAAATTAATATATACAAATTATATACAATTGTAAAGTTCAGAAAAAAAGGAATGTATTCATAACAGGAAAAAAATATAACATGGTTTGTAATTGTTTAATGCGAAAATGCGCATTTCTGACAGCGTTTCTAGTTGTAGTATGCCATTTGCAAACCAGTCCCCTTTTCAAATCTCGGAAAGCATGGAGACGTCAAAATATTTTGATAAAATATATATCATTATAAAGGTAATAAAACTGTCTTTCTTAACATAACAGGAAAAATATGATATTTCTAAAGAAAATATCTAATAAGAAATATTAGTTTGCGTTCCCTATGGTTTCAATTGGAAAGTGCGTTCACACCTTTCTACGGAAACCGATAATTTACGGCTATCTCCGGAGCTATGATGTAGTAGATAGTTGGGTACTTGCAGGTAGAAAATTTACTTAGGCAGTGAAAAAAGGACCTCGCGTCCTAAAAGCTCTGCAATATATTCAGGTTGCTCTGTGTCATAACAGGCAGGATCAGGATTAAAACCATCTGATGCAGAGCTATGATTTTTATGATACAGATTGTGAGGTCTGAGACAAGAGACTGTAGTATGTACAGTAACTGCCAGGAAACAATATCGTCAAGGAATCCACTGTGTGGTTGGTGTGTCTATGAAAACAAGTAAGTTAAATCTTAACCCTTCAAGCGCTGATTTTGAATGTACTGCATGGCTACTGTTTTATTATTAGCTCACCTGAGCACGTAGTGCTCGTGGTGAGCTATTGTGATCGGTTAATGTCCGTCGTCCGTCGTGCGTCGTGATATATTTGCTTTAAATGACATCTCCTAAACCCCTGGGCCAATCGACTGGAGACTTGATAGGAAGTATCGGGATGACCTGTAGATTAAAAATAGCTAAATCGCTCCAAATATTTATCTTTGAACTTCTTCTCTGAACCAAAAGTCCAACTGACTCGAAACTTGGTTGGAAGTATTGGGGCGACTTGTAGACGATAAAAATGGCTAAAATCATCCCGATAAGGTCCAAGATCACCGCCGTAGCAGCCATCTTGAAAATGTATTTGAATCTCTCCTGAAAGCTAAACTTGCGCCGATCGGAAACCGAGGATGGCTGTCCAAACGGTCATCTTGAAAATCTATTTTCAACCTTCTCCTGAACAGAAAGGCCAATGGACTCGAAACTTGGTAAAATGTATTTGGGTGACTTGTAGGTCAAAAAATAGCTACACTTGTTTCGTCTTGAAACTTGGTAGGAAGTATCAGAGTGACTTGCAGTGCCACAGCGTCCATCTTGAAAAATCTATTTTGAACTTCTTTTACTAAACCGAAAGGCCAGTTGACTCGAAACTTGGTAGGAAGTATTCAAGTGACTTGTAGATTAAAAATAGCAAAAACCATTCCGATCGGAAAGATGGCTGCTACTGCCGCCGTTTTGACAAATCTCTTTTTTTTTCTTCTCCCGAACGGAAAGGCCAATGGACTCAAAACATGACAGGAAGTAAAAATAATTAAATCGTTTCGATCAGAAATCCAAGATGAAAATCTATTTTGAACAGGTTCTCTTGAACCAAAAGGCCAGGTGACTCGGAACTTGGTATAAAGTATCTGGGCGACCTGTAGAAAAAAAATGACTAATACCATTTCGATCAGAAACCAAAATTTTGAACTTGTTCTCCTGAACCAAAAGACCAGTTGACTTAAAATTTGAAGTATAGGAAGTATATTGTTGTGACTTGTAGATCAAAAGTACATCACGAAAACATGCCTATACAATATTGATCCCCTCAAACCCCACTTTTATATAGTAAAACTGGGGTTTACAGGGGTATACATTATTTTTCTTATTTCTGCTCAAAAACATAGATTGTTGTACTCGTTAGAACCGCCTTGCCGAGGCGGTTCTAACGAGTACCCACAATCTATGTTTTGAGCAGAAATATGAAAAATATCAGAGTTTTTTATCTGAAAAAAATTTCATTTTTTAGAGGTAAAATTTTCTATATATTTGAATAGGCTTGTTTTCGTAATGAGCTGAAATCATTCCCATTGGAAATTTAACATGGCCGTGACCGCCGCCATCTTGAAAATGTATTTGGAACTTCTCAGTAACGGAAAGGCCAACAGACTTGAAACATGGTAGGAAGTATCGAGGTATCTTGCAGATTAAAAATAGCAAATATTGGTTGGATCGGAAATCCAAGATGTTCGCCATCTTGAAATCTATTTTGAAAATCTCCTGAACCAAAAGGCCAACTGACACGAAACTTGGTAGAAAGTATTGGGGCGACTTGTGGACAAAAATAGCTGATGTTGCCTAAGTGACTCTCTATCAAAATAGCTAAAATGGTTTAGCTCGAATAACAAGATGGCCACCATGGCCGCCGAACCGAAAGGCCAATGAACTGGAAACATGATAGGGCGTATTAGGACGACCTAGAGATAAAAAGAAGTAGCTAAAATTGTTCTGATTGTAAAATATATTGTGAACTTCTTCTGAACCGAAACGTCAGTTGACTGGAACCCCGCATGGTCGCTATCTTGAAAATCTATTTTTAACTTCTTATCCTGAACCGAATGGCCATTTGACTGGAAACTTGTTTCTCATCGCATGAGATGGCCGCCACTGCTGCTTTTTTTTAAATCTAATTGGAACTTCACCTGAACTAAGAGGCCAATGGACTCGAAGCTCGAACTATCGAAATTTGATTGGAAATATCGGGGTAACTTGTGGGTTAAAATAGCTAGAATGCGTTCGATCGGAAGTCCAAGATGGCGGCCATCTTGAAAACCTATTTTAAAATTCTTCGCCTTAACCAAAGGGCCAATTGACTTAAAACTTGGTAGGAAGTATCGGTGTAATTTATGGATCAATAATAGCTAACTACTTTCTGATCGGTAATCCAAGATGGCGGCCATCTTGAAAATTTATTTTGAACTTCTTCTCCTGAACCAAAAGGCCAGCTGACTTGAAACTTGGTAGGACTTGTAGATCAAAAATAGCTAAAATCGTTTCAGTCAGAAATGGTTCTGCTCCAATAAGATAGCTGCTATCTTGAAAATCTGTTCTGAACTTCTTTACCAGAACGTAAAGGCAAAGTGACCGGAAACTTGGGAGGAAGCATCAGGGTGACTTGTGGATAAAAAAAAGCTAAAATTGATCCGATCAGAAATTCAAGATGGCCACCACAGTCGCCATGTTGAAAATCTATTTTGAACGTCTCCTGATCTGAAAAGCCAGTTAACTCGAAACCTGACAAGAAGTTTCAAGGTGACTTGAAAATCAAATATAGCTAAAAGCATCCCGATTGAAAATACAGGATGGCCGTTAAGGTTGCCATCTTGAAAATTTATTTCGAATTTCTTTTTCTGAGCCGAAATGCCAATTGACTCGAAACTTCAATGGAAGAATCAAGGTGACTTGTTAAATGTTAGTGCAAGCACTTTGTCACTTACTGCCTTATAGCTAAATTACCATTACACATACAGTTTCAACAAGTAGAAAGTGGAACTCTGGTGAGCAATTTAGGGATATTTGACCCTCTTTTGTACCAGTTAAATAGGCATGTGTACTCATTTTCACCTGCATATTATGCGTTACTAGTAATTACAAAAAGAAACGAAAACATCAAAAAAATAAAAAAATGAAAATACATTAACCTTTGAAAATGTATCGCCATTGATAAAATTGATACAAATTTTGTCTTGCTTTAAAAAAAAAGGTAAGAGAAAAGTCCAGGGAGTGCCACAATCACAAACCGCAGCCCTTCCTAGATCCCAAGAGGAAGAGGAAACCGACAAATCTAAACAAGCACAAACCGAACAAACGTACGAAAAGCACTAAGATTAGCTCTCTTTTCCCCAAGCGAGGTAATCGCAATGCTAAAAGGACTGAAAAACACAAGAACAAAATGACACAAGGAAAGACATACAACAAATCGCCTCGTAGAATAAACCACAAAGCAACAAAGAGTAAGACTAACACCGGGACCACCGCCTTAGAACGGTCGGTAGAGGTAAAGTTATTCCATACTTGCCCTTCAATTTGAACACGTCTCTTTGACAACCTGATGTGTTTAAGTACAGCTAGATGAGTAACAAGCAGTGAAGACCTCGACTACTGCTGCATTTTTTTGGCATCGCAGCTGAAGCTGCACTGTTTGCTCAGGCCTATCTGTCCAAATGTTCAGGATAAATATTGTATGTGGCACTTCTATTATGTTATAATGTTTTTTATACAACTTGCAGAAGTACTTTCAAAGAGAACAGCACCTGCCCATACCAGTCAGGTAGTGGCCATTGGTTGTCGTCAATAACACAGTGTCTCTCATTGGATGTTGAGCCAGGAGGCGTAGCTGTCAACAGAGTTGAAAGGGTATCTATTATATGATTTCTGTCAAAGCAACGCCTTTCTGTTGTACATGATCAGAATATTCACGTGCCTGCTCTATTCAGAAAAAAACCCTTCAGATTTTGTAAATCTTTATGATGATGCTTTTTCTTATTTTTCCAGAAAATATGCCTTTAAATTTCATACAAATCGTCTCTTTAGGACAGAGTTTGAATGAAATGTCAAAGCCTATTTTCTGAAAAAAAAAAAACAACAACACAAAAACAACGCAAGAAATCAGTATCAAAATTTTGTCTGCTGAAATTTTTACTCAGCATGCTAAGCATTAAATGAATGGAGACAGCTCTGTCAAAATGTTTTTGCCTGATGTGTTTTTCTGAAAAGGGGTCTACACTAAAAGTAGAGTAGAGTAGAGTGGAGTAGATCCCTATTCAGAAAGGCAAAATGTGCAAGAAAACTAGCTGCTTTTATTTCAGTAACGTTAAAGTCAAGCTCAAGGTAGTGTGCAAGAAAACAGAAAGTCACAAAACTTTTCTCCCTTGTAATAAATGGCAGAAAATCTACTAAATGTATCCAGTTGAACTTCACATGCTATCATCTGTCCAGACAGCGCATTAATTCTGATCTGGGCGTGCAGAGTGTCTGTAATCATAGCTCTAGATAAGACGCTTTTTTCAGCCAGAAAGTATGGATATTTTTCTTATTTCTCTGAAAGCATTTATGGGTACTCATACCATGGGGTGCATCAACTGAGTACCGGCAATGAATATTTCCTAATGTATAAATAAGAAAAATATTTATTATGATGTACTCTTCTTATCTGAAGCTATTTACAGTGATATAACATTGAATACCATTGGATGATACAACAGCACATGTAGGCTTATATGAAGTGGTATTGAATGGTCTGTCGGTATTTTTAGTGCCGTTGGCTGTTACCTAACCATCATACGCAAATGTTTTCATTAGAAAGAGACAACAAAATACAAACAAGCCACAACACGGGTAGAACAATTTGTCTTCATGGGAATAACGACAACCTGTCTATAAAGTTTAGTACCAAATTAAAAATAGAAAGGAAGGCAATGAATATGAATCGATACAATTGTCCCACACCTCCCATCAGAGACACCAAAGGGAAAGAAACACAAACAGGAAATAACTAGACCCTAATGGAAATATCACTAGCAGAAAGCCAAACGGACAGTTACTTTCCCACAAAGTGGCCAAATCGCCATCCAAAACAAAAAGATGTAAGTGACACTCATAAATCGATTTTACTTGGCCACAATCCTCGCCCTTACTTCTGCCGCGGTTTAAACACATAATTTGTTCAGTCCGCATGAAGGCTTTCTAACTCATTGGTGCTACATCTCCGAGAACACAAAAATCAACTAATTAGAGATGAAACAACGATGAGGACGACAGCACGAAACAACTGAAATGCTAGAGCAAAAGAAAACCAACCGTAAGACTCCGGTGGGCCCGACCAAAGATAGAGCATCAAGTACCAACCAATATTACCCAAAATTGAATTTCAAGTCAGCCTTTACGCTGAAACCATCATAGAATCTGATGCCTAACCCGCCGGCGTGCAATTAAAGAGGGACGCAAAGTTATTAACCATGATTGGGTTAACAACCATGCATGCAGTCAGTCGTATAACATTTATGTTGTACCCAATCTTTTTATATCGAAGAATGATTTAACGAAATTGGGTACTAAAGTCATTGCAAGTATATATTTTTCTGAATTTATATACTGTCACCATAAAATTCGGGTTTCAATAGGCCTTGTTGCAGAAGAGATTTAAGTCCAACATC
Organism: Anodontia alba; assembly: GCA_964016985.1. NCBI lineage: Eukaryota > Metazoa > Mollusca > Bivalvia > Lucinida > Lucinidae > Anodontia > Anodontia alba. Next base: position 90,135,441 of record OZ024828.1, on the reverse strand, counting down.
GAATTTAGAAACTAAATCGGAATGACGTCTATAAAAATTAGAAAAGGCTTTACGTAATTTATGATACCGATAACCCTTATTAAGAAGTTTAGCAGTTGGCAATTTATTACGAGTGTTGAAGTCAGTTACATGACTAGACACTCTGGCAAATCGAATTAATTGTGAAATATAAACACCGTAGGATGTCGCACGAGGAATATCACCATCCAGGAAAGGAAAATTTACAATCTCAAATTCAAAATCGTCGCGTTTATCATAAATTTTGCAGGAAACAAACCCATCTACAATAGATAAATGTAAATCCAAAAACGCGGCTTCGGTATCAGAAGAATTAGCTTTATTTAACTGAAGTTCTGGGGGGTAAATTTGACTGATTAAACCGTCGAAGTAAGTATTGTCAGTATTCAATAAATCATCCAAATATCTTGAAGTCGAGCTAAAAGCTTCAATGATTTCAGATTGGTTTTCAACGGTAAATAACATCATGAAGTCTCTTTCATAACAAAACAAGAACAAATCAGCCACAAGGGGTGCGCAATTCGTACCCATCGGAATACCCACAATTTGTCTAAAAAGTACCAAATCTTATATAAATATTGTCAAGTAGAAAAGGGAGAGCTTCACACACTTTCTGACCTTTGAATGACTTCTTCTCCGAGACCACAAAGTAACTGAGCTCAAATTGCATATGGAACATCTTTGGGAAAAAATCCCTCAAGTTGGAAAAATATTGGGAATCAGATGGCTGCCAAGACCATATATGGTAAAATAATTTACACTACATTTTTTTGTCTGGAACTATATGGTGCCATGAGCTCAAATTTTGTTTAGAGTGTTCTCAAGTATGGAACAATTTATCAGAAAATAGTATGAAATGGTCGCCATAACCATAAATGCTAAAACTTTCAAATGACCTTTCAAACCGTAAGTATACAGATGAATATTTTTCTTATTTCTCCACAAAAACCTGTGTTTTGGACAGTCATTTGAAGTGCCATGATGAGGGTTTAAACGTCTTCTGAGGGACCCAGCAAATAGTAACCCATTTATGCCAAGCGTCTGGTAAAAGGGACATTGGCATTGTAGACCCAGATCAGATGCTGCAGAACGTGGCATTTGGTCATTTTCTGCACTGTTTGTATTTAGGACAGGAAATTCTATAAAGCATGGTAACAATAAAAACTAACCAGACGCTCCTGATATTGAAATGCACTGGTCAAAAGTCTAGAATAGTTCACTTGGCATAAATGGGTTAATGTAATATATACCAAATGTATGATTGTTGTTCCTGCATTCAGTTGTATACAATGATGTCATGAAACAAAATTTAGACAAAATAATTATTCCAGGCAGCAACTCTATGTTACTTAAATAAGATACGGCATCTTTTGATGGTTTATAAGGTAAATACTGTGTTCAGATGTCGTGAAACTGCCAATCTGACCTGCAAAACTGATGTGCATGGTATTTATGCAGGTACACAGAATTGAGAACAAGTCCACTGAAGCAGCTTAGGGGAGGGAGATGTGTGTGTATGTGTGCGTGCGTGCGTATGTGCGTGCATGTGTGTGTGTGTGTATGTGTGTGTGTGTGTGTGTGTGTGTGTGTGTGTGTGTGTGTGTGTGTACGTGTGTGCATGTGTTAAGTGTCAGATCATCTGGTTTTGTCGTAAAGACACAATTTTACATTTACTGGCACAGTAGGGATTAGGCCAAGTAAAATCGCCATACTTCTCCTTAGTATCTACTGTCAATTTGACATCGGTGGTTCTGTCGGATGCATGTTTATTTGGTGATCAGGAGGTCATGGGTTCGATCCCCGCCGGGTCCAACAATATTCTTTTGCGGAGAGTATCCTTGAAATGGCTATTACGGTCATTTCCTCCCTTCCACTAATTCAAAAAGGGCAGATGAAGTTTCTGGTTATCTGTTCAGAGAACTAAGCCTGCCTAGGAAAAAAATGTGGTTAAGTAAACTGACTGGCTCAACACGACCTTAAAAGTGTTGACTTGGACTTTAAACTCAAAACCAACAAATCAAACATCTACTGTCCTGGAAGGGCTGTGGTTTTGAATGACTCATGCATTAATTTCAGGTCACTTTAACTATAAAAAACATATTGCCAGACCCGCTGGATGGTGATAGATACCAATGCAAATTCATGACTGGACCGGAATATGTGAAAAGGGCGAATCCAAGCAGTGATCATCATTCTTTTACTTGTAATACACCCCGAAAAGCAGGTAAGTACATATTCAGTTTTAATGCTTAGCATGCTCGGTAAAATTACAGCAGGCGACATTTTGAAATATATGTTTTCTTTTTATGTTTCCCCAGAAAATAGGATTTTGTATTTCATGTAAATTCTCTCCTTTGGAGACAATTTTCATGAAATGTCGGATCCTATTTTCTGGGAAAAATGAGTAAATAATCACCAGGTTGTCATCTACTGAGTTAGTTTATAGAGCGATAAAGGTTGACATCGAGATAAATTCAAGGAGGAAGTTTCAAAAACTGTAATATTTATCCAAATGACAGGTTTTCTAGCCTTACTAAAATTCCTAAAAATAAAAATCTAAAAGGTTGCCTTTGGAAACAAAGGACAAATTACAGACAGGAAATGGGAGTCAGTTTTATTGAGACTCTTCATGAGCAGTAATGAAGTTTGCAACACTGCTTACGCCCTCTATCCTAGCGTATACATTAGCAGAACTCCATTTTCAAAGATACCACAGTGGGCGCAACAATCCCAAACATCACGAAAACATGCTTATATAATTTTGACCTCCTTAAACCCCACTTTTGTATAGTAAAACTTGGGTTTACAGGGGTATACATTATTTTTCTTATTTCTGCTAAAAAACATAGATTGTGGGTACTCGTGAGAACCGCCTCGCTGAGGCGGTTCTCACGAGTACCCACAATTTATATTTTGAGCAGAAATATGACAAATATCAGAATTTTTATCTGAAAACTTTCAGTTTTTGTTGGTGAAATTTTCAGTATATTTGAATAGGCGTGTTTTCGTAATTGGATATAAAATATAACATGCATTATGGCATAGTACGGGGAGGCGTTCTACCGTTACCACTAAACACCAGCTGCAATAAGGTAAAATAACAATCTGAAATGTTGCCTTTGGAAACAAAGAACACATTACAGATAGAAAATGGCAGTTTAAGAACCAAAGAACACATTGACTCTCATTTTTGTCTGAAACTAACTTTGATGTCCAAAACTTTAGGACATTTACTATAGTGCTTTTGATTGCCCACACCGCAAAAATATAGTCCATAATTTACGCTTAAAGTGCTATGGGCAAATGCAGCAGATGGCAAATTGACATTTTTCTCATTTTCCCCCAGAAATAGGATTTGAACATTTTATGCAAATTGCCTCCTAGAAAATTTGTATGAAATGTCAAATCCTGTTTTCTGTGAAAAATAAGAAAAATATTTCAAATATTGTCTGCTGAAAATGTTGCCCAGCATGCTAAGCGTTAAAAATGTAAAGGCCCTGCTCATATCAGATTTCTTCTGCTGCCAGTTTTTAAAGAAAACCAGAAATGCATTCTAAAATTTTGTATTCTGATTATTTTGCATTTAACATACTCACCAGTTGAAAAGCTCTGTGAATTTGACAAAATTAGGGTATTCATTTAATATAGCGTTTGTTAGCTTACCTAAGCCTTTAGAATCAAAGGTGAGCTTATAGTATAGGCAGGTGCCGTTGTCTTTCCGTCCGTGTGTCTGTGCGTCGTCTGTCGTCCATAATCGTCAAACGTTTTCTCTTCAGAAACCACTGGGCGAATCAAATCCCAATTTCATATGGAGCCTCAATGAGTAGGGGGAACGAAAATTGTTCACCGCATCTGTGTCCCATGGCCAAGATTGCCGCCACGTAAAAAACCCTTTAAAAATCTTCTTGGGGCTTGGTTTGCAGCATTGAAGACATGGGCCCAATAAAGTTTGAAAAACAAATGATAACCGTGGTTTTTTTCTTGCTTTGGGAAGAGATAGCTAATCTTCGTGCTTTTCGTACGTTTGTTCGATTTGTGCTTGTTTGGTTTTGTTGGTTTTCTTTTCCTCTTGGTGTCTGGGAAGGGCTGCGGTTTGTGATTGTGGCACTCCCTGGACTTTTCTCTTACCTTTTTGTGACCTTGGCGTTTTACTGAAAGGTCAAATTTTTAGCTCACCTGGGCTGACAGCTCCAGAGGAGCTTATAGGACAGTAGTCTTTCCGTCATCTGTCCGTCGTACGTCAGCACCTTTGACCAGTCATATCTTAGCAGTCTGCAGGCTGATCGCAATTATTTCTCATCTATAACATACTTCTAGTAAGGAATCGAGGACACCAGCTTTTCATGGAAATCCAATGGAAACCTTGGTTGCCATACCTTGGTTGCTATGGCAACCACAAGGTCCAATAGACTTACAATGGGAAAATGTTTGACATCATCATATTTTCTTTGCTTGATTACTGAAAAAAAGCATCTGTTTGACTTTGTCATCAGCGTAACTCGTTTAGCTTTGGTTTGATCTTCTTGAACCTTGCAGATAATATGGACATGGCTGAAATCTCAAAAATTCGAAAACTTGAAAAAAGCATATGTTTGACTTTGTCATCGGCGTAAATCGTTCAGTTTTGATCGGACTTCCTTGAAACGCAAGTAAATTGACATGCATGAAATCTCAGACAAGTTTGACAACTGGCCAGATTGGTCATTAACCTTAGAGTTGCATCCCCTTAATTGCTGAAAAAGCCTCATTCGGCTTTGTCATCAGCATTATTCATTCAGTTTTGATCGGATGTTCCTGAAACGCAGATACGAAGTGGGTGCATGGATGAAATCTTAGATTATTTTAAAAACTGACCAGATCGGATAATTAATCTTAGAGTTACATGCCTTTGGTTACTGAAAAAGCCTGTTTTTGACTTTGTCATCAGCATAACTTATTCAGTTTTAATTGGATCTTTCTGAAACTTGCAGATCAGGTGGATATGGATTAAATCTCGAACGTTCAAAAAACTGGCCAAAGAGGATCATTAATATAAGAGTAACATCTTGATTGCTGAAGAAGCTTCTGCTTGACTTTGTCATCAGCGTAATTTGTTCAGTTGTGATTGGATCTTCCTGAAATTTGCAGATAAGGTGGACATGGATAAAATCTCAAACAAGTTTAACAACTCGCTCGATTGAATCATCAATCTTGTAGTTACGTCCCCTTGATTACTGAAAAAGCCTCTGTTTGACTTTGTCATCAGCATTACTCATTCAGATTTGATCGGATCATCCTGAAACTTGCAGAAATGGTGGACATGGATGGAATCTCAGATGAGTTTGAAACCTGGCCAGATCGGATCATTTTCTTACAGTAACGTCCTCTTGATAAATCCCATATTTGACTTTATTATCGGCATACCTTATTGAATTTTGATCAGATCATCCTGAAGCTTACAGTATGGGACATGGATGAAAAAAAGATAAGAGAAAAGTCCAGGGAGTGCCACAATCACAAACCACAGCCCTTCCCAGACCCCAAGAGGAAGAGGAAACCGACAAATTCAAAGAAGCACAAATCGAACAAACGTACGAAAACCACTAAGATTAGCTCTCTCTTCCCCAAGCGAGGTAATCGCAATACTAAAAGGACTGAAAAACACAAGAACAAAATGACACACGGACAGACATACAACAAATCGCCTCGTAGAATAAACCACAAAGCAACAAAGAGTAAGACTAACACCGGGACCACCGCCTTAGAACGGTCAGTAGAACAAACCACCGAAGTCTTGGATGAATTCGAAAACTATCCAGATCAAATTATTTATTTTAGAGTAACGTCCACTTTATTGTTGGAAGCGCCTATTTTCAACCTTGTCATTAGCACAACTCCTTCAGTTTTGAGAACATCTTCCTGAACCTAAGATGGGTTGAAACTTAGGGGACACTTAGACCGTAAGGTGATACAGTGCTTATTGTTTTAAGGTTAAAATACACTAAAGTTTGATAGAGTTATGGATGTGTTAAGACTTGTGTCCTCCAGATTAAAGAATGTTGTATTCATTGAGTGAGCTTGACCTACTTTTCAGCACAGGTGAGCATTAAGGACCGCCATGGTCCCTTTTCTTTCGTTTAGGTCAGTTTTTAGTAACTATTGGATCTACAGCAGTGATACTTGGCATTTGCATACATCTTAGCATGACCTCTTGAATGCACTCATCTATATTTGACCATGGTCTACGAGGGATGTTCGAAATGAATTGCTTATTGTCCTCTAGCTCGATATCCATGTGGTGCACGATAAAAACCAAAACATACCTGTATAGGGTTATTCAATATCTACACAATGGTGTATAAATGTACATGTTAGACTAAGTGTAAGACGTAAAATTTGCCATTTGAATACACGCAGTCATTGACCACTGCAGTAAAAATGGTTGGTAGAAGCGTCGACAAAAAAGATGAAATACGGGCTTACATCAAAGCTCGCTCAAAACTTGGTTGTTCTTTGAAGAAGCTGATGACTGAAATTTCTACTGCTTTTAGACCTTCTTGTGTGTCTTATGACACAGTTCGGCGGTGGAAAAAGAAATTTGAGTCTCGTGTAGAGTCCATCAAAAATGCACCGAAATCAGGTAGGCCAAAATCTGCTTCTCGTAAAGAAATCGTTTCGAAAATAAAGGAAATCATTGAAGGAGATGCCATATTTACAGTTCGTGATATTGCACGAAAGGTAGGCATATCACTATCAACGGTTCACCTTATTTTGAAGAAGCATTTGAAAGTCAGAAAGATTTCTGCTAGATGGGTGCCACATCTGTTGACTGAAGAGCAAAAGAGGCAACGGGTTAAAGTGGCCAAAAAGCTGCTTCAAATGTTTCCAAAATATAACAAAAAGCAGTTTGCCAATGTCGTCACAGGTGATGAAACCTGGGTCCATTATTTTGAGCCCGTCAGAAAGGTTAGCAATAAGATCTGGGCCACTAAACACAGCAAACGCCCAATAATTGCCAAACGTTCTTTGAGTATAAAGAAGGTTTTGTATGCAATCTTCTTCTCTGGTGAAGGAGTCGCAATAAAAGTGCCAGTGAAAAAGGGCAAAAGCATCACCGGAAGGTACTACAAAGACGTAGTACTGAAGAAACTGAAAAAGTATTATCAGAAACGACGCCCTGCCACTGGGTTTAAACATGTCCGTCTTCTACATGACAATGCCCCAGCTCATACCTCCGCAAGAAGAAAGAAAAAAAAACTGTTTTGCCTCACCCCCCCCCCCCCCCGCCCCGTATTCCCCAGACCCGTATTCCCCAGACCTTGCCCTATGTTATTTCGTTTTGTTTCCGAAATTGAAAGCATTCCTTGCTGGGCGGAAATACCAGTCCCGACAGGCACTTGGATCTGCCATTCATCGGTACCTTATTACTGTGCGCAAATCAGCGTACCGTGACGCCTTCAAGAAGTGGATACATCGGCTGAAACTTTGCATTTCTAGCCACGGGGAGTACTTCGAGGGCATGAAATGAGTACTTTTGGGCTAACTTGAAATTTGAAGTCTCCAGATAGAAATAAGCAATTCATTTCGAACATCCCTCGTATATTTTAGTCCATTAACTTTGTATTTATTTTTTTCTGTTTAAGTCAGCTTCTAAGTAACTATTGATTCAGCTACAATGATACTTGGCACATGTATACATCTTAGCATGATCTGTTGAATGCAGTCATCCGTAACTGACCGTAACTTATAATTCACAGTCCATTGACTTTGTTAAGTTTTTTGTTTTTTTTTTCGCATTTTGGTCAGTTTCTTGGTAACTGTTGGTCCTACACCCAGTGATATTTGGATATTTGGTACATACATACATCTTAGCATGACCTATTGAGAGCAGTCGTCCATATTTGGCATTGGTCTACATTTCACGGTCCATTTGGCATGCTACTTAGTTGTTTATGTAATCACCATGAATCTTGGTCAGAATGTTTACCATGATCTTTATAGGTCAGGTTCTCTAAGTAACATGATACTCAGGGGAGCAACACAGGGCCATCATGGCCCTCTTGTTTTTTTTTTATTATTATTATTTCATAGAAAATAGGATCTGACATTTCATGCAGATTATCTCCTAAGGAATCCTACTTTCTGAAAAAAAAAGTATTTCAAAATGTTGTTCGCTGAAATTTTTACCCACCATGGAAAGTGATAATTTAGAAAAAAAAAATGTTTTTGCATCACCTTGTATGTATTAATTGGAATAGCCTTTCCTAACTTGTTCAGCAATGCATTCAACAAAAGATTCTGATCTTAAGGTGAATGATACACATGAAATATTTGCCTCCATTTTGCAGATGGGAGGCAACTTTTGCTATAGAAAGTTACTTCTTTAGTACTTGAAAATTTAGGCTACTTATAAAGGAAATAATCTGAGCTATAATTCAGTGCTTAATGACTTTTTCTTGTTTCTTCATTAGCATTAGTATTTAGCTCCATTTCTGATTAACTGTATAACCTACAATCATCAAACCTGGCATACACTTCCTCTCTGTCTGTCTGTTTGGTCTGTATGTGCTTGAGAGCTTGGTCGGTAGAGCACAGAATTGTAGTCCGCGGTTACCGGGTTCAAGCCCTGGTATGGCTGTATATGTTCTCACCATGTGACATTCTGGTAGTCTGTGGGGCTCCAAAACTGCATCTGTTTGCATAAAAGAGTATGAAAATAAGTCCTTCAGCCAGCTTCAACAGGACTTAGAGATTCGGGATAAATCTCATTTCAGCAGGGAAAAATGTGACAGTGGCGGCCGTAAAGCTTGGTCGGTAGAGCATCAGAATAGTCATTCAAGGATTCTGGGTTCAAAAAAGGTGAGAAAAGTCCAGGGAGTGCCACAATCACAAACCGCAGCCCTTCCCAGACCCCAAGAGGAAGAGAAAACCGACAAATCCAAACAAGCACAAATCGAACAAACGTACGAAAAGCACTAAGATTAGCTCTCTCTTCCCCAAGCGAGGTAATCGCAATACTAAAAGGACTAAAAACAAAAGAACAAAATGACACATGAAAAGACATACAACAAATCGCCTCGTAGAATTAACCACAAAGCAACAAAGAGTAAGACTAACACCGGGACCACCGCCTTAGAACGGTCAGTAGAGTAAGCCACCGGGGGGTTTAAAGCACTTTTACAGCTAGCTTACAAGCCGCGGTAGGGCTATACATTTTTCTTACCCTGTGACATTTTGCAAACCGTGTGGTATCCAGGACTGTGTCTCTTTGAAAATAAGTTTCTCAGTCCGCCTGGACAGGACTTTGAAATGACTCTCATATAAGCAGGAAAAATGTGACAGTGGTGGCCGGATAGCTTGGCCGGTAGAGCATTAGAACTGTAGTCTGAGGGTCCTGGGTTCGAGCTCCGGAAAGGCTGTAAATTTTTCTCGCCCTCTGACATGTATTTCATGATCATATTTTTTGTCATATTTTTCATCATTTTGCTCCATTTCTGTTTAACTGTTTGACCTATAGTCATCAAACCCTACAATACTGTGTACAGAAAATTGATATCAGGGAGAAGAACCAAACAACCAGGCTGCTTTTGTTCCAATCCTATAAAAAGCGTTATTTGTTGTATGTACTCATGTAAGTGTTGAAATAGAACATGTTTAAACTTTAACCCTGCAAATACTTCACTCCCAATTGGGTCTCAAACTTTCATGATTATGAACTATTTGTCATGTTCTGATGACTTTGTCAATTTGTTTTCATGAAAAAATAATAAAGAAGAAGTCCAGGAATAGCCACAATCATAGATCATAGCCAAGCAAGGTCACAAAGAGGATAAGCCAACAAACCATGGTAGAAAGGACGCTAATCACAGACCGAAGAAAAACAAAAACAAAGCAGTTAGCTTCCTCTTCGCCGACAAGGTGATCACAAGGCCAGACAGGATCCACTAAACATTGTGATATAACCACGAGGCCATACAAAGAACAACCAACATCAGAACCACTGCCTTAGAGCGGTTGGCAGTAAAACATTGGAGGGACGGGGCGTTAAATCGATTTTACTTGTACGTTCAGATGCATATTTAGGACAATAAAGAAAGAAATTTGAATTCGTTTGGTAACCGTCGATTTCAGTATGTTGTCATTGGCTACAAAGACGCATACTTCGTTCGGGATCACTCAGATGCGCCACAAAAATACTCAGATGCAGATGTCATAAAGATGCTGGAATATCTAATCGACAATATTTTTGTGGAGTTCGGCGGACGGATATTTCAGCAAACAATCGGCGTACCGATAGGTACTAACTGTGCACCGTTACTTGCCGACTTGTTTTTATACTCGTATGAGGCGGAGTTTTGTACAAAGTCTCCTCCAAGCAGGCAAGAAACACCTCGCACAACAATTCAATTTCACCTACAGATATATAGATGATGTATTGTCGCTGAAAAAAACACAACATTTGCAGAGTATTTTTGAATTCATCTATCCACGTGAACTTGAAATAAAGGAAACAACGGAGACTGCAGCCTCCTCCTCATACTTGGGTTGTTATCTCTACATTGACAATGGAAAACTTACTACTAGGCTTTACGACAAACGGGATGATTTCAATTTTCCCATTGTTAACTTTCCATTCTTGAGCAAATATCCCTTCTGCATCAGCATACGGCGTTTACGTTTCACAGTTAATCCGTTATGCTATAGCCTGTTCAAATTATCAGGACTTCATGGAGCGTGGGAAAGTGTTCACTACAAAGTTGTTGAGCCAGGGGTATCAAAAAAAGCAATCTGGTAGCAACACTTAATAAGTTCTATGGGAGACATCATGATCTGGTCAATCCCTACAATATGGCAGTTTCCAGAATTGTTTCTGATGTTTTTGCCGGTGACGCGCCATAAGTAGACTTCCAAATCCCGGACATACGCTTCTACCGAAATTTCCTTCGTTCAGGACTATGGGCATGGTGGACAAAGCTTGCTTACCAAGTAATGCTTACTACCCGCGGACGCCTGATTACACCCTTTATTCTGGGGTCCATGTCTGTTGGTCTGAACATTCTGATTCGTCATTCGTTTACGGATTTATGAGTTTGGATTATGGCTAGGTACCATGACCGCAACTACTTCTGATATATGGCCGCAAGTTTCAGTTTTGCAATAAGGAGATTATATTATGTTGTAATTGAAAATATTGTTTTTAAGGTCACTGAGTCAAAGGCGCACCCTACAATGATTAATCGTCGGCCAGCTATGTACGTGTGCATACAGCTTATTACTTTTATCCTGTCCCTGCATTCGTTTTAAATTATCTTTGAAAATGTGTATGCTCTCAGATCCTTTAATTTCATTACACAGATTGTTCCACGCACGTATTGTTTTTGGAAAGAAAAACTTTAAAAATATTTCCTTCCTAATAAAGGGTACGAAAAGTGAATCATTTCTTCAGAGGTTATATGCATCAGGGGATCAGATTACAAATTTGTCTCAAATATTGTGGTGTTAACGACATTATTACTTTATAAAATGGTGTTAGCCTGTGGACATTTCTACGTTTTTTCCATTTTTTGCCAGCCTAATTCGTTTTGGAGTCGGTCATTACCTATAATTTTGAACGCACCTGTGCAAACAATAGCTGCTCTACGTTGAAATGTTTCGATAGCGTCGGATTCAGATCTTAGGCATGCATCGTGCATCGTTTATAGTATCGCCATAATCAGAACTGGTGGGATGGTTGTTTTGTATAATATTTCTTTACAGTTTCTCGGTAGTAATTGCTGGCATCTGCGAATGCTATTTAATCGTCTATCAGCTTTTGCGATTGCTGCATTAGTAGTGACTGATCAAGAAAGAGTATTACTGAAGGTTACGCCAAGGTGTGTATGTTGATCAACTTCCAATATGTTTTCGCTGTTTAATAATAAATCTGGGTGATTTGTCGGGGAGGAGGGGTTGGGTTCGTTTTCTCGACACTCTGTTTTTATAGCTTTAAATTCTATGAGCCATTGTTCTCCTAATACTGTCACTCGTTGAAGATCTCTGTTCTCTTTGAAAAAAGTGGTAATGTCAGTTATTTGTTGCTGTACCGAAGTATCATCAGCGAAAAGATTTATTAGGCATTCCATGCCATCAACAATATCATCAGTATAGATTAGAAACATAAGGGGTCACAATATGGGTTCTTAACCCCAGATACTAAATAGCATATATTTGACTCCACACCGGTTAGTTCCGATATTATCTGGTCCTGTTGATTTATGCACATTTAGCTAGGATAATAGACGTTTTACTTCTGTGGATTCAATAAGTGTCAATTCGTGTGTTTGTTTTAAAATGAAAATTAGGTAAAGCTGGTAAGGTTGTGGTATGATCAAGTGAAGCAATGGACGAAAAATAGTCGTTAAATATTTCTGCCTTACTTTTATCTGGTACCAGATTATCATTTTCTAAAAGCGTTTGTATAGTGCGTTCAGATTTATCATTTTGAATGCGTTTTGATATTTTCCAGAAATTTCTAACATCTAAATTGGGATCACTAAGAGTGTCTACAAACTTTGTCTCATAACGCTTTTTGGCATTCCGTTTAGCCTTGTTTGCTTCTCGGCAGGCGACGTAAAAATTTAAATTATCTTGAGCTGATAAATTTCTTTTATAACGTTTAAAACAGCGATCCTGTTTGCGTAGGAAGAACCGAACCTCGTTACACATCCATCGCTTATCTTCGGTATGTATAGTTACGTTTTTATTAATTATATGTCCTTTGCAAGTTGATAAAATAATCGATTTATTAAAGCTGACTACATCTTCTAAGTTATCGTAAAGTGTATACGGAACCCCCATGGAGCAGAACCCATTGCTTCATTTAGGGCATTAACATTAGCCGTTTTTAGTCCCAAACTGTACGCTTGTAAGACTTTGGATGATAAATTTGGACATTAAATTCAAAATGAATGATGCAGTGGTCCTGATTACCATATGATTTGGAATTTTCAAACTTGGCCTCAGACTCAATGATGGCCTCTTCGTAAAACTTTAACCAGTGGGTTGGGGCTTGACGATATATGTCTTTGGCTTGGCCCGCCGTGGTTCAACTATTGGTTTTCATTTACTCTGGCATACAGTAGAATTAGCCATGAGTACTCGTCTTTGTTTATTATAGTGATTAATTTGATTTTTATGTTTTCGCTTTGATGCATTGGCTGAGTTGGGAGCCTTTATGCGAACCGAATTTTTATGTATTTCTGTATTAAGAGTAGTATCGGGACCCAGGGTGAAGTTGGCTAGCTGTAAAAGTGCTTTAAACCCACCCCCCGCCTCCCTCCCCCGGTAGATTTTTTACTGACCGTTCTAAGGCTGTGGTTTTGTTCTTTCTCTTTGTAGTTCTTTCTGTTGTTTTCTGTATGTGTTGTGATGCTAGCACTGTGGTCACCGTCTTCAATAGCTGCCCACTTTGCTTTCTGATTTACTATTTGTTTTGTGACGCTAGCATTTTGGTCACCTTCAACAGTTGCTCATTTTGCTTTCTGTTTTACTTGTTGTGATTAAGAGTGGCATCGGGACCCAGGGCGAAGTTGGCTAGCTGTAAAAGTGCTTTAAACCCCTCGTGGTTTACTCTGCTAATCGTTGTAAGGCGGTGGTCCCGGTGTAAGTCTTTGTTGCTTTGTGGTTTATTCTACGAGGCGATTTGTTGTACTTGTGCTTGTTTGGATTTGTCGGTTTCCTCTTCCTTTTGGTGTCTGGGAAGGGCTGCGGTTTTTGATCGTGGCACTCCCTGGACTTTTCTCTTACCTTTTTTTTTTTGGCATACAGTTTCTCCCAAATAGGGGCACAACCACTGTGGTATCATTTTGAGCTGTGACTACATATCACGGTACTTTGATCTTAAGATTCTGTTTAAACCAGTGGGTTGGGGCTTGATAAAACTTTAACCAGTGGGTAGAGGCTTGATGATACGTCTTTGGTTTGGCCCGCCGTGGTTCAACTGGGTTTTCATTTACTCTGGCATACAGTAGAATTAGCCATGAGTACTCGTCTTTGTTTATTATAGTGATTAATTTGATTTTTATCTTTTTGCTTTGATGCGTTGACTGAGTTGGGAGCCTTTATGCGTACCGAACTTTTAGGTGTTTCTGTATTAAGAGTAGCATCGGGACCCAGGGTGAAGTTGGCTAGCTATACAAATGCTTTAAACCCCCTTGTGGTTTACTCTGCTGACCGTTCTAAGGCGGTGGTCTCGGTGTTAGTCTTACTCTTTGTTGCTTTGTGGTTTATTCTACGAGGCGATTTGTTTTATGTCTTAACCTTGTATTATTTTGTTCTTGTGTTTGTCAGTCCTTTTAGTATTGCGATTACCTCGCTTGGGGAAGAGAAAGCTAATCTTAGTGCTTTTCGTACGTTTGTTCGATTTGTGCTTGTTTGGTTTTATCGGTTTTCTCTTCCTCTTGGTGTCTGGAAAAGGCTGCGGTTTGTGATTGTGGCACTCCCTGGACTTTTCTCTTACCCTTTTTTTACACTTAGTATGCTGGTTTAGATTTCAGCAGACGGTGTTTTAAAAATGTTTTCCCAGAAATTAGATTTTGACATTTCATGCAAATTGTCTTCTTAGGATAATGTTTGCATGACATGTCAAAGCGTATAATATCATCAGTTTGTCATCTGCTGAATTAGATCAGAGGCTGGTGAAAGTAAATTTGCCTATAATACTGACAGGTGCCGCCAGGTGCAAAACCACCTTCAACGGAATTCTTGTCATAATACAAGTATTCCATAAACAGAGACACAATTGTGCTGGAGAAAAAGAAGCCGTCTGCTTGACGATTAGCCGACTGGGTAAAACATTCAACAGACAACATTTTATTTTTTACTTATTTTTCCCAGAAAATAGATTTTGACGTTTTATCAGATTGTCTCCTTAGGAGACAAGTTGCATTAAATGTCAAAGCATATTTTCTGTAAAATAGGAAAAATATCATTTTATTGTCTGCTGAATTGCCCCAGGGAGTGATAACGGTAAACTTGTTCTGGGGCGGTGGTCCCGGTGTTAGTCTTACTCTTTGTTGCTTTGTGGTTTATTCTGCGAGGCGGTTTGTTGTGTGTCTTTCCGTGTGTCATTTTGTTCTTGTGTTTTTCGGTCCTTTTAGTGTTGCGATTGCCTCGCTTGGGGAAGAGAGGGCTAATCTTAGTGCTTTTCGTGCGTTTGTTCGGTTTGTGCTTGTTTAGATTTGTCGGTTTCCTCTTCTTCCTCTTGGGGTCTGGGAAGGGCTGCGGTTTGTGATTGTGGCACTCCCTGGACTTTTCTCTTACTTTTTTTGTTTATAATAGTGACAGGCGCCTGCAGGTGCGAAACAGAACTCTTGTTATAATGCAAGTATTACATAAACAAAGACACAAAAGTGCTGCAGTAAACTAATTTGAATGAAGCCGTTTGCTTAAAATTCATTTCAAACATTATAAGTGTAACGACAAATCTTCGTCATTCAGTTTTGATTTTTTAAACAGTTCACACAGATGGGAAGCTTGGATTTTATGTGACCCACAGTAACAAGGATATTCTTCTAGCAGAAGTTGATTTCCTCTTCTATGACTGTAGCCATTACAAGAAGTGAGTTACTATCTTATTATGCCCCAAACTTCATAGAAGTTGGTAGGGCATATTGCTTTGGGCTTGTCCGTTCGTCCATCCGTTAGTCACGCTTTTAGCTCACCTAGGCCGAAGGCTCCGGGGGAGCTTATAGGATGGTAGGCCATCCTTTGTTCGTCCGTCATCCGTCCGCACCTTTTACAAATTACATTTCTACAGTCTGCAGGCTGACCTCAGCCATTTGTCATCTACAGCATGCCTCTGGTGGGACATCGGCGAAATAAGCTTTTCATCGAAATCCGATGAAAACCTTGGCTGTTATGGCAACCACAAGGTCCCATAGATTTTGGGAACATGCTTTTTGTCATCGTCATAACTCGTTTAGTTTTGATCGAATCTTCCTGAAACTTGTAGATAAGATAGACATGGATAAAATTTTGGATAATTTTGAAAACTGACGTCCCCTTGATTTCTGAAAAAGCTTTCGTTTGACTTTGTCATCAACATTACTTGTTCAGCTTTAACAGGATCTTCCTGAAACTTCAAGACAAGGTGGACATGAATGAAATCTTAGAAGAGTTCGAAAACTGTCTAGATCAAATCATTAATCTAAGAGTTACATCCCCTTGATTGCTGGCAAAAAGCCTCTGTTTGACTTTATCATCAGCATAACTTGTTCAGCTTTAATCGGATCTTCCTTAAACTTGCTGATAAGGTAGACACGGATAAAATCTCGGATAAATTTAAAAAACTGGCCAGATTGGATCATTTGTCTTAGAGTTACCTTCTCTTAATTTCTGACAAAGCTTTTGTTTGACTTTGTCATCCGCATAACACGTTAAGATTTGATTTGAAACTCTACTGACCGTTCTAAGGCGGTAGTCCCGGTGTTGGTCTTACTCTTTGTTGCTTCGTGGTTTATTCTACGAGGCGATTTTTTGTATGTCTTTCCATGTGTTATTTTGTTCATGTGTTTTTTAGTCCTTTTAGTATTGCGATTACCTCGCTTGGGGAAGAGAGAGCTAATCTTAGTGCTTTTCGTACGATTGTTCGATTTGTGCTTGTTTGGATTTGTCGGTTTCCTCTTCCGATTGGGGTCTGGGAAGGGCTGCGGTTTGTGATTGTGGCACTCCCTCGACTTTTCTCTTACCTTTTTCTGCAAATAAGTTGGACATGGATGAATCTCGGATGAGTTAAAAAAACTGGCCAGATGGAATCATTAATCGTAAAGTCACAACCCCTTTATTGCAGAAAAAAGCCTCTGTTTGACTTTGTTAACAGCAAAACTTGTTCAGTTTTAATCGGATCTTCTTGAGACTTGCATATCATGTGGACACGGATAAAATCTCGTATGACTGCAAAAACTGGCCAGATCGGATTTTCACTCTTAAAGTTATATTCCCTTGATTGCTTAATGGCCTATGTGACTTTGTTAGTGTTACAAAGCTGGAGCTGCATATTCCTGTATACTTCTTTTTTTCTCTTTTCTAGTCATCCATTTAGTATTGTTGAAAACCGATGTGCATTATTCTTTTATACACAGTGAAATGTTAATACAGAAAAAGTCTTGCTCGTGTTTTTTCGCAATGACCCCCAAAGAGTCTCCCAGTGGCAGCTGCCTTGGTCGACTATCACATTTGTGGCGAGAGCCGGCTCTCTGGACTGACGGATAAGTTGTTACTATAGGGACGGAACTTGCCAAGGTGTTGCACACTGTCAAGATTACAAAGGGTTATCTCTGCTTTAGTCTTTAATGTTCTGTTTCTCCAAGAAGTAATTGACCAGGGGGAGTTTTAACAGCCCTCCCCCTTCCAAAGTACAAGAAAAAGTACTATCTGGCACTGCAGAACTGTCAGAACACCAGAAACGTGTTAGAGATGAAACAAGGAACTACAGTGCTTTAGTGGTGAATCGTAACGGTCTTTTTAACGTACGACGAGTACAATAGAACATAGCGTCAACATATAACGAGTACAACATGTCATTAGTTTACCACCGCATGTAATACGCACTTGTGCACATTCAGAGGGAAACATACCGACAGATTTTATATAGCGCTACATTTTAATAGGTTTTCGACCTAATAAAGAAGAACCATGGTGCCTAACACATATTAAGCGGCCGAAACAGTCGGATAATCGAAGGTAGACAACTTTTGAATCAGAGGGCCCGATACGACCATTGTCCACGTTATAAATAGCGTTAATATCTTACCTAATTTCATTCTGTTAATTTCCATAGTATTCAGTTCATTGGTAATGCTGTACCGTTCCCTCGATCGTAGTAGCTAATAAACAGCGAATTAACACATTGTCATACCCTACCACAAAATCATTCCATGCAAGCCGTCCGCCATTGTTGCTGATACATTCACGCTTTCTGATTGGCTGGGAATTATGGGATTGAACGGGTACTATAAATACTGGGAGCAAAGGAGATAAAATTAGTCAATATCCGTGACTCACACAGTACACACGCTCCTCAAAACTTACAGACTATTTCAAGTTCCTTAATCAGTTTCCCCGTCGATACCAATGCCTCATCAAGATTGATAGTTACCAGTATTTTTTAAGATGTTTTAGTCATGACTAAGTCTTTGTCTTCCTCTAATGTTCTTCGAATGAATTTGATGACACTTGGTGCGCAGTTAGACTATGAGGTAGTACACGCATACTGTTTCGAGGCAATAGTACACCAAATTTTGATAGAGTCATTACTTAATTTCTGCTTAATCCTCCAACAATTTTCACTGGATTATTTCGAGGTTACAATGTACCAAATTATGATAGAGTTATTACTTTTTAAAGACTATTCACACACTATCTCATTTCTGGATAACTCTTTCTATAGTTTTCACATATCACGCCGAAAGTTATTGGATAGTAAGACCACGAGGTGGCGCACAAAGTATTTGTTTTCAGTTTATAGTACACGACACATTAAGCTTGTTGAAATTTTACATAGCTGATACAAAATCAAATCGTACTGGTACTGGACTTAGCTTTGTTAGATATATCTCATAAATTGATGAACAATATTGCCATTGTGCGACATAGACCATCTTTTCATGCTTCGCTTTACATGGTCCTTGACTTAAAAAGCTCTTAGGGGTATAGCACCTTCAGTTTTGATCAGATACTACTGCAGATGAAGAGAACATGGATAAACTTAAAAAAAAATGGTTTCGAAACCGTTTGAAAACCTTCACAATCTGATACATAGCGTAATGTCCCTTGACTTCTAAAGATGCCTATAATTAATCTTGTTTGCTGCATAGCTCGATTAGTTTTATTTGGATCTTCCTAAAATTTGCAGATGAGGGAAAAATGGATATATTAAGAGTTATGTTCTCTAGATTGATAAATGTTTACACACTGAATGACTTTGACCTACTTTTAAGCACTTGTGAGCGGTTAAGACCATCATGGTGTTTTTATTTGTGTATAGCACATGATGCCTTTTGGACTGTCTATGCCAGATTTTGAAATTTTATATATTAATTCCTCATGAAAATATAGCTGACCCATATCTTTTTCGTGTCATTGCTTTGCCTCTTCCTTGAGTTATACCCATTTAAAAAAAAATGCTATGGACTCTTGTAAGCAGGACATCTCAAAACCTTTTGATAGCTATTATATTGAAACTTAATATGCTGATAGGGGATGATAGGTAGATGACCTGATTAACTTTTGAAATTAAATACAAAAATGTTTTTCCTGAGTTATGGCTCTTTGCAATTTTTTGAGTTTTAACATAAGCAAGAGATCTCAAAACCTGATAAAGCTATTGCCTTGAAACTTGGCTGATAGGGGAATGATCAGTAGATGACCTGATTAACATCTAAAAATCTTTTTTTCTTGCGCTACGGTCTTTTGTGTTTTTTTTTTTTTTTTTTTTGTTTTTTTTTTGCATTTAAACCTTGCAAGCAATATACCTAAAATTATTTAAGCTACTGCCTTCAAACTTGATAGGCTGATAGGGAATGATAAGTTGATGACCCGATTAACTTTTGTAAAAAAAAAAAAATAAAATTAATTTCTTAAGATATGGCTCTTTGAAAATTTTAGCATTATACCTTTTCAGCAAGATATCTTGAAACTGTACATAGCATAACTTTTGAATAGGGTATGATGAGTAAATGACCTGATTAACTTTTATGAAAATAGAAATCTGATTTTTTTTCTTCAGTTATGGCCCTTTGAAAATTTCAGCAGTTTAACCTGGTAAGTAAAATATCTAAAAGGTTGCTTAAGCTATCGCCTTGGAATTTGATAGGCTGGTACAAGATGATGAGTAGATGACCTGATAAACTTCTCAAAAAAAATCTGATATGTTTTTCTTTAGTTTTGGCCCTTTGAACTTTTCGGCATTTTAACATTGTTAGCAAGATATCTCAACATTATTTAAGTTATTGCCTTGAACCTTAATAGGCTGATAGGAGATGATAAGTAGATCGTCTGATTAACTTTTGAAAAAATCTGATTTTTCTTAAGTTTAGCCTTTTGAAAATTTCAGCATTTTAAGCTTGTAAGCAAGATGTCTCAAACTATTAGGGGCAAGCAGTGTTAGGGTCAAGAAATTTGGGCGTGATGTTTTATAACACCAGCTTTTGTTTATATCTTATTTTCCATCTGTTAACCCGTTAGTACTAATCCCAACTGCAGCAGTCGACATTTTGACATTATTGCAAGTCTTATTTTCCATTTTCCATTCCAAAGCGCCGTGCAAATGTTGCAGCCGATATTCTATTTTTTTTTTAATTGTCAGAAAAAATAAGACTTTACATGGCAGACAATTCACATGAAATGACAAGGCTTGTCTAAAAAGGAAAATTGAAAATGTCATCTCTTGCAGTTGTCGTTGGCGCTTCAAGGATGAAGCTGATTACTGTACTTTTGACGTGCTTTGAAAAGACAATTATCACTTGTTGTTTTATTCTTAAAGAAAAATTTGATTTGTTATTGACAATATATTATCAGGAACCATTTGTCTTTCCTGTTTCTATGGGGTTTCTTTTCCCAAATATTAATTGTGAAACTAATTTTGCACCCCCCGAAAAGAATCTGATCTATGCAGTTACTATAGTAAACTGGATATTTGGAGAAAAATAGTGTTAGAAAGTAGTTTTGGCTATTCTTCGTTGTTTTTAGATATTTGATGCTCCACAGCAACATTGTGAAAATTTCAAGAATTTTGAATTTTGAAATCCTGCATCTAACCTACCTTTCCTATCATTTTTTTTTCGCGTAATTTGCAGTTATTGTTACTGTAGGTAAAATAGAAAGATTCAAGATGAACCATTGCGATCACCTTTTGTCCTTTGTGCGTCTTAGGTAGTCAACAATTTCTTTAAATGACATCTCCTCTTAAACAAGTGACAAATTTCCACCAAACGTTATAGAAATATTTCACTCTTTACCCAAATTGCTCAAAGGTTCCGCTCCTCTAAACAATATGGCTTCCTGACTTAGAATTGAAAAACAAATCTTTAAATGACATGTCCATCTTAGCCAGTGGCAAATTTTCAAAAATCATTTACAGGGATGTTTCTCTTATGCTCCTTTACCAAACTTGCTAAAATGGTTACGCTCTGCAAAACAAGATGGCTGCTAGAGCTACAATAGAAGTATCTTTAAACTAGAGCAAGTCGATGGCGCACCATTGCATATGCCCGCACCAGCGCCATCGCATATCTCCACACACATCAAAATTGCAAATGCGTTCCTCCAGTCCTCATCCATAAGGTTATTACCTGTGACAGTTTTACGGTTCAAGCTCAAAAAACCTAGGAGGAGTTGTGTGACAATAAAAAAAAAGACCCAGAATCGTTTCGACCTCTAGTGACCTCCAGACATGCCCCGGGGCAAACCTTTTGCACCACTGTATTCTACTCTTCATTACCTTAGATTTGATTTGCAACATGACTATGTTTGTATAAAATGGATTTTGGCCCCTTCGGGGAAACACCCCCTGGCCTGCCCCCAGGGGTTACAGCCAGTGCTCATCCATACGGCTATTGAAAGTTTCGAGATTCTAGCTTAAATTGTCTAGGAGCAATGGTGTGACATTACAGACAGACGTGTGAACGGACGGACAGACGTGGGGGTATCACAGTATCCCCGCTTTTTCTTCGAAAAGCGCGGGGATATCTATATCTCCTCCTAGGCCAGTAGTTCGATTTAAAAACAAGTCCACAAAAAATTACTGTTATACTGCTTTACCAAATTGCTAAAATGGTTCTGCTCTGCTGAACAAGAATGCCGCCAGAGCTAAAAGTAGAAAAAATCTTTTAAACAACATCTCCTCCTAGGCCAGTTGTCAGATTTCAAAATTATTTTACAGAAATGTTTCGCTTATGGCCCATTACCCAGAATTGCTCAAATGCTTTCACTCCGCTGAGCCTGATGGCCGCCAGATCTAAAAGTAGAAAAATCTTTAAACTACATCTCCTACGCCAATGGCTACATTTGATAGTAATTTCTTAGAAATTTTCCTCTTATCCCTCTACCAAAATTGCTAAAATTGTTCCTATCTACTGAACAAAGTGGCCACCAGAACTAAAAAAAGAAAAAAATCAAGCGACATCTCCTTCCAGGCCAGTTGCCTAATTTCAAAGAATTGCTACTTTTATACTTCTTTTCCAAAACACTTGCTAAAATGGTTTCACTCTGCTGAGCAAAATTGCCGCCAGAGCTAAAATAGATTTTATAAATGACCTTTCCTTTTAGGCCAGTAGCCCGATTCCAAAATAATTTTACAGAAATGTTTCTCTTATGCTCCTTTACCCAAATTGCTCAAATGGTTTCTCTCCGCTGAATAAAATGGCCAAAAGAGGTAAAAATGTCCCAATTTCAAAATAATTTCACAGATATGTGCTCTAATACAAAAATTGCCAAAATGGTTAGTCTCCGCTGAACAAAAGAGCCACCAGAGCTAAAAAGAAAAAAAAAAGTAATTTTCAATGACATCTGTCCCTAGGCCAGTTGCCAGGTGCCTCTTTGCCAAATTTTTAAAAAGGTTCTGCTCTGCTGAATAAGATAGGTGCCAGAGCTACGTAGAAAAATCTGTAAGCCACATCTCTTTCTTGGCCAGTTGCCCGATTTTCAAAATAGTATCACAGAAATAGTTCTCTAATGCACCTTCATAAAAATTGCTAAAATGCTTCTACTCTAATGAAAAAGATTGCCTCCAGAGCTAAAATAGAAAAATATCTTGAGTCCACATCACACCAGTGACCCCATCACTTCCTCAAGCTATGTAACATCTTGAGCTCAGGTAAGCGATCCAGGGACTTATGGTCCTCTTGTTTTCAGCTGGCCTGAGCGGGCTCTCAAGGCGCGCTTATAGCATAGCAAGGCTCTGGCGGAGCCGAAGGCTTACAAGGTGAGTTTATAGTATAGCAAGGCTCTGGCGTCCGTCGTCCGTCGTCCGTCTCTCACACTTTTTAACAAATATATCACCAAGGCCACTTGGCTGATCTTGTTCAAATTTCACAGGTACCATTATTTGGGTGGGGCATTGGCTGTATTAAGTTTTGGGGCAGGTCTGATCAGAACTTTGGTTTCCACGGCGGCCATAATGTCCCATAGACATATAACGTTGTCCTGGCGATAACGACTTAATTTTTGATCGGATCGTCATCAAACGTGCTGATAATAAAGGAGAAGGGAGGAGGGGGGGGGGGGGGGGGGACAAAATCTTGGACATTGGATTTTGGACTTGAGCAGACTATTCTCATTATAATAACCTCCAAATTCAGGGTTCCATAGACATTTAGTGGGAAAATTTTATCTGACTAATAGAGTTTTTATTTCTGATTGGATCCTCATCAAATTTGCCGAAAACGTCGATGTGCATAAAATCTTGAACACTTTCTTCATCAAACTTGCAGATAACGAGGACATGCATAAAGTCTTGGACAAGTTCGATTTTGGCCCAGTTATGACTATTGGCATGCGAGTAACTTGCCCTTGAGTGTCCGATAGACTGAAGAAAATATTGTCGGCAAAACAGCGACCTCATTTTTAATCAAATCTTTATCAGACTTGCAGATAATGAGAACAGCCATAACATCTTAGACGAGTTCGATTTTGGGCTAGATCAGACTGTTTACAAAAGGGTTTCCTTGCCCTTTAGTCTCCCATAGACATATTATTGGGAAAATGTTATCCGAATGATCCGCGGTTTGGACTATTAGCATTATAGTTACCCCATCTTGTCCCATAGACTCGGAAAATGTTATGCTGATGATAGGGAATTCATTTGAACTGGAAAACAGTGTCTCCATGCTAGCGCGTTCATTATTGATCAAAGTTGCTGGTGATCAGGACAGGCATAAAAGCTCGGGAAATTTCGATTTTGGGCATCTGATTTCCATGGCCAACTTACTCTCCTAAGGTGTCTTAGAAAAAATAAATTTCTAGTCAATTAGGGACATTTGAAAAAAAAAACACCTTCAAACAAAGGACGCGTTTGTGTTAACTATGTATGCATAGGATTATACCTAAAATATATGTGATGGTCGCTTGGAGTTTCGAGTTATATTCATACCTTCAGCTAACTGTTCCTTAGATGAGCGATTGTTGCCCTCTTGGCTATTTGTTTAAAACCACTGAATAGAATAAGTCTTCCGATTTACTTACGACAAAACATTTTGCATTGAATCATGACTTAAGTTTGCAAATTTACTTCTTCTGAATAAAGCATCATGCAGAAAAAGACTTTCTGAGAGATGTTGAAAAGCCGAGTAGAAGTGCTTTCAAGGTAAATAACTCTCAAATGGAAATATTTGTATCCTTTTTAAATGGGAGCTTCTCTTAAAGGACAGAATTTGCTCCCACTGGGAGCAAAGTGTGCTCTTTAAGAGTAGCCCCTAACTTTGAACGGTTTCAAATACTTGTAAGGAAATTTCCTATATGCACAATTTGTCTCCCTTGGAGATTTGCAGTAAAACCTTAACTATATATTAGCTCACAAAGACTCTGTCATAGAGAAGCTGATATCATCCTTTTCCATCTATCTGTCGTTTGTTATATAATTAATCTGCTTTCGACATGTGTCAGAAGGTCCTATTTGCCTGGGGATTTACACAGATGAAAAAGTGAATAGTTTCAATATTTCCCAAAGTAAAAACGGCTGCAAATAAATATATAGGGTAGGTAAACTGGAGGCAGATTTTCAACAAGTTCAACTTGTTAAATAATTCTGAATTTTTTACAATATTGTTATGAAACAGCATTAATTACAAATTAACAAAGAAATCTAAATGATATTTCATTAGACTAAAAGTCCAAAAATATAACTAAACTATAGAAACTGCGTAGGTCAGACCAAATGGCTGTAAATTTGATTTTAGAGTCAATATTTGCAAACTAAGCACATAAACAGAAAAGACAAATGGTGTCTGATAAACTATGGTCAGTGAGAATAAATTATTTTCCAGAAAATAAAACTCCAACCACTGCACATATGGGGTTCAGATTTCATGTGGACCAAGACTAGGCTGTACGTCCAATGGAGACAATTTGCATGAAATGTCAAATCCTGTTTTCTTGAAAAAAAATTATTACTTAATATTTCATGATTACTCAGATGCCTTTGAAGGTTATCGTTACAAAACATTGCTTTTGATGGCAGTTAAGGCACGCTAACGTTTGTCACGTATGAGGCTTTGAATTTTAAATAATAATTACTCGTATGCCTAATTTGATGCGACAAACAGTTGAAAATGCAAAATATTTATAACTGTGTACTAAACTGATATTAATGAGCATTGCCCCTCGTTGGGTTGTCAAAGGGCACAAGTTAGCGAGCGGCCTTTGATATCCCAACTAGGGGATAATATTCAAACATTTCAGTGTATAACCTCATAATACTGTGGCTTATTTGTTTTTATTTTTATTATTTTAGATGTGGTGAATGTACTGGAGATGCAAGGGCCAAATGTTCCTGGGATTCCATTAACACAGTGTGTGTCTCCATCTCCAATTCAGCAACAGTCGGAGATATAAAAATGGTATGAGCAATAACGTTTACTGTATTTACATATCTGTCTGCAATCTTGGTTTGACGTCACTGTAAAAAAACATTTTTAGATAATTCTCGACAGCGCCAGGATGTCACATGCATTCAGTGTTGCTGCATTGAAATATCCTGCCTCAGACATTTCATGATATTCCAACTAGCACCTTATTTAACCCTTTAAACGCTAATCACTTCTGTAGCAGAAAACATTTTTTTTTTTTGTATTTTTCTCTGACAAACTAAGCCTTGCCATTTCATGTGAATCATCAGCTGAGGACGCAGTTCACGTGAAATGTCAAACCTTATTCTCCATGCAAAATAAAAAAGCTGAATGTCATTAGGTATTATTATCCTTAGCACTTTAACACCTAGCACTCTGGGTAAAAATTCCAGCAGAATACATCACGAAATGGTTTTCTTATTTTTCCCAGAGAAACAAGTTTGCCATTTCATGCAAATTGTCTCCATTAAACACAATTTGCATGAAACGTCTAATCCTGTTTTCTCGGAAAAATAAGAAAAAATATCATCAATTTGTCGTCTGCAGAATTTGCCAAGAGAGTGGAAAAGAGAAAGGGTTTATCAGCTACTGGGTACACCAGTCTTAGCCCTATTTCTCAATGTTTAAGATACTTATCACAAAATAAGCACATGACAAATTTCTGATATTTTTCTTGTAAATTGGAGAAGATAGGCTTAATATTTCAGGTGGATTCACATGAAATGTCAAAACCTATTTTCTCTTAACCTTAAAGCGCTAAGCACAACTGCAGCATACAACATTTTCATTTTTTATATCTGGTAGACGATTTATATGAAATTCAAAGTCTTATTTTCTTTTAAAATACTGAAAAAAAGAATGTTTGCTGCAGTCTTTCTTTAATAGCGCCTTAAGGGTTATAATTAAGGTCACTACTGGTACTAATAACCGCAACTCTTAAATGACAAGGGAGACAATTAGTGTGGTTTTCGATTAAACTATAGGAGCATTTTTTCTAGACCGGAGTATATAATTTCTAGTGTTAATTATATCTGTTTCCGCGTAGTATGACCCGTCAACTATGCATATACTAATGAAAACAAAACTGATAAATATTTTTCATCGACCAAATAAAGGGAAAGAAAAAAGATATTCTAACGTGGAATTGATTCTAACGACGGGCGCTCTGCTCAGAACATTCGGTGTAAACAAACACACAAAATTTATTCACGTTATTTTTCGCGGGAAGTGTCACACGACGAACCGAGACTGTGAACACAGAAAACCAAGGATTGTTTTAGTGATATTTGAACGTGTTTCTCTCGATTTTTTTTTTTTTTTTTTTTTTTTTTTTTTTTTTATCTATTTTGATGAATTTTTATGACGTGATTTTATCTACTTTTCTACATAGTAATTGGATTACACTCAAAATGTCGGAAAGACTGAGGCAAGGAGGTTCAAGAGAAAGGGGGCTCATCAAGTCATCTCATATAAAAGTAGGGAAATAGAATATTACAGGAGCTGTCTGTCTCAGGCCGAGGGATGAGCTGCATTCTTTTTATCATATACTTATTTGCGTAAAAGTGTTTATGATAAAAAAAAATCTTCTTAAATATAATGTAATGTACAATAAAAGAGGACAGAAAAACTCAGACAGGAAATAAAATAATTTACCTTCAGTTTTTCGGTCCCAAATTGAAGAGGCTGATCAAGCACTCAAATATACTATGATCTATATGGGTAGGTCATTAAATCCTTTGTTTGTCACTTTGCAAGAAATAGACAAATCGAAAGGTTGAAAATCTACATTAGAACTCGTTGAAATTCAGCATGTTGACATTATTTTGTTATCTTTTGTAACACTTCACCGATTACGTCACAGTTGCATGTAATGACGTAGGCAGGCAGTTTTCTGAGGAGGGCCTCAGCAGGGTAATTAAAATATACACTTAAGAGGCCCTTCCATGGGTTTTGGGGAACAGGAGAGTAAGGCCCTTTATTTCAGGGGAACAAGGGGTCAAAAGTCTAAAACTGAAGGGAACAGCGGAACAAAGACTTTTGGGAACAAGGAACATAGATAATCGGGATTTTGATTAGGGGGAACAAGGGAAAATGCCGATTTCTCAGGGAAACAAGGGAACAGGTACCCCTCTGGGAGGGCTGACATGAATTTACAGTAAAGTTGAGGCAAAAATGCTTATTGACCCTGTTCCTTTATTTTCCCAAAGTTTTATTACTCTTTTGGTTTCAATGACGACAATGAAGTGGACTGGTCTTTTTTTACACAATTTTTTATATTTTATCAAGAATTAGACCTTTATTATGGTAATAAGCAATTATATTTAAGGCATATTTTTTTGCCATGGCAACAGAAGTCTGAAATTAATTTGTCAAAAAGTAACTTTTCATTTCTTACTTCGTATGGATATTGTACATGAGTTTTTGTAAAATTTTGTTTCATATTTTATGGTTATCTTTAGAAATTAACTCTGTTTATGATGTAGCGGTTTGACTAACCGCCTATTGTATTTTCAAAAAAAAAAAAAAAAAAAAAAAAAAAAAAATGTTAAATCAGGTCACGTGTGCATAATTGTGTACAGGAGTAGTCAAGATGCTAACTATGATGTATTTATGTTCCAATGCGAGTGTTAACCGCAGGAAAAAAAAAAGCTTCTGAAGGTACAGAAAAGCAGTCGCTAAAAGATCTGATGATCCTGATCCTTTATTTCCAGATTATTAGTCTTTTGGTTTCCATGACAACAATCAAATGGACGGGTCTTTTGCACAAAATTCCTACATTTTATTGAGAACTACTCATGGAAACTTTTTTGGTAAAATTTTGTTGAAACGTATTGAATAGTATGACCAAAAAGTCCTTTTTTATGGTAATTTTCCATTATGTTTATTTTTTCGGTTGCCATGACAACAGAAGCTTAAAATTAATTTGGTCAACAAGAAATCTTTTGATTCATACTGCGTATAGATGTTGTATGTCAAATTTTGTAAAATTGTGTATATAATATTTTCATAACTAGCTTTAGAAATTACTGAGTATGATGAGTGGGTGGGGTAACTTCCTATTGTATTATCAGAAATTGTTCAGGTCATATGTTTCTTACTGTGTATAGGAGTAGCCAATATGCTTTACATTGTTAAAGCAACGACTGGTCACAGAATATGCAGATTAAAAGAATCGTTATGAAATTTATATCCAAAATAATTATCATTTTCTCTACAATTGCTTTTTTATGATTTAGAGGGTAGGGGTAAATAAAAGTTAATACCACTCAAACGACATAGTGGCTCACCTTCATACGCCGTCAGAATACAACTTATACATAGTTAGATCTGTTGAAAAAGTTTAAAGGAAATCTATTGTTAGGAAGTATGCTACATATTAGTATCTTCAGTATATGCTTGTTAAAACTGATGTGATTTTGTCTGCATTTTCTTGTTTGAAAATGAGAAATAAAAAATATACACTTGTATTCGGTAAAAACTTTGTGTGTTTTGCTCTGGTTATTCCTTTGTGGTAAATCACTTACAGTAAAAAAAAGATTTTACCTGATATTAATGATCTAATAACAAATTTTAGCATGTAAGTAAAATTTGACTAAAATGGTCATAGCAGTACATATAGTAGGATTCTTTAAAGAGCCATAACTGGTAAACCAGATGGTAACATGGCTATTTTATTGACGTAAAATTGTCAAAATAAAACACAAAACTGAATAATAAAATATGAAAAAAAAATTATTGTTGGGAAAAAAATAAGGGTCAGGTGTCAGTAGTGACCTTAAAAATAATATTTAAACCCTTGTCATGCTGAGTTTTCTTCTGATTTGGGTCTGCAGAACGGGTACCCTTACTTGGGCATGCTATTTTCCCCATTTTCCACCAGTTTTAATTATACACCCAAGTGTGATGCACCAGTGGACAGGCTTACTAATAGCGGAACAGTTAAGATCACGTGATAGTTAGCCATGTCACAAACCAATGTTTGTTTCAAATACATATGAACTGTGAAATACTGTTGCAGGAAGAATTTGACAACTTGGTATAATACATCTAGTATTTATGTACATTTATAACTGGAAGTTATTTTAAGTAGAGTCCGGGTGGTTGGTACAGGAGCCTATTTTTCCCGGATATGGATATAGGAAATAATATCCATGTTGTAACTGCAGTTTGTTTACATGTTGTATTTACGCAACTTGAGCTCCATTCTCACTGTCTTGGTACTTTCAATTATTTGTGTGCAGAGCTATGAAAGAAGCACCACAGATTGTCAGTGTTAAGGTAAACCTATCAGACATGGAACTAATGTATGCTGGATGTCATCAAGTGTCTGCCGGTGCTAATGAAAAGTCCAGCCTTTGTCTCCATGCCATTAGCTTATTCTTTCTGTCATACAAATGTCAAGGAATGACTAGACTATTTGAAAGATGTGTGTTCCACATCAGATTTTTTCACCATTCCTGGTGTCTTCTTATTTGTGATGGATAAATGGGCCTCATTTCACATACAACCTCCTGCATATACAACAGGCCCTTACCACAGATGTAGTTGCAGCAGGTGGGATGTGGGCAGGTGGGAGGGGCATGTTAGTATTTCTTTTCTGGCTAAATTATAATTCACTTTTCCCACTCTCTTCTATTTATCTCTTTTCGTCTTTTCTGTTAGTTCCTATGTTCCTTTTCTCAATGTCTTTGGAAAATAACACAAAATGACCCTCTTGGGATGGTGTATCATGAAACAGAAATCAAAAGCAAACAAAAATCTGGTTGTGTTGACAAGATTCTGGCATGCTTTGGCCTCTCATTCTGCATAATTTTCATTGTTTTGACATGAGCTGACCACTGAATTATTATTTTCATAGCATCCTATGATGGATTTAAACAGTTTAAAAGAAAGCTAAAAGCTTTTTTTTCTCAATTTTTGAAATTCTCCTTTTATCAACTTATTTGCTGAGGTTGCAGTTACTATAGTGCCAAAAATTAAAATCGTTTCTGAGTTTCTGAAGTAGACTTCCATCTTTGAATTTGGACATATCCACAGCCTCAAATAGAGGTTTCAGTGTACAATCAAAAACAGAATGGCACAGAGTGTAGAACCTGATAAGATGATTTTTATGAGCTGTCAGCTGGATCTACACTGTTTGCATAGGTATCTATTTTGTTCTGCCGGGCAGAAAGGCTAAAGGAGATACATACACTTTCAGGGAGGCAACTCTTTCAAACTTCCTTCCTTCCGCAAAGTGATCTACTTTAAAAGGAAACAATTTCTGTTACTTTCTTTTTTATTTTCCTGCACACCACATCTCTTCTTAAAGGGGGTCTATTTCCTTCATGGAAAATGTTTCCTTTCCTTAAAGGACCAGTGTTTGGGACCGTGCGCTTCCGACTAAGCTGTAGAATATGTTCTATAATAATGTATTCTTTGGAAGCAAGGAACACACCTCAGAAATGAAAACAGCAGACTCGGTTCTATTGTTCCCCGTCTTTTCGAAGAAATGCCAGAGGACATGTTATTTGACTTTCTGTGGCTCGTGGTGCGTAGTTCCGTACCCTCTGACAGTATGCACCTTGCGCCTTATAGTCTTCCTACAGTTTTATTCCGATCTTTTTGAAACTATGCAGATGTTGGTCATGGTTTGTCATGGTCTGAGGATGTGCATGTTATTTTGATATTATGTTCAGATTAATTTTTATGACTTTGTTTGGATGGGATAGTCAGGTGGCAGGGCAGGCGTCGGGCGGGCGTCTGGCATCATCCAAGGTTCACTTTTGACTAACCTTTGTTTTTAAGTGATATACTACCTTCATTCTTCAGCGGATTACTTTCATATTTGGTAGGCTTAAAGAGAAAGACCAGGAGGCATGTGGCGTGCAAGAGAGATAACTCTCACTTTCTTCGTTATGTACTTATTTCCCCTGAAGCCGAAATCTTGTGCGGCCTTCTCCCACAGTTTGAGATAATTTGATAAAATTTTAACAGCGACATCATCAGGTCAAGTAGGAGTGCCGCATGGAATAAGAACAACTCTTGTCTTGTTTTTTGTTTGTCCAGTTTTCTCCCCTGAACATATTTTAAAGCCAAATTCTTGTGCACTCGATAACGCCCAAATGGTTTGAACTGTTTTGATAATATTTGGTAGAGGCATAGATAAGGACCAGAAGAGGTGTCACGTGCAAAAGAGATAAATCTTACTTTCTTCATGAAGTACTTATCTCTCCTGAAGCCGAAATCTTGTGCAGGCCATAACTCCCATACAGTTTGAGATAATTTGATAATATTTGGTAGGGATATATATTAAGACAAGTAGGAGTGTGTATGCAAGAACAACTTTTTCTTTTCCATTTTTTGTCCCAGTTATCTCACCTGAATGCATGTCTCCTTCATATCAGGTCAAGTACGAGTGTCACATACAAGAAGGGCAGCTGCTTTGCTCTTTTATCTAGGTATGCTCTGAACGAATTTCTAAGCAAAAATTCTTGTACAATTCATAGCTTCTTTATGGTTTGCAATATTTTGATAATATTTGGTAGAAAAAATAAGGGCCAGTTTGCATGTCGCATGCCAGAGAGACAACTCTGACTTTTTTCATTACTTACTTATCTTCCCCGAAGCCGAAAGCCTGTGCAGCCTACGACTATTTGAGGTAACTTGTCAATATTTGGTAGGAACATATATATCAGGTCAAGTAGGAATGGCACCTGCAAGAAGGACAGCTTTTGCTTTGTTCTTTTTAGTTCTCTCCCCTGAACGATTTTCTTAGCCCTTCTTGTGCACTGCATTACTTCTTAATGATTTGAAATATATTGATAACATTTGGTAGAGACATAGAGAAGGACCAGTAGGCATGTCAGGCAAAAGAGAGGCAACTCTTATTTTCTGCATTATGTACTTTTGTCCCCTGAAGCTGAAATCTTGTGCAGAGCATAACTTTCATACAGTGTGAAATAATTTGATAATATTGGATGGGGAAATATAACAAGTCAAGTAGAAGTGTCACTTGCAAGAATAACAACTCTTGCTTTGTTCTTTTTTCTAGTTATCTTCCACGAATAAATTTCATAGCCAGATTTTTGTGCATTCAATAACATCCTAATGGTAGAGGCACATATAAGCGTCAGTATGCGTGTGGCATGCAAGAGAGACAATTCTGACTTTCTTACTTACATACTTATATCCCCTGAAGCCGAAAGGTTGTGCAGTCCATAACTCTCATGCTGTTTGAGATAATTTGATCAGGTTAGGTATGAGAGTCGCATGCAAGAAGAGTAATTCTTTCTTTGTTCTTTTTTCTAGTTATCTTTTTTGAACGAATTTGTAAGGTAAATTCTTTTTCGTTTGCACTCCATTACGGTTTGAAATATTTTGATACTATTTTCTAGAGGCATCGATAAGGACCAGTATGCGTGTCGCGTGCAACTTTCTTTTTTGTTATGTACTTATCTCCCCTGAAGCCAAAATTTTTTTCAGGTTATAACTCTCTTACTGTTTGTGTGAGATAATAACCAAAGTACTTTTAGTAGGATCCGGATTAAGATAGGTTCGTATTAGTATCCTTCTACAGCTTGGAAGGAGTTGGATTTTGCCTGGCATGATCTTGATAGGCAATACATTTAGATGAATTAGCAACTAGACGGCTCAAAAGAGGTTTAATGTTTAATCAGTTTTGAGTCTGCCTTAATCTCAAACATTGTAAAGGGATAAGCAAGGGTAATGGAGAGTAAAACTTAGGTGAAAGGTCTTACAAAACATGCATTTTGATGCAAACTTGACGAAAATTGGATAAAAATCTGAAAAAAAGTAAACACGTTTAACCCACTGTAGTCTGGATACCCCTAAACAGGTAAT
Source organism: Anodontia alba (assembly GCA_964016985.1). NCBI lineage: Eukaryota > Metazoa > Mollusca > Bivalvia > Lucinida > Lucinidae > Anodontia > Anodontia alba. Next base: position 90,102,001 of record OZ024828.1, on the reverse strand, counting down.
TGGCAAAATAGCAGACCCAGATCAGAACGCGTCGTCGTTTACCAATTTTTTCTCTAGGAATATCTAACCTCGTAGCTGGATGTACCTAAAATTTAAATTGGACTCTTCCAATATATAATGTGGGAGAATCTATTCAGTCTACAATTGGTTAAGGATTTTCATACTATTGTCATGGATGCCGCTATTTTTCTTATTTTACGAGTTTCTCAACATTTCAATTTATATAATAAAACATCCTTTCTGACAGAACACTGTGCGTTTTTTTCGTAAATTTTATACATGCCTAGAGAAGAAGCTGTTGTAGCGGTAAACAAAAGCTGCAAATATTTATTAATGTTTTGCATATGTAATTAAGGCTTTGTGAAGCCTTATTAAATATACAAAATAACAGGCCTTATAAAGCAACTTTGTAATTATTCAACCCCTATTATTTCCTTATTTTTCATCCAGTTTGATCAGTGCTCAGGCGAGCTAAGAGGATATTATAGGCAATATATATCAGGTAGTGTGTGGACATTATAGGTAACGTATCAACAAAAATGAAAACTTTTGTTACGAAAAAGGGGCTTTATGGACACCCGCCCTTTTGTGAATGGTCATTTTTCTATATAACTAATACATTCTTGTTTGAATATAATGGCAAAAATGTAAAAAAGTATAATTTTTATCATGTATTATGGCTGACCGGTGTCATAATTAATTATAGAGATATTTATTGTACTTAAAGGCAAACAAAATATATATTATGAATTGTGACAAGGTATCGGAGAATTGTTTACACCCTACTGACTCCGGTGTCTATACATCTCTAGCATAGAATTTAAAACCCAGACAAGTTGCTTTTTTAAACTAAAATTGATGTATTTTCTTTTTTTCTTCATAAAAATATATGTTGAGGGTTCGAAAGTATGCAATTTACCAACCGGACATTTACCCACCAAGACATTTACCCACCTAGACAATTGTTTTCTATTATTGTTTCAGTTTGCATATGTTTGTTATGTTATATATGGGTGTTCAGTTATTTTAAGCATCATGTTTACTATGTTTCCATTAATAACTTTATTCACTATGTTTCCATAAATAACTTTCTGGAACAACATGTTTACAATAACGTTGTTTATGACCTTGATTCTGGACTGAGTTATTTTTGGCATATCATAGAATATTTAGAAGTTTCTTGATTGAAACTGGAAAATAAGAGATGCTGTAGTAAATTCTTTTTCTAGAACGTTCTTTGATATTATATAAGGAGAAAAGATTTTCATCTGGGCATCTTTGTATACTTTCATCGGAAAATATTCTATACTGGATTACTTTAATATTTTATTCATTCTGGGCTTAAATTCTGAATTCAGGAACTTTAAATTGTGGGCTCAGAAACTGTTATTCAAAGGATTTGTTTTATATATTCTGTGGATTATTTCTGAGGGACTTTGTGACATAAACTTGAAAGGTACTGTTTACTTACAGTCTTTTGTTTTGAATCTTGTCTTATTTTTTTTTTTTGTGTGAATAAATATTGTTAATAATTTAAAGCTTGTTGCTGGTTTCACGTTCATTTCTTTCTCGTTACGCCTGGCTCGTAACAGTTAGTAAATCATAATCTGTCATGAACATTTTTGGACGATGATATAGTACATGAGTAACAAATAAATAAGTTATATTAAACCTTAAATTCGTTTTAATAATTTTTGTTTTGAACTCTTTCTATTTATGCTTTATGAAAAAACACACATATATATCATTTTTACCACTAATAAAAATGAATAAATGAATAAAAATATATATACGACAAATTAAAGATTACTTCTAAATCAAATCTTTTGCATTTAAAGATTTGTTACCAAATATATTTTGGGGTGGGTAAATGTCCTCTTTTAGGTGAAGAGATGTGGGTAAATGGCCCCCGGTGGGTAATGCCTGGGTTGGCAAACCTGAGTGGGTAAATTACCAGGTGGGTAAATGTCCGTATCCTGTATGTACTCGTTAGAAGCACCTCGGAAAGGTGCTTGTAATGGGTACCATAAACATACATTTTTGTGGAGAAGTTAGGCGCTTGTAAGTTGTACCTAAAACATACATATTTGTTGAGAAGTGAGACCCCTTCTTATCTAGAGTTATGCCTGCCCAGGTTCCCTGTAAAAAATCAAATAATCATAGTTTTAGATAAGAGGGGTATCCACATATTATTGTACGTAATTTGCATGAAAACATATGTTGTGGATACTCTGAATCTACACTGATATGTTTTCAAAGAGAAATAAGAAAAATATCAGTAATTTTCAGATGAAACAGCACCTTATCTGGGGCTGTATATAATGCATCCATTGATATGCATGTGATTTGTTTGTTTGTGTTGAGGTTTTACGGCCCAGTCAACCCAATGGGGTCATGTCGAGCGCGGTCAGTTTACCTAACCACAGTTTACTGGGCAGCCTTAGTCCTCCAAGCGGTTAACCAGAATTGTGCACATTCTTTCGCCAGAAACTGACAACTGCCCTTCTTGAATCAGCGGAAGGTAGAGAATGACCGTAGAAAATATTTCATGATCAATCGCCACGAAAGAATGTTGCCGACCTCGGTGGGGTCCAACCCGCGACCTCCTGGTCTCCAGTCGGACGCGCATCCAAATGCGCCACCGAGGCCTGTTTGCCCGTGATAATGCTGAAGAAATAATGCATAGTTACAGATAACAGCATATATATATGCCAACTTACTTCTGCACAATACATATATTGTGGGTACGCATTAAAAGCGCCCCAGCTGAGGCGCTTCTAATGGGTAAGCCGACCTCCGTTGCTCAGCCGGATGCACGTCCGACAGGTGATCAGGTCACAGATTCGATCCCCGCCAGGTCCGGCATCATTCTTTCATGATAATTGATCACGAATTATTTTCTACGGTCATTCTCTCCCTCCCGCTGATTCAAGAAGGTCTTTTGTCAGTTTCTGGCGTAAGAACGTACATAAGTACTAGATAACCGCTAAGAGGACTAAACCTGTCCAGGAAAAGAGTGGTAAGGTAAAAATGACCGCACTCGACATGATCATAATGGTTTGACTGGGCTATACAACTTACTCAATCAAAATTCTAATGAATATCCACAACATATGTTTTTGTGCAGAAATAAGAACAATATCGGGACTTTTAGGATTAAAAAATACCGTATCTTAAGCTCTGTATAATGCAGTCATTGATAAACTGTTTTGCCATGGTTATAGAAAGATGATTGCCCAAAATTCCAAGATGAAAGAGACACATTCTATCTTCCAAGTGGTATCACCAAGGAAATGACGTTTGATGTGACCAATCTGGTAAACTCATCTGTAAGTACTCTTTTTTATCAGACCTGTACGAAAGTACGAGTAGAGATATAGAAATCACCACGGCAACGGCAATGGCGTCGGCGTTGGTTTAAGTTCTTAATAGGCTATATCTCCTAAATGGATGTACGTAGTTTACACTTGCCCTGATATTAGATTCTTATCTAAAGTTCTATGCTGCACCATTCCTGACCCACATGAGTTAACGTTTTAGGTTAAAGGTTTCAGGTGCAAAGCATGACTCAGGTGAAAACGCTGTCCTGGGACACATCATAACCTTTACAATAATAGTGCTTCAAAAAGTTTAGGATGCAGTTCAGCCAAACGACCCCAGCCATTTTCATACACTTTTTACAGCCTTTTTTCCAACTAGTAACATAATTATACTATATATCATTCTAAAGCTTAGATTTTATACTTTTGCATGCCGTAATTGATTTTATCTGTATTTGGTAAGTAAAAGGTGGAAAGCAGAATATGCCTTACAGCCCTGTCAACATTATTCTTGCTTCTGTATCAAAGCAAAGACCCCCACAGAGCCCCCAGTTTTGGGTAGACTGCAGAGGTGTCAATGTAAAATGCCCTAAAACAAAAGTTTGCAAAAACGAGTCCTGTCGCCAGACAGGATAGCTCGCCTGAACACGCGCTTATCAATGATCAAATAAAAATTAAGTCTTTGACGTTAAAATCCAGATCATAGAACTCTGGGGCGGGGGGGGGGGGGGGGGAGAGGGAGAAAGACATGGTACTGGATATAATTTTGGATAAACATGTTCCATAGCTGCTATCTGTATACAAAATATAAATATTATGATTTGAAAAGTAGCTGAATAAATAAAAGATCTTAAGAACTTTGAGGTAAAAATTTAACATGAAATTGCTGTCCTAGACTTGACCTTTAAGTTATAGGGCAGGGATAGTGCTGAATAAAATGTTTGAACAATATAATCTATAATCATGCTAAATAGAAAGTAAATCCATACAAGGATTTAGAATAAGATATCTTAAAAACTTCAGATGCAAAACTTTATCATAGATTTCTAAGTTAGTGACCTTGACCGCCAGGTTATAAGCAGGAAAGGGAATGTTGCCGAATAAAATTTTGGATCAATATCTATAATCATGCCAAATATAAAGTAACTCCATGCAAGTATTTAGAAATAAAGAGATGTTAAAAACTTTGACGCAAACTTTAACATAAAATTTCTTAGTCCGTAACCTTGACCTGTAGGTTATAGGGCAGGGCCGGATAATGCTTAATAAAATTTTTGAACAATATCTATAATCATGCCAAACAGAAAGTAAATCCATGCAAGAATTTAGAAGTTAAGAGAGCTTAAAAATTCAGACGCAAAACTTAAACATAAATTTCTAAGTATGTGACCTTGACCTCTGGGCCATAAGCAGGGGCGGGAATAATGCAGAATAAAATTTTGGATCAATATCTATATTCATGCCAAATATAAAATAACTCCATGCAAGTATTTAGAAATAATGAGACCTTAAAAACTTGACGCAAAACATAAACATAGATTTCTAAGTCCGTGACCTTGACCTCCAGGTCATAAGCAGTGTTGGGGATAGTGTCGAATAAACTTTTGGATCAATATCTATAATCATGCCAAATAAAGTAAGTCCATGCAAGGATTTAGAAAAGAGATCTTAAAAACTTAACCGCAAAATTTTAACGTAAATTTCGTAGTCGGTGACCTTGACCTCCAGATCATAAGCAGAGATGAGGATAGTGCCGAATAAATGTTTGGATCTATATTTATAATCATACCAAATATAAAGTAAATTCATACAAGGACATAGAAATTAAGAGATCTTATAAACTTTAACGCAAAACTTCAACATAATATTTCTGAGTCCGTGACCTTAACCTCTAGGTCATAAGCAGGGCTGGGGGTAACCCAAATAAAATTTTGGACCACTATCTATTATCATACCAAATATACAGTAAATCCATGTCAGGATTTAGAAATTAAGAGATCTTAAAAACTTTGACGCATAAATTTAACATAAAATTTCTAAATCCGTGACCTTGACCTATAGGTCATGAGGAGCAGGGATATGGATAGGGCTCAATGAAATTGGGACAAACATCTATAATTATACCAAATATAATCTAAATCCATCAGAGGATTTAGAAATTATGAGGTCTTAAAAAAATGATGTAAAACTTTAACATTTTTGTTGACGCCGACGCCGACACCAACGCCGACGCCGGGGGTAGTGCAACAGCTCTTCCTGTACCTTCATACAGGCGAGCTAAAATGTTAAGAAATAAAGTCACAGCTAAATTCATAATCCACAGTAGGTTTTTATAGTCCTTCATTTCAACAATAGGCCCATGGGCCATTATGCTCACCAGAGCTCAGGTGGGCACTGCTCACTGGCAGCTATGTATTTTTATAAAGCATGGCAGCCTAAGCCCAAGGATGCCACAGATGAAATCTGGACGCAATCGGCCCAGTGGATTCAGAGGAGATATCGTTTGAATGTGTTGATATCAGACGACAGATGTAGTAATCCTGGAAATGCACGAGTCACTAAAACGGTCTTGAATTATTTTGTCTAGATTGTTTGCTAAAATGAGTAAACAAACAAACGAATAAACTTTACTAATATATTTTTTATTATTTTTTCTATCTCTATTTCTACATGTTTTCAAAATGGAAAACACAAAGTAAATTACCAAAAACATTTCTAAATTTTAAGAATGCCAAATAACCAAAAATGTATCAGATTAACTACAATTTAATAAATAATGAATAATTAGTGAAATGCTGCTGTCTGAAATACGATGAATGAAACCCAACCCCCAACCCCCGCCCGCCCCCCTCCCCCTCCCACCCCCACACACATACACAAAGTTTAGAAAAAAAACACTAAATATCCGCAAAAGAATTTTTGCCAATTTTTCCTAAACAAATATACAAATATTAAATTCCACTAATTTTGATGGGGTTAAAGCCAAAATCAGCCAATACAAAACTATTATATATTTAATTATTATTTAGTTAATTTTAGTCCAAAGCAGCATGGTTTTTGAAAGTAATCTAGAACGTGTATTGACTGTCAAAACAGCCCAATACACACACAGTGCTACTTGTCAACCCCTGCAGGTTAATGTAATCATCTAATAAAATTAACAGCTTTTAATGACAAAAATATGTACTAAATAAAAAGTCCTTACAAAATATTAAACATATAAATTCTAAATTAAAATATCTTATAAAAAGCTATTTAAAGCACATTACATGATCAGTTAAATTCTACACTACCTTTTTGACCTAATTTAATAATGGACTCTTCCATATTAGGCAGTGAAAAATCAACGCAAACATTTTCCAATAAAATCAATTTTTCTAAAACCATAAAAATACCAAAATATGACAATAATACATGTAGAGATGCACATATGAAAACTGAGGCATGGACACATTGTAGAAATTACATAATTCTCAATAGTTATATTTCTTCACTTATGACTCTTATGAGATCACAGTTTTGTAACATGGACAGAGTGTGGGACAAACAAAAAGGTCCCTCAGTGAAAACTTGAACAGAGACATTTAAGGACTTTCTCTCTAATTTTAAGAGTCACAGCACTGAAACTTTTAGAACATTTGTTTCAAGTGTCAGTTCATAAGGATATCTTAGTTAACTGAATATATGAGTATTTTTCTCCAAAAGTATGGTAAACAAAATATGACCAAACCCCAGGTCCTTCACACAGACAACAACAGACAACTGCCCATCCTATAAATTCTCCCGAAGCCTTCGGCTCTGATGACCTAACAAAACACAAAACTTGTAACGGCTAATATGGTTAATATTTCTATAGAGTCTCAGCCCCATACAGCATATGGCTTCTGAGGAGATGAAGTATTTCTTTCTTTTTGTTTTGCATTTTGGTCTCTGTCGCAACCAATAAAAATGAGCAGTAGGCCTTAATCATATGGCAGATAGAACATTGCTTAAAGAAACATTTCTTTGAAAGTTTTCTCAAAATAGCTCGAAAGACATGGCGGTAAATGTCGTTTTTCAATTTTCCATAAGTCTATGGAAACTAAGTGCCATAGCAAACAAACTAAAAAGCTGAATTTCATAAAGAACACAAACCCTGTAAAGTGTAATATGGTGAATATTCCCATAGAGTCTAAGCCTCATAGAGCATATGGTTTCTGAGGAGATGATATTTTAAATATATTTTGTGTGTGGGGGCGTGGGGGCATTTTGGTTTCCATGGTAACCAATAAAAATAAGCAGCAGGCCTAAAATCATGTAGCTGATAGAGAAGTAACATTTCTGTGAAGTTTTGTCAAAATAACTACAAAGGCATGGCAGAAAATGTCATTTTTAAGTCAATGGAAACTCTAAATTGCCATAGCAACAAAACTGAGGAGCCGAATTTCACAAAAAAAAAAAAAAACAAAAAAAAAAAACATATTTACCTGTTTAGGCAAATATGGTAAACATTTCCATAAAGTGTCCGCCTCATAGAGTATATGGTTTCTAAGGAGATTATTTTTTAAGTATTTTTTCTTTTTTTTCCTTTTTTTTTTTTTCTTTTTTTTTTTTCATTTTGGTTTCCATGGTTATGAATAACAAGGGTAGATAACACCAAAAGTAAGGCAGCTAGAATGACTCTTCTTTGTCGCAACATACCCTATCATCAAGCTAAGTAGATTTGAGAATTTTCATGAAAATATTTCAAGCATGAAAATAGTTATAGCATGGACACGAAAGTTTGCCAAGAGCAGATAACTAAAAAAATTAATACTGGGCAGAAGAACCAGCTGGCCTGGTAGAGGACCACTCAAGAAACATTTCTGTAAAAGTTTTGTCAAAATATCTGCAATGGCTTAACAATAAATGCCATTTTTTCGATTTTCCCATTATAAGTTTATGGCAGCTTTAAGTTACCATACAAATTAGAGCTTTTGAGCAATAACAAAAAAAAAAGATTGTTGAGGCTAAAACAAAACATATTTCTGCAAAATCACAGCCCTATGTTCCATATGGTTTCTGAGGAGATGATTTTTAAAGATATTCTTCCTTTTGTTGCATTTTGGTTGTCATGGCAACAATCAAAATCAGGACTGGGCAGCAAAATCAATTGCCTGATGGAGGACCAGTCAAGGAACTCTATAAAACAAAATATCTGCGATAGCTTAACAATAAATAGCATTGTTTATTTTCCCATTATAAGTCTATGGCAACTTTAAGTTACCATACATGACTTCCCGTTTTTTCTTCTGCCTTGCCATTTTTCTTGTGCCTTTAACTGTGCCTTACAGTTGCCTTTGCCATGCAGAGGAATGCGAGATATTACTGCTTTTATTTTTTCATTATGCCTTAAAACACCTTTTCAAAATAAAAGGAGAGGACATTCTTTTTTATTTTCTTTTTTTCTGAGAAAATAAGACATGACATTTAATGTGAATCTCAAGCTTTATTTTCTTGGAAAAAATACAACATATTTTGAAATCACATCAGCATTATTTAATAATCCTCTTGTGAAGTCCTCTGCTAATCCTAATTTAAATTGTGCCCTTATTAGGTGAATGTTTTACTTTATTTTTTTTTCAGTAATTGTGAAAAACCTATGCCACAGTGTGATGATTAGGTGAATATTATTAGATCATGAATACATTTTTGATTGATTTTGTATCATGTTCTTTTACAGGAAATCACGTACAAGTGTAGATTGAATGATGTAGAAGAATCAGCTGTAAAAGTCAGTGATGAGAAGATTAAATGTAACATTAAGGTAAAATAATCCAGGTTTCAATAAAGAAATAGCTTCTAGGAAGGAATTATGCTTCTATGCAAGAAACACTATTGTTTTGAGCCTGAGGCAAATTTGAATTGGTGACGTATGCACCATGTTCAGTAGTCTAAGCTCCTGACTTCAGATCGTGAGATTGAGTTTAAATCGGGCTACAGCTCATTTCAGCTTATGACTGTACGGCGGCGCTTCGTTGCATAAAGCCTTTTACTTAAATACTGTTGAAAGAGACATAAAACATCAAATTGTCTTCATCGATTTGCACCGACAGCCAAAAGAAAATGTACCTTTTGACATATCGGCCGTGTCTTCAAACATGCGCAACGTGTACAGATTGAGGTAATCCTGCGCATGCGCAGCGTATCATCCATGTCTTTTGTCTTCATTCATTCATTCTGTAGTATCCAACGACTTTGTTAGTGGAAACACGCCTACCAAACGAATGAATGCGTAACCATCGGTTAAGAACGTGAAAGAATTAAATCGACATCCGGTTAGGGATTCGATGACTAAAAAAAGTAAACACACTTTGCATTTTCTGAGTTTCATGAGCGGTATAAATGTTTTGAGGAAATTGTTTAAAAAAAACGGGGGATTACATTCAACTGCCCATTTATATCGGCGTCTGTGCAGTAGATCTCAGACCACCTACTTCAAGCATATTGACTGAATTATTTTTCGCGTGCTGAAGGTGTACCGAAAGGCACAGAAAAACATGTTGGAATTCGTGGTATTTTTGTCCTTTATTTAATTTTGCGCTTATCTAGAAGTTCAACATATCATCACGCACACACGATAGACACATGTGGTGACTTGTGTTATGGATATTTTGGTTGTCAATGCAACATTGTCGGGTACAACGGGCATTTATGGGGTGCAATCTAGTTTTCTAGGAGGGGTGAACACTAGTCGCGGTTCAAAGCATATTACAAATACTATCACTAAATAGGTGAAATAAACTAAACCAAAAGTGACATCGGTAATACCTTAGAGGCAAGCTTAAGATAAACATTAGTAATATTTTGGGGGAAAGCTTAAACATAAACCTTTTGGCGGGGGGGGGGGGGGGTGCGGGGGGTTGGGGACGCAATCTTGTATTTAGGTGGAGTGAACCCTAAGTGCTGGCCTCCAGTCTATGTAGCCGGCAAATTCAGCTAGTCCCATCCCCGCCCCGTGAAAATGAGGTCAATAAAACTTCAAATGTGATTCGAAAAAAAAAAAAAATAGATACCATCTTAGTTCTGCCCTCCAACAACAATCTGGAAAGACGCATACAGATATAAAAAAGCACATATACGTATCAGTGAACAATAACACTGCAATTGCGGGAACCCAAAGCGAACTCTCAGTGGACATAATGGATAATATATTTCTTAATTAGGCCATACCAAATTAATTTGTAGATTCTCATCCAAAATTTATGAAAAATTGGGGTGGGTGGAACATTTTTATTTTTTATTTGTTATTTTTCAGCAGGCTTTGACAAGCAATCCAGTGTTGGAAGATGAATTGACTAGACCATGAAATTGCATTGTTTAATGAAATAAAATTATAAACCATTGATTTATTAGTTTTATTCAATTCAGAAACAAAAAAAGGTGTAAAGATGTTGACTAGAAACTGATGACTAGTAGGCTGTATTCAAAAATGCTGTGAGAGGTTAATACAAAATGAATACACCATGTGTTGGATTGTACTATGGAGATGGTCTGAAAGATGTACCTGACTAGATATTTAAGGATTTGAAGAAAACCAATCTTCATATATATTAGTATAAACATACAGAAAGTTTCCCCACACTAGTTATCCAGAATGAATTGTTTTAGTTTTAGTTTCTTTGGGCAGGCAGCCGTTTTCTCCTGGGGAAAGGCATCTTTCCATTACTGCTACATTCATCGCAAATGGGGTAATGATTCTGCAGTTGATCTGGTGGTACATCTTGGTGATCAACTCCACAGTAATAACACACATTGGCAAACCCAGCTGAATAATAACAAAATTCTATAGTATCAGAACATTTGAGATTTTTTCTCACAAAAACCCTCTTTAGAATGTGATCATCTTCAATTTCTTCAAGATCTGAGAAAGTGGAACCGCAAGAATATTCAAGATCACGTAGGGAATCTGAAAGCTGTTTTCTATGCACACCCCTCACAACACTTTTTGAATACAGCACTCTTGGCTTTTCACATTGTGCACATAATATGACCATTCCCACATTCTTTGCAAACTGCGAAGATGGGGAGAACGGTATTCCAGTACCACTTGTATGATCCTTCAGTGAAGGACGGAATTTTTCAGAGGTATCTGTTCCATACAGCTCATCAAAAGATTTGAAGTGTTCACCATCACCTGGCATCGGGTCTGGCAGATGGTGGAGCTGCTCAAATACTTCGTTAGGCAACCTTGGTGCTTTACAAAAAGTACATGCAGCCAAACCACATTTCTTCACTGAAAACATGTACTGTCTAACTTTACAGTGCTTGTTCAGTTCTAGTGGCGGCTTATGATCCAAACTACCACTTCTAAATTCTTCGAACAAGTCGGCAAGCGTCAAATTTTCTGCACATCTAACGCCAAACCAATCTTTGACGATCTCTGCTCCTTTACGAATTCGAACAACCACGAACATATTTGCCGATTGCCGGTGGTTTTCTATCAGTATATCGCCGAATACGGTAAACTTTTGCTAGATTTCACACACCAAAAAATTCAGGATTTTATTCCGGAAATTGATCAGGTAAACAACAGGTAGATGCTCGATATCGGATATTGTACGTAGAATTAAGCGTCACAGCGACGCGGATGACTCTGCCGGACGAAATATTCGCACCGAAATAATTCGGCTATTTTTTTTTTTTTTTTTTCGTGAAATAAAAAAAAATCGGGCGGGCAGTTTTGACCACGGGCGGGCGGGGATGAGAATCTACAAATTAATTTGGTATGGCCTTAGTTGTCAGTTTGCTTGGAAGTCTTCTAGATCATCAAATAACCGTAATAGGCAACGAATAACAGTAAGCCTGAACTCGGTACAATATATTTACAATATGCACAGATAAAATGAATTACAACATCTGAGGCTAAATAAACCGTCGCTTTTACAGACAGAGATACAAATAATTTGTTTTCAAGTGTAGTATGGAGTGAGTTAGATCTGCTAAGAAAGTATCCCCGTCGGTTGCCCTGACCGGCGATCGAACCAGACACCCTTGGATCTGAAATCTAGCATCTAAACCACAAGCCAAAAAAAGGTAAGAGAAAACGTCAGGACAAGCTAGAAGTCTAACAGACTCGCTATAGTCTTGCAAATATATTATCATTTGTACTTCACTTTGCCGCATTTCTACACATGCATCGAGTTTTAAAGCTAAACAGGGCTATCCAATGCTTAACCATAGAAAAATGATATAAGTTTATACGTCACTATGAAATGCAAACTGGCCTTTTTGTTTTCTACAGAGGCAAATTATGACCTCTGATGTATTAATTCATGCTCCATTCGGTCAGATAAACTTGAAATGTAGTATTTCAAAGGCCTTGTCCACTAAAACTTATGTCACCATAACTTTCTGCATCTGATGATTTCACGGCAATTTACAAATCATGAGTAGACCATCTGTTATTGTAGCAAGATGCTGGCAATTACAAAAGGGAACAAATGATGTATTTTTCTCCTTTAGTCATCAAATTCTTAACCAGACAATCTAGTGCTTAATCAGCAAAAAATAGGCAGATCAGCACTTCTTTGCAGAAATAAAAAATCCAAAAACTCTAAAATTTCACTTCAGACAATTACAGTGCCATTAAATCGTTGTGAAAACACAATCACTGTGTAAAAGTCATTATACACTATGATTCAGGAGATTGCAGATATTTCCCTAAAATACTTTAATATTTCCGAATCAATAGCTCTCTGCTTATCAGGTTGGCTAAAAGTGGTTCCGTAGAACAAGCTTCATGTGTTCATGGAGTTGTGGAGGTGAAATCAGACCCGCTTTATAGCTTTAAGTTTTGTTATTATTTATATAGATCTTATGCGTAACCATCCATTTGTTACCCTTCCCATGGCGATTTTCGACAATGCTGCATTGACAACCAAAATATCCATAACACAAATAACCACATGTGTATATCGTGTGTGCGTGATGATATGTTGAACTTCTAGATAAGCGCAAAATTAAATAAAGGACAAAAACACTACGAATTCCCAAGTGTTTTATTTATACCTTTCGGTACACCTTCAGCATGCGAAAAATAATTCAGCCAATAAGTAGGTGGTCTGAGATTTACTCCACGGACGCCGATATCAATGGGCAGTTGAATGTAATTTCCCATTTTTTAAATAATGTCCTAAATACATTTATATCTTTCATGAAACACAGAAAATGCAGAAAATGCAAAAGTTTGTTTACTTTTTTTGAGTCATCGAATCACTAACCGGATGTCGATCTAATTGTTTCACGTTCTTAACCGATGGTTACGCATTCATTCGTTTGGTAGGCGTGGGATAGTAAAAGTCTTAAAAAATTCTTAAAAGACCGTGCGGATGTACAGGCTGATCTGGACCTTCACTGTCCGCATATGCCCGAAGTCACGTTTCTGCTAGGCGCGGCTCATATGATATGCGATGTGAGAATTGAAATGCATGAACTGCGAAGCTCAGATCAGTCTGCGCTTTTTTACTGTCTGATCAGGGCCTTTTGTGTTCGTCAGTACATTTTTCTTTATTCACCGATTCCGTAAATGGGCAACAATCAGACTGCGTGCATTATGCGTGCAGTGCGATCAGGCCTTCCGTTGCATGCAGAAGCGTTAAGAACCGTTGTCCGCATTGCACATTATATCTGACCAGAAGAGACCACAAACAGCCTGCTCAGTTTGGTTAGGACATTTATTGTTTGCATACTTAATCTTGATACTCAAAATAATAAAGTGAAGATTCTAACCAGGCTGCGTGGACACAAAACACTGGTCTAGATCTTTGCATATCGCATATCTCTGAAGGGTTATACCTGACAGATTTTGCCTTATTTTGCAAATGCAGAAAACTCCTGCAACCATATAATTGCCTTACAACAATCTGAAAGCTTTCAAAAAATTGGGACTATCCTTAAAGGAAGGAATTTGCTCTCAGGGGGACTCTTAAAGGATAGTGTTTTCTGTTTGCTCTCAGAGGAACTCTTAAGGAAAACATTTACTCCTTTTTCTTTTAGAATCAATGCTCATTGAGAAGGGAGAAAATGTTTCTTTCCATACCAAACTTATTTCTCTTGGAGGTGGTTTGTGAAGGCAGTCCCAAAAAACAAGGTTTTCGGTAGTTAAAATAACAGATTAAAAATATGGATTGTCTGCAGTGTTTGCAGAAGTACTGTTTGCTCTTTGTCACATCTTGTATCCTCCAAACCCATATTTCCATGGCTGTAAGGTTGAGCAGTTCTGTATAATTTTGACATATTTGTGCAAAATATTTAACTATATATCTTTCAAAAAAACTAAAAATCAGATCCATAAATCCCACAACATCCTAAAATTAAGAGTGATTTTTAGGCATGTACCCATAACTCCATTCTCTCAAGTTGATTCGCTTATTTAAAGGAACAACAAATATCCAGTGCATATTAAACTTATTTGACATTATTAGCTAACCTGTGAGCTTATAGTACAGGCAGGCTCCGTCGTCCGTCTGTCATCTGTTCGTTGTTCGTCATTCGTCAACACTTTTCTAACGCCTTCTCCTCTGAAATCATTGAGCAAAGCCAAGCGAAATTTCATACGAACCTTCCATGGATAGAGGGAACGAAATCTGGGTCACATGACCAAGATGGCCGCTACACCTATATATGGTTAAAAGCCATTTAATTAAAAGTCTTCTTCTCCGGAACCAAAGGGCGAAAGGCCATGGGGTTTGGTATGAAGAATAAGGGACAGAGGCCCAATTAAAACTGAAAAAAAACGATGTCCATGGATTGCCGACCTTTTCTTGGGAAAGGTCAACTTCTTGCATACACTACTATAGGCAATACTGTAAAAGTCTTCTTTTCTAAACTTAGAAGGCCCAGGCATTTGATATTTGGCATGTAGCTTTATCATGTGGGCCTCTACCAAAATTATAGCTTTGGGGTAAAAAATAGCCCTGTCCCATGCCTCACTTGTTTTATTTAGACTCATATAGGGCAAAAACTTTTAGATTATTCTCTGAAACCAGAAGGCAGGGGCTGTTGATATTTGGTATGTTACTTCATCTAAAAGTCCTGTACCACGATTGATCAAATTATAGCCCTGGAGTGTCAAACATTGTCTTCCCTCGGGGCTCACTTGTTTTACGTAGACTCATGGCTTTAATTGCACGACGGCGGTTCGGGCCTCAGACTCAATGACAGCCTCTTCTTAAAACTTTAACAAGTGGGTTGGGGCTTGACGATATGTCTTTGGCTTGGCCCGTCGTGGTTCAACTATTGGTTTTCATTTACTCTGGCATACAGTAGAATTAGCCATGAGTACTCGTCTTTGTTTATTATAGTGATTAATTTGATTTTTATGTTTTCGCTTTGATGCATTGACCGAGTTGGGAGCCTTTATGCGAACCGAATTTTTATGTGTTTCTGTATTAAGAGTAGCATCGGGACCCAGGGTGAATTTAGCTAGCTGTAAAAGTGCTTTAAACCTCCCGGTGGTTTACTCTACTGACCGTTCTAAGGCGGTGGTCCCGGTGTTAGTCTTACTCTTTGTTGCTTTGTGGTTTATTCTACGAGGCGATTTGTTGTATGTCTTAACGTGTGTCATTTTGTTCTTGTGTTTTTCAGTCCTTTTAGTATTGCGATTACCTCGCTTGGGGAAGAGAGAGCTAATCTTGGTGCTTTTCGTACGTTTGTTCGATTTGTGCTTGTTTGGATTTGTCGGTTTCCTCTTCCTCTCGGGGTCTGGGAAGGGCTGCGGTTTGTGATTGTGGCACTCCCTGGACTTTTCTCTTACCTTTTTTTTCATATAGGGAAAAATATTAAATCTTCTTGTCTGAAACTACGAGGTTCAGACCTTTGATATTTGATGTGTAGCTTTATCTAGTAGGTCTTTACCAAGATTGTTCAAATTATAGCCCTTAGGTCAAAAATGGCCCTGCCTCGGGGTCACATTTTTACATAGACACATATAGGGAAACACTTTTAAAATCTTCTTGTGTGAAACTAGAAGAACCTGGACTTTGAATTTGGTATCGTAGCTTCATCTAGTGGACCTCTTCCAAGATGTTCAAATTATATCCCTCGAATCAAAAAACGGCCCCACCCCTGAGGTCACTTGTCTTACACAGTCTCATTTAAAGACAAATTTTTTTAACAAAATCTTGTTGGAAAACGAGAAGGCGCAGACATTTGATATTGGTATGTAGCTTCACTTAGAGGACATTTACCAAGATAGTTCAAATTATGGCCCAGGGGTTAAAATTGCCCCGTCCTGGATGTCACTAGACTTATGAAGATTCGTATTGGGAAAAATTTAAAAAAAATCTTTTTGTATGAAACTAGAAGGCCTAGACCTTTGACACTTCTTACTTATACTAGTATTATCTGGTGGACCTTTACCAAATTTGTTCACATTATAACCCTAGGGTAAGTAAAGGTCCCGCCCCAGGGGTCACTCGTTTTATATGGATTCTTATGTGAAATACTTTGAACATCGTCTTGTGTGAAACTATGAGGGCGAGTCAATAAAAACCAGCCTAACTTATTTCCGGGTGAGATCGATCTCTTCTTTTTCGATGTAATTGCCCTCTAGAATGATGCACTTGGACCAGCGGTGTTCCAGTGCCATCAGCCCAGAACAGAAGAAGCCAGGGTCCTTGTCTCTGACCCATTCCTCAACTGCCGCCAGGACTTCTTCGTTGGACCTGAAATGACTTCCACGGATATCCTTTTTCAAGTGATTTTGGGACACAACGGGCTGTTAGCTTGTGCATACCCAAGCGATCATGTAAAGTTGTTGAAACGCTACCATGTGAAATGTGTAATGCATTCGCTATTTCTTCCACCTTAATTCGCCTATCAGAGTACACCAGATCCCGTACTTTGTTACACATTTCTTCATTGGTGGCATGTGATGGGCGTCCAGACCTGGTTTTGTCTTCTAAAGACGTTCTACTGCGTTTGAATTCCCCAACCCAGAATTTAACTTGTGCATACGATGGTGCAGAAGACCCATAAACATTGGTCAATTCGCAATGTATTTCCTGACCTGTTTTCCCTTTCAAATACAAGTACCGAATTACAGCACGGTACTCAACTTTTGACGAAAAGCTTACTTTTGCATCGCTAGCCATGTTTGACATTCAATATCTTATGAGTGAATGACACGATAAGGGTGCAATTTTGCCCTCAGGCCTAAAACATGTATTGAAACAAGGCATGAAAATCTTGGGTGTATCGGTCAATTGGAAATGGGATAGGCTGGTTACTTATTGACTTGCCCTCGTTGAAGGCACTGATCTTTGATATTTGGTATGTCACTTTATCAAATCCATATTTTATGTGAAGTTTCTGTTTTGCCATATCAATTAAAGCTAAATTCCAACCTACTTTGATGAAACGGATACACAGACAAAAAGGTTTTTTAAACTGTACCGGTTACCATACCCATATATTTCATTCTTTAAAAATGATACCATAGGCTTGCTCAGAACAAATAGTTTTAGGTGAACTACTGGTTAATATTGGTCCTCTGGTATTTGGACTATCACAGTATTGCAATGACCAACACTTGCAATATCCAGCGCATATTAAACATGTTAGACATTATTTTGGACTATCACTGTATTGCAATGACCAATATTTATAATTTTTATTGACGTTCTTGTCATTGATTAGTGATTATTTTAGATGAACTACAGGAATATTGGTCTTCTGGTACTTGGACTGTCACTGTATTGCAATGAACAACACTTGCAATATCCAGTGCATATTAGGCATGTTAAACTAATTTTTGGACTATCATTGTATTGCAATGACCAATACTTATAATATTTATTGACGTTATTGTCATTGGTCTGAGATTATTTCAGACTACCACCTAAAGATTAAGCATTTTGTGAGAGTAACAAATCACTTTGTTCAAAATCGGTCCTTGTCAAATTTATTTTTCATTAATTTGATAATCGCATAATTTTCTGAAGATTCTGTGTTTGCTTATCCCAACTTGAAGGAGCAGGCAGATATAGTAGGACGGGAAATATGAAAATTGACCATACAAAAGCGAGCCTTCCAACTAAATATGTAATGCACTTTGATGAAAAACCTTGCAGATCATCATAGTGTTAGCTCATACTTTGGGGTTGTGGTGGGGGATAGATATACGGAAGATAACTTTGTCAAGATTGTTTTGCCTCCGTCTGAAAAGGGTTTACTCTAAAAGGAAATACTTTGATCCGAAGGCACAGCATTATGGTTAAAGTTCATATTTTGGATGTGGAGAAAATAGGTACAGTTTCAGGAAGTAAACTGTCAAGATTTGATTTGCCTCTGTTCTGAAAATGTGCTCCACAAAAGGAAAGAGTTTATAAGACGTGATCTCCATGACAGAGATATTTTGACCACAGGGCCATAGTTTTAACAATCTTAGTAAAGGCCCTCTAGCTGAAGCTACATAGCAAATATCAACAGTACAGGCCTTTTTGTTTTCAAACAAAACGATTTTAAAGTTTTTCCTTAAAAGAGACTTTGTAAAACAAGTCACCCCAGGATAGGGGCCATGTTTGATCCCAAGGCTACAGAACAATCTTGGTAGAGGTTAACATATAAAGCTACATACCAAACATCAAAGTTCCGGGCCCTCTGGTTTCAGACAAGAATATTTTAAAGTATTTTTCTGTATGTGTCTATGTAAAAAAGTGCCCCCGGGATTGGTCCATTTTTAAACTCAGGACTATAGCTTGAACAATTTTGGTAAAGGCCTAATAGATGAAGCTACATACCAAATATCAAAGGCCTGGGCCTTCTAGTTTCACATAAGAAGATTTTTTACTGGTTCTATGTTTAATAAGTGTCTCCCTGGGCGGAAGCAGCTTTGATTCTGGGGCTTCAATTTGAACAATCTTGGTAGAGATCCATCAAATGTAACTTATACAAATAATAAAAGACCTGAGTGTCCTTTTTTCAGACAAGCAGATTTTTAAAGTTTTTTTTCCTAATGAGTCTACGCAAAACAATTGCGCTCCTGAACAAGGCCATTTTTGATCCCAGGGTTATAATCATAGCCCCGCTTTGAAAGAGTAGGACTATACTTGATTTGTCTTGTCCTTCTGTGATTCCGTCATTCCATGATTTCGTGACTCGGTGATTCCGTGGCTGCGAGACTGCAAAATTAAAATGCATATTGCTTAATAACTTTTACGTTTGTGGCCCTACTTCGATGAAACTAATACTACACTTGGTCTCTAAGTTACGTGACGTGTCTTTGGAGAATAGTAGCCAAGGGTCCATAACTCTTCGAATTATGTCCCTTGATAGGTTTTTAAAATTTAAAATGCATTTTGCTTTATAACTTTTATGTTTATAGTCCTACTTCTATGAACCTTATACCACAAAAATACAGGAAGGTATAGTATGGTGACCAAGGGCCCATAACTCTTGAAGTTACGTCCCTTAATAGCTTTTCAAATTTTGCCATTCTTGATGGCTTTCGTAACAGATTTCTCAAAGCTATGAAAGCTAGGAAGCTGAAAGTTCGTATAAACAGGGAAATTTACTGGGTGTATCGTGTACACCGGAATAGGGCCCAAGGGTCCATAACTCTTGGAGTAATGTTCTTTGGTAGATTTAAAAAAAAACATTTTGCTCAACAACCTTTATCTTTTTGACGTTTATTCTACCACAGTTGGTCTCTTAGGTAAGTAAGGTGTAGTCGCAGAATGGTGGCCAAGGGCCCATAACCCATGGAGTTATGTCCTTAGGAAGGTCTGAAAATTTTAGTGACAGATTTCTAAGAACCTTAGAAAGCTAGAAAGCGGAAAATATATATAAATATGGACAATTACTGGATATATCGTGAATAGGTGCCAAGGCTCGATAACTATGGGAGTTATGTTGCTTAGTTAAAATGCGTTTTGCTTAAAACTTTTATATTTGTGTCCAACTTTGATGAAACTTATACCACACTAGGTCTCTAAGGTAAGAAAGGTATAGGGCAGAAAGGTAGACAAAGGGCCAATAACTCTTAGAGTTATGTCCCTTGGTAGGATTTCAAATTTTGCCATTTATGAAAATTTTCGTAACAAGATTTCTTAGGAACTATGAAAGCTAGATAGCTGATGGTTTGTTTAAACATGGACAGTGACTGGCTGTGTCCTGAATACCACATTAAGGGTCAAGGATCTATAACTTTTGGAGTTATGTCTCGTGGTAGGTTTTCAAAACATTAAAATGCATTTTGCTTAATAACTTTTATGTTTGTGGTTATATTTCGATGAAATTTATACCACACTTTGTGTCTAAGGTAAAAAAATATGTAGTGGCAGAAAAATGGCCAAGATCCTATAACTCTTGGATTTATGTCCCTTGGTAGGTTTTCAAATTTTGCCATTTTTGAAAATTCTCAGAAACTATGAAAGCTAGAAAGCTGCTGAATGTTTATACTAACACGGACAATGACTTGATGTATCGTGTATACCGGAATAGGGACCAAGGGTCTAAAACCCATGGAATTATGTCCCTTCGTAGTTTTTCAAAAAATTAAAATGCATTTTGCTCAATATTTTTTTTTAAGTTTGTGGTTCTACTTCAATGAAACTTATACCACACTTTGTCTCTAAGGTAAGGAAAATGTAGTGGCAGAATAGGGGCCAAGGGCCAATAACTCATGGAGTTATGTCTCTTGGTAGATTTTCAAAATTTGCCATTCTTGAAAATGTTTGTAACAGATTTCTCTGAATCTACAAAAGCAATTTTTAAACATCATAATTTTTCAACACACTTGTGTAGTTCTCCTCTGATGATACAGTAGCGGGCCTATAGTCAGATCCATTGACAGCTATAGTTTGAAAAAATATAGATAAGATAAAGTTAGATACCAAATATCAGAGACATTGGCCTTCTAGTTTCAGAAAAGAAGATATTAAAAACAATTCCCAATATGAGTATGTAAATCAAGTGTACCCCGGGGCGGGATCAGTTTTCACCCCAGGGCTATATTTGAACAGTCCTGGTAGAGGTCTGCACGATAAAACTACACATCAAAAATCAAAGGCTTGACTGTTTAGTTTCAGACAAGAAACTTTTTATGTCTTACATATGTAAAAAGATAACTTTTCCGAAAAAGCTCAAGGTAAACACAAGGTCATAACTTTTCAAAACTTTATTGGGCCCATGTCCCCAATGCTAAAACCAAGCCAAAGGCTCATTGTCCTCTTGCTTCCGGAAAAAAATCTTTTAAAGGGTTTTTACTATATATGGGCGTGTCAGCCATCTTTGTCATGTGACTCAGATGCTGCGAACCAACTTTTATTCCCCTGCCCATGGAGGCTCCCTATAAAATTTGATTGCCTAGTGGTTTCTGAGGAGAAGACTTTTGAAGAGTGTGGACGAGAGACAGACGACGGACGGACAGGCGACAGACGGATGACGGAGCCTGCCTATACTATAAGCTCACCTATGCACCTAAATGCTCAGGTGAGCTGATCATTGCAGATAATCACAAATCACAACAAAAGTTGTAAAAAATGGCAGACAATTTTTTAAGTGCATACAGTCCACTTAAATGCATAATCTTACTCAGAAAACAGCATTTTTAGTCTAATCAGAAGCTTCACTGGTGTCATTTTTGATAACCAAGATGCCAAGAATCTTCATGCAGATAGCACTGATCGGACTGTGCAATTGCTGATATGACTCTAGAAACCGCCGGTCTTTCGGCATTAAATCAATTTTTATGGGTTGAAGCTAATTTGACTTTAAGAGGACATCTAAATTTTGGTCCATAATCAATGAATGTTTTCTAATAATCAGCTTTCACTAAAAATAACTTTTATACAAACAAACAACCCTTATTTGTATGACTGGCTTGGTTGGTAGTTTCTGGAGCCCTGCTGTATTTTGTATTATTAAGTATTTAGATGGCGAGGCTTGAGCAAACAATGTAGACCCATTTTCGCAGCTTCAGATCTGGACCTACACTGTTTGCCATTCGTCCAGCAATTTTTAGACACAAGAAAAAGTGTTAAAATAGACTTGTTCTAATTTGATGATAAATATTGGACGGAGTTAATGTATCCAAACACCATCCGCAAATTTGTATTTTTGTCACACTTGTGTTAACATGGCAGGTGTTTAAATCCGTTTGTTCGTCCATGTACTTACGTCTACTTTAGTGTTCACTCTAGTGTTCACCCTAAATGGAGTCTACAAACCGTAAAAATTTTGCATTTGGTTTCACTTCACTGATTGTTTATCTCAACTAGGTAAACAAGGACGACCGGCACAGTGGCTCAGTGGTAGAGCGTCCGCTTTGTGACCGGGAGGTTGCGGGTTCGATCCCCGGCCGGGTCATACCAAAGACTTTAAAAATGGTACTAGCTGCTCTTTCGCTTGGCGCTCAGCATTAAGAAAGTAGAGCTAGAACTGGTCAGCTCAGTGTCAGTATAATGTGACTGGGTGGAATATCATGTCAAAGTGTCTGGGGCGTGATATTTCAGTGAGGCAGCACTCTAAAAGTGAGCATTGAGCTCCCTGCCACATCCAGACACCGTCGCGATATGACTGAAAAAGGTTGAAAGCGACGTTAAGCCCAAATCAAACAAACATAAACAAGGACGACTTTATTGTACGTGCGATATAGGTCTTTCCAGTTGTAATTTTCTACTATTGCTGCACATTGCATTATCTTGAAACAAAATAAAACGTTTTGTTAAGGCAGGTCGTTCACTGACTCATGTAATAACATCTATCATACCACTGCTGCAATTTTTACATGCTAGGAAGAATAATCCGCACATAAATCTTACCTCAATGATTTCATACGGCTTAAAAGTAGTTGTTGTCATGGTACCTAAGTCGTAATCCAAACTCATAAATCCATAAACGAATGACGAATCAGAATGTTCAGACCAAGAGACATGGAACCCAGAATAAAGTTGTAATCAGGCGTCCGCTGATAGTAAGCATTACTTGGTAAGCAAGCTTCGCCCATCATGCCCATAGGCATGAACGAAGGAAATATCGGTAGAAGCATATGTCCGGGATTTGGGAAGTCTACTTATGGCGCGTCACTGGCAAAAACATCAGAAACAATTCTGGAAACTGCCATATTGTATGCATCCAGATCATGATGTCTCCCATACAACTTCACTAAGTGTTGCTACCAGTTCGGTTTTTTTGTTACCCCTGGCTCAACAACTTAAAAGTCAGGTTAGTTTAAACTGGGGTACGTCATATAGTAGCTTATTATTACTGCATCTTATAATTGTTCCGGAAAGACTGAAATACTGACGATAAGACGTCAACACACTAAAATCAAACATCAAACTTCAGAACTACTCTACAATAACTTAAAGAATAATTTCTATGCATTCAATGAATAACAATTGATTGTCAGGGTTCTATATGTTATAATATTTACACCTTTATGCAAGAAAATACATTATTAATCCAGGTAAAATTTTGAACATTGTCCATGCTAGCTATCTAAATTCATACAGGTCCCTTATTTAGTGAATAGAAATGTGCCATTTACCAACAGGAAAATGTCAAAAGTCTTTAAAATTCAGAAAAGATCTATAGCATGGGCAATTTAGGCATGCAAATTTCCAACCATTTGTTTGTATGTTCGTCCGTATACTTACGTCCACCCAAGCATTCACCAAAAATGAAGTCTACAAACTGTAAAACTTTGAGGTCCTCCCAGAGGGAATATCTGTTCCCTTGGTACGCTATCAAAAAATAGTATTTTTTCTTGTTCCCTAAAATCAAAATCTTGATTTTCTATGTTCCATGTTCCCAATATTGCCTTTGTTCCCCTGTTCTCTTCATTTTTACACTTTTGTTTTTTTATTCCCCCGAAATAATTGGCTTTGATCCCCTATTCCCAAAAGTCCTTGGGAGGGCTTCGACTTTACAGCTAGTTTCACTTCACTGATTGTTTTATCGCACTGAAGCTATCACTCTTCTGAACTCTCACTCTCTTGGTGCTTGTTTTCACATTTAACAGGCAGGTAGAACATAAATTTCAACAAAGTTCTTCGTTTTTTGATTACAGGGACCTGTTAATAATGTCCCCGTGGTCAAATATCCAGTACAGATACTTTATGGATCATCCATGTTAGAGGAGAAAAACACAGGTAATATTATATAGTCTATTAGCACAGCTCAAGATAAGAGGGGTATCTACATAAAAATTATTTCTTATTTCTCAACGAATCCAAATGTTGTGTTTCTCATACGGTGAAGCGCTTCTTATCAGTTCCCAAAACATATTTTTATTGAGAAATAAAATAATATCAATACTTTTCTGTTGGAAAACAGGGCCTGATTTAGAGCTGTGCATCAGTATGATGCATAGCTCTAGATACGGCATGTTTATTAGCTCACCTGTGCAAGGCTATTGTAATCATTTGCCGTCCGTCGTTTTCCGTCCGTCGTCCGTCCGTCCACACCTTTGAACGACTTCTCCGCTGTAACCCCTGGGCCAATTTTCTTCAAGCTTCATGTGGAGCCTTCTGTTAAAGGGGATTGAAAAATAGTACTAATGGTCATGGTCCGTTTATCAAGATGGCCGCCATGGTAAAAACACTTAAAAATCTTCTCCAGAACCAAGAAAGCTTCAAGGCTGAACCTTGGGATATAGCATTATGGACTCAAGGTCTACCAATTTTGTTCAAATGATGGCCTTAGGTTGACATTTGAACTTTTTACGACAAGGTCAAATTTGTGTTCCAATAAATTTGTTTGGAGGAAATATTGAAAAGTCTTTTTCCTAAAATGTATGAAAGACTAATGGCTGAAACTTACAATGAGTGATTAAAGTAGTAGAACATATTAGTTTGAATCAAAATTTTCCCCTGTGGGTTATCTGCCCTGGCCCCTGGGCTGTATACACGTACAAAATTGTGTTACTTTTAAATGTCTTTTCTGAAACTGCTTGAGGCATTTTCACCAGATTTCACATTGGGCCTTCTGTCAAAGGGGTATAGCCAATTTGAACAAGATGGCCGCGATGCCCATATATGGTAAAGCACTTAAAAATCATCTTCTCCAGAACCGAGAAAGCTTTGGGGCTGAATCTTGGTATATAGCACTGAGGACTCAAAGTTTACCAAATTTGTTCAAATGGTGACCGTAGGTTGACCATTGGCCTTTTTAGACAAGGACAAATTTGCGTCCCTATACATTTATATCGGGAAAATATTGAAAAGTTATTTTCTCAAAATGTATTAAAAACTCGTGGCTGAAACTTACAATGTATGAATAAAGTAGTAAAACATTTTAGTTACAATCAAAATTTTGTCCCAAGAGGGTTATCTGTTCTTGCCACTGGGCTATATACATGTATAAAATTGTGCAATTTTTTAAATGTCTTCTTCTCTGAAACCACTTGAGCAATTTTCACCAGTTTTCACATGGGGCTTTCTGTTGAAAGGCTATTGCTAATTCGTACAAATGTTTCCACGCAATTGAACAAGATGGCCGCCATGCCCATATATGGTGAAAACACTTAAAATCATCCTCTCAAGAACCAAGAAAGCTTTGGGCTGAATCTTGAGGACTCAAGGTCTACCAAGTTTGTTCAAATGGTCACCGTAAGTGCGCTTTTGACCTTTTTACGGCAAGGTCAAATTTTTGTCTCCATGCATTTGTATGGGGAAAATGTTTGAAAGTCTTTTCCTCAGAATGTATGAAAGACTAATGGCTGAAATTTTCTATGTGTGATTAAAGTAGTAAAACATTTTAGTTATTATCAATATTTTATCCCAAGAGCATTATCTGCCCTTGCCACTGGACTATATACATGTATTAAAATTGTGTAATTTTTAAATGTCTTCTTCTCTGAAACTGCTTGAGCAATTTTCACCAGATTTGACATGGGCCTTCTGTCGAAAGAGTATTGCCTATGTGATTAAATGGTTCCGCGCAACTGAACAAGATGGCCGCTATGTCTATATATGATAAAACACTTGAAAATCTTTTACTCAAGAACCAAGAAAGCTTCGGGGCTAAAACCATTTGTTTCTCTAAAATCACTTGACCAATTTTACCAGATTTCTCATGGGGCTTTCTGTCGAAGGGACGTTGACGTTTTGTTCAAATGGTTATGCATCATTGAGCAAGATGGCTGTCATCCCATATATGGTAAATACACTTAAAAATCTATTTCATTAGTACTAAGAAAGCTTTGAAGGCTGAATCTTGGTATAGAGCATCGGTGACCGAGTTTGTTGAAATGAAGACTACGATGACCTTTGACCTTTTTATTGTATGTTATGGCAATACTGGAAGACTGTTGCATGGCATTTGCAAATATATAGGGTGAGCGAATTGTGTCCTGTGGTTTTTCAACCGAGATGCATTTCATGAACACCAACAACTTCTTTTTGTGAGAAATAAGAAAATATTTATTTTGATAACCCCTTTTATCTGAAGCTATAAAACCTTTTGTGTGTGCTTCTATTATTTTTGTCAAGGTGGAAATAACATAATAATCCAGTTTCTGTCAGTATTCTCCATATGTCAGCCTGGCTGTCTCTTGAAGCATTTCATAGGAAGAGTATGGACATTTAAACTACTGTAGTTTGCTGCATATTAAACGTCCCACCTACCACACGCACCAATTTTTGTACAATTTTTAGGTCACATGAGTTATGCTCAGGATGAGCTATAGTGATCATTTTTCGTTCATCGTCCGTCGGTCCATCCGCAAACACTTTAAAAACGACAACTCCTCCAAAGCCTTTAAAGCGATTGGTCCTTAATTAGATAGGAGGATATAAAAACAGCTAAAATTAAAAGCTGAGGGTTTCTTTGATCATGAAAATTGCTTATGTAATTTTCAAACAATTTGTTGATCATATGGAAAACAACAAATGAAAAAGCAAATGGCCTGTTCATATACCCAAAACGTCCGTTGTCTTTGCTTATCATTATTATTTCAAATACTGTTCATTCAATTCTTGGGAACATTTAGGCCTCGCGGTCTTCATCAGCATGGAAACAAAAGTTCAGCCTCTACATCCTGTACCATTTTGTATAAAGCTTCATAATACCATTTCAGTTCTCTGACATTATTGTATGTTACTACAGATGCTTGTATACACAATGAATCGTCAGCTAGGCAGAAAATACGGTTTGACATTTCACGTGAATCTTCTGCCTCGCAGACGATTCACATGATATGTCAGGCCTTATCTTCTCTGAATGAAGTTTTAGAACTGTCTGCTACAAATTTATTTAGTGCTTTAAGGGCTTATATCAGACTTTTTTTTTTTTTTTTTGTAAATTACAGTGATTGTATATAGCTGTACACGTCTTGGATATGACTGCAGTGTGTGTCGCTCTTTGAAGGATAAGGACGCAAACTATGAGTGTAATTGGTGCTCACAAACATGTCAATATTCCACTTTTCCATGTACCGACCCATGTGATCCTCCCACAGTTACAAAGGTAAGACAAGCTTGACAGAGTACATTAATTTTGTAACAAAGGAAATTCAAAATCGACTTTCAGCAGAAGTGCACTACCTGCTTGATATGGCATGTCGTTTTTAGCATATAATCGCTATGTTATTCTATAACTCACCGTTAGCACTGAACATTTGGAAGATGTTAAAAATGGTAAGCTTTTATCATAAAACAGTGTTTCCCCAGTATTCGACGCTATTTCATATTTTCACATTTTATACCCCGCCACATGTTTTCCCCACCGTGTGTTAGTTTGTCCTTACGTCTATCAGTGCTTGGTTTCTGCTCTCTAACTTGAATAGATTTTAAGGGATTTTATTCAAATTTTGCGTTCACGTGTATATCGGGTGAGTGGCTTCAGATTGTTAATAGGCAAATTTCGTCAATTTTGACCGTCCGTGAGTTATCTGCCCGCCACACGTCAATATTTTCGTTTCCGGACGTTAACTTTAGTAATTACCAGTCGGTTTTCACCAAACATGGTACGTGCATTGATATTAAGGAAATCAGCTTTGGAATTGCTAATGGGCAAATATCGTAAATTTTGACAGAGCTATCTGCCCACCAAACAAAAGTGGCGGAGTATTATCGTTTCACGTTTTTATTGGCCTAAGCATTATGACCATTTTAGGTTTTTGCGTCGGCCGACTGGCAATAAATTCTAGGATTTGGCAAGTCAGTTGGTAAGATCTTGTTCATATCAATTAGTATGTAAAAACAATAAAACTATTCATAACCGTTTATGCTTTATGTGCAAAATTATCAAAATATTCATGGCTGTTTTAGCGTTATGGCCCAATATATACTTTTATTATTTTGCCTCGGCTCAGCTTCGGGTCGATAAAATCAAACATTTGGCAAGTCCATTGGCTAGATCTTGTCGGTATCACAGTATGTGAAAAATGTATCAAAATATTCCATATGGTTCAAGGGTTATGGCCATTTCATATTTTCATATTGTTTATGTCTCTGCTAAGCCAATGCCAAGAAATCTCACATTTGGTAAGTTCGTTGTCTAGATCTTGTCAGTATCTATCCGTATGTCAAAATTATCAAAATATAGCCCACGGTTTAAGCACTATGGCCATTTTACTAACTGGCCATGGAAGGACAGACTGACTCACAAGATGATTATAAAGCACTCTTCGAAAGTCAACCTGTCAATGGGTCGAATCGGTCGACTTTTCTGCGGCCAGTGCATTGTTAACGTTAAGCACTCTGGGTAAAACATCAGCAGACAACATATTGAAATGTTTTAGGTTTTTTTTTTCCAGAAAACAGGATTTGACAATTCACGCAAATTGTCTTCAGTAGAGACAACTTGCATAAAATGTCAGTTCCCGTTTTCAAATCCCATTTTCCGGGAAAGATAAGAAAAAAAAAAACATATAAATTTGTTATCTGCTGAATTAACCCAGAGAGTGATAAATGATAGAGGAAATGGACACTTTTTCACCGGAGGCAGATCTGTCATAATGTATTTTGCCTCCCAACTGAAAAGGGAATTTTAATAATTGCTTGTGCATCCTTTCTAAAAACAGCTCTACTATAATAGAAAATCATTTGCTCCTAATGCATTCCTTTCAGAGTAGATTCCATATCAGAGTAGCCTCCATATCAGAGTAAACCTCGTATCAGAGCAGACCCAAAATCAGAGTAGACCGAATATCAGAGTAGACCCCATATCAGAGCAGACCCTATATCACAGTAGACCCCATATCAGAGCAGACCCTATATCACAGCAGACCCCATATCAGAGCAGACCTTATATCACAGTAGACCCCATATCAGAGCAGAGCTCATATCACAGCAGACCCCATATCAGAGCAGACCCCATATCAGAGCAGACCTTATATCACAGTAGACCCCATATCAGAGCAGAGCTCATATCACAGCAGACCCCATATCAGAGCAGACCCTATATCACAGTAGACCCCATATCAGTAGACCCTATATTACAGTAGACCCCACATCAGAGTGGACACCATATTAGAGTAAACCATTTATCATAGTAGGCCACATATCAGAGTAGAACACCATATCAGAGTAAACCCGTTATCATAGTAGGCCCTATATCAGAGTGGTACACTATATCAGAGTAAACACTATATCAGAGAATATCCCATATCAGAGTAGACCCTGTATCGGAAGGAATTCGATATGCTGGAAAGCAAAGAGAAGTCACAACAGTTCTCGTCCATGAAAAACGTGGTGGAAAAACTACCACATATTCACAGTCTCTTCAAACCGAAGATGAATAAATGAAATACAATTTGTGCTACAATATGAGTGCAATCTGTGTAAGCCTGTGAAGTTATTTCCCCGAGTCTGACTATATATGATTCTCTTAAACCTGTAATTTAGGGGACGAAGTTCAGTGAGGCGGGAAAGAATGTTACCAGGTTAGGTATATACGACACCCAAAAATCCGACAAAGGTCTCTTGAGACGTTTAGCGTCAATGTTAGTTTGCCTCTGCTGTATTCTTAAGGTGAGGTTTTTTATCCAACAGTGAGTATCGATATTGCAAATGCATGGGGAAATCGATATTTTGTGGTTTCATAAGATAAACGTGATTCATGTGATCCACGTATGATGTAACATTTGTACTTTGTACTTGCAGGTAGAAACTGTACTAAGACAGTAAAAAAACTTCGTCCTAAACATTGTGTAATATATTCAGACTGCTCTGTGTTGTAACATGCATCATTGGGATAACGGATAGAAGTGATTAGATTGTGGCGCCCTTCATCTCATTTTCAAGAACACGCTGGTGTTTTGAAACTAAAATTTTGAATTAAAAATGTTTGTACACTTTATCTTGAACCAGTGGCTGTGATTCTACCAAACTACCATACATCATAAGGACACGGAAAGAAATGATTTCACTTGACCTCAATGTCAAGGTCACTACATTGGTAAGACTAAAATGAGCCTTGTGTGCACTCTATCTCATGAATCAGTAGATGGAATTTGACCGAACTAGCACATATACTTTACAGGGTTTGGTTGTGTGTACTTTGTTTCCAAAGGCAATCTTTTTGACGTTTATTTTCCTACACTGCAGCTGGTATTAGTGCCGTGTGGCGGCGGTAGAACATCTCCCCGTACTTTACCATAGTGCAGATTATATTTCATTTCCGTTGGGATCATTGGGCCCATTGTGGTATATTTAAAGATGGAGCTCTGCTTATGTATACGCTAGAGGGCGTAAGCAGTGTTGCAATCTTCATTACTGCGTATGTAGAGTCTCAATAAAACCGAGACTCCCATTTTCTGATCTGTAGTGTGTTCTTTGTTTCCAAAGGCAATCATTTTGACGTTTATTTTGCTACACTGCAGCTGGTATTAGTGCCGTGTGGCGGCGGTAGAACGTCTCTGCGTACTTTACCATAGTGCAGATTATATTTCATTTCCTTTGGGATCATTGGGCCCATTGTGGTATATTTGAAGATAGAGTTCTGCTTATGTATACGCTAGAGGGCGTAAACAGTGTTGCAATCTTCATTACTGCTTATGTAGAGTCTCAATAAAACCGAGACTCCCATTTTCTGATCTGTATTGTGTTCTTTGTTTCCAAAGGCAATGTTTTTGACGTTTAGTTTGCTACACTGCAGCTGGTATTAGTGCTGTGTGGCGGCGGTAGAACGTCTCCCCGTACTTTACCATAGTGAAGATTATATTTCATTTCCTTTGGGATCATTGGGCCCATTGTGGTATATTTGAAGATGGAGTTCTGCTTATGTATACGCTACAGCGCTTAAGCAGTGTTTCAATCTTCATTACTGCTTATGTAGAGTCTCAATAAAACCGAGACTCCCATTTTCTGATCTGTAGTGATCTGTAGTGTGTTCTTTGTTTCCAAAGGCAATCTTTTTGACGTTTATTTTGGTGATTTAAATGATTAGATTTAAGTGATTTGATAACCTTGACCTCATTTTCAAGGTCACATTAAACCTTCAAATCTCAAATTATATAGAAAAAGCTTGTGAGCACACTATCGCATGATTTAATGCCACATTTGCACTTTGAAACTTATTTTTACAGAAAAAATCGTGTGTGCACATTATCTCTTGAAGCAGTGACTGGAAGTTAGCCAAAACTGGTTCTAATTATGCTTCCTGGGTGAACTACAGATCTTGATAATCAGTATCATCAATTTTGAACAATAAATTGTCTTAAGTTTTATTTTTTTTTAATAACACCTCATAGAGAATGATGATTACTTGTTTCTACGTCTCCTTGGTTGCGAATTTAGACATGTCAAGCATATATAACTAGAATTCCTTTATAATTGCTAAAGAATACGGAACAGCATATGGATCTACTTGTTGAAAAATAGTATGAGTACTACAATATACGTTTTCGTGGAGGAATAAGAAAACCTTAATACTTTTTGGCTGACAAAAAACAACCTTATCTACATGTACAGCTAATAATGAATGCAGTGTCTACATAATAAATATGTGTTCTTATTTCTCCACGAAAACATACGTTGTGGAAACGCGTTAGAAGCGCTTTGCTGAGGCGTGTCTGATGAGTACTACAACATTCGTTTTTGTGGAGAAATAAGAAAAATATCAGCACTTTTATGGTTGAAAAATTAACCCCGTCTAAGGCTGTGTAATACAGATATACTTTCCTTTATTAACAGGTTGTACCAAATACAGCAGCTATAAATGGTTTCATCACAGTGACAATACAAGGGAGAGAACTAGGATCTAGGTTTGATGATGTAGATAATATCACGTTGGGTGATGTAATATGTGAACCGAAATCTGAGAATTTCATACCATCATACAGGTTAGCACCATATTTATATTGAAATTGTCTGAGAAATACACAGCAACAGATAAGAGTATACAGCAGCTATAAATGGTTTCATCACAGTGACAATACAAGGGAGAGAACTAGGATCTAGTTTTGATGATGTAGAGAATATCACGTTGGGTGATGTCATATGTAAACCGAAATCTGAGAATTTTATACCATCATACAGGTTAGCATTATATTTATATTGGAATTGTCTGAGAAATTCACAGCTACAGATAACTCAAGGAGGCCCTCTTAATGAGTACCCACAACATTTCTCATGGAGAAATAAGAAAAATATCAATATATTTCTGTTAGGAAAAGTGCCTTATCTGGAACTCTGTTAGAAAAAGTGCCTTATCTGGAACTATGAACCTTTTGGGCACCACTCTTAGATTTAGGGGTAGTCTTCTTATAAATATATGTATTTGTGTTTGCTTTAGGTCGCCTGTACAAAAGTACAGGTAGAGCTGTAGCAGTCAGGACGGCGGCGGCGTTGTCATCGGCGTTGATTAAAAGTTTTGATGAAAGTTTTTTTAAAGGCTATATCCCCTGAACCTCTGGATGGACGTAGCTCATACTTTCCCTGATGTTAGATACTGGTCTGAAGGGTTATGCTGTACGATCCCAATCAACCTTCAAGTCAAGGTCAGGGACTTAGAAAAACAATATTTTAAGTTTTTGGTTAAAGTTTTTTACGATGAGCAATGTTTTCCTGTGACAACTCTAATTTGAAGATATTTTACATTAATATGCCGTGAAGTATTAAAGGCTACTTTTTAAGAAAATCTTCCTTTATTTCTTTATTTCCAGGGTAACATGTACAGCACAGAGCTCACATCAAGTTTCATCTGGTGAAGTGACCGTGATGGTGAAGGGGCAGATTTCTACCGGGAATGTTCTGTTTTTCTATAAGGTAAGAATGGTTTTATATGCCATTCTAACCTCATTTGTCGGTCCTGATGAAAGAGTATATTAATGTAAAATTGTGTCTTTGAGGATTTGCGGAAAACGAAGGCCCAGATCAGCCTTTGCATCTGCGCGGTCTGATCAGGCCTTCACTGTCTGCTTACAGAATTACTGGAAACTGCAGCATGTATGAATAAAGAGCAAAGGCCCAGATAATACTTGGCGCATGTGCAGGATGATATGCTTATTTTGCTAGAAGAGGCCCATATGATGTGAAACATTTAAAAGGGCCCTTATGTCGTTTGCAAATAGAGAAGCTGTAGTCAAAGATCAGCCAGTGCACCTGACCAAATCCTTCTCTGTACACATAACTCCAAAAAATAGAACTATTCAGAAAATTAGGTGTTATGGTGGTGGTATGAGCCTGCTGTGCTTGCGAACGTGGGAGGAGAGGCATATAAATATTTCTATTGTTTCTGCTTTGACATTCTCTTTTGTCTCTCATCCTCTATTTCTTGCTTTCTTCTGCGAGCCTTACTGTCCCTTTTCTCAATTATTCTAGGAGTTGGCGCAAAATGACCCATAAGGTTTGTCATTAAACGAAAACTCGAACAAGCAAAAATGAGCTAAAGATGATATGATGTGAAATCTTCGGACTTTACTGTTAATAAACAACTAATTTCAGGAGCCAAAGGTAGAAAAACTGATCCCTGCAGTTGGACCCCGGGCCGGGTATACTCGACTCACCATTATTGGAAAAGACCTTGGTGTTGGGAGGAGAAATGTCAGGGTTTATGTCACAGATAGTGAAGACAAAAAACTCGAATGCACGAACGCTGTAGTTGTGCCAGATATTGATTTAGAGGCTTCTCTAAGGTTTGTGTTGAGTAGAGTAAAGATGCCCGATAGGGCATCAATAACCTTTGTTGACCTTCGTATTTTGCATGGTACATGTTACTATAGTTAGTAACTTGACACCAGATCAGGCATCATTTGATCGTTTTTATAGTACCCTCAGAAAACGAAATGTATCACAGTTTTTGACGAATTTCCGCCAAAATTTAGAAGCACAAAAATGAATAAATTATCTAACCTTTGACAGTTATAATATTTTTTAATGTGCCAAGAAAAATAGTTAAGGTTTTAAATCAATGTATCATTTTTGTTTATCCCGTTCGGGAACACATGACATTTGTAATGCCCGATCGGGAAACATTATATCCCGTTTGGAAACACTGAAAATTATGTTGCCTGATCAGGATGCCAAGAAAAATAGTTAAGGTTTTAAATCAATGTATCATTTTTGTTTATCCCGTTCGGGAACACATGACATTTGTAATGCCCGATTGGGAAACATTATATCCCGTTTGGAAACACTGAAAATTATGTTGCCTGATCAAGATACAAACAAGATTCAAGTTGTCTACTGACTTTGAAAGTTTAAAAACCTTTGATTGTTCAGAGTTTTTAAGTTCCTTTGAAAAATGATTGGGATTTAAAATTTAATATTTGTTCTGTATCTCTGTGTTTCCCGAAACGGACGCCAACTATGTTGTAAACAGGTTTCTAGATAACTAATATGACTGAAACATTAGAAAAAATCAAGGACGCAGTATTCAGCATATCTCCTCAAGAAGGGAATGTAGTAAGGAGGAAAGATATCTTCTACCTGAACTGATCAGATCAGATATTTTAAAACCAAACATTTACTACTGTTAAATTTGATAAAAAAAAAAAAAAAAAAAAAAAAACACTTTCGGTTACAGCTTATACAAAAATATTTAAGATTTTGCCTTTCCACTGGGTGCAAAAAACGTGAAAGCTTTGCCGCAATGGAAAATGAGTACCCATATAAAACTACGTGTATTATTAATACTCAAACATTTTAGATATGCACAGTTGAGTATATGTCAAATGTATCATTGGCTATATCAGATATTTCAGCAAACTTCATATTCTCTAAAAGGATATTGTTTCTGCCGTAGCATTTCTGAATTCTGATTAATTTTCAGTTATCAATACGTAAATAGACAAACCTACATTCTTAAGGAGTCAAAACTGTGCAAAATTTATAGAAATTAATTGACCGAAATGCACTGAAAAGTGCATATATTTTCCACCAATTGCACTTTAAAAGCATTGACAAAAACTTCAGAACAATATAGACTAATGTCGTTTAGAAAACTATGGTTTTAGGACTATAATTATTTTTATTGGAGTTTAAAATTTTCAATAGGACGTTGAGATACTGACGGCTCCGGCATATTTTGTTTCTTAAAGTTTGATTTGGAGTAGACAGGAGATGTCTTTTTATATGAGAAACTTAATACTGCAACAATGTGTTCATGTACTGCAGAAAAGTTCATAACACATCGACGCAATGTGTATCTTGATTTCACTGACGGTTTAACTGCATTTTTAGAAATGTTTTGCAAATTTCCAAACACTTCCAGCAGAGGTATTTCTTTGACGTTATGCCAAATGTCTTCAGTCTCCCTTTACTGGTTAATGCACATTGATGATGAAGTTGTGCACATTGATGATGAAGTCAATGCTAGAATTACCAAAGCTAGTGCAACATTTGGCCGGCTACGTGGGAGTATTTGGGACCGAAGTGGAATCAGACTTGACACAAAGCTGAAAGTATATAGATCGGTAGTGCTGCCAACACTATTATATGCATGCGAAACTTAGACAGTTTACCAACGGCATGCCAAAAGACTGAACCACTTCCATACAAGCTGTCTTAGAAAACTTCTAAAGAACAAGTGGCAAGACAGGATTCCAGACACAGAAGTCCTGGAAAGGGCAGGGATGCAGAGTATATATACTCTTCTGAAATTGGCACAGTTAAGATGGACAGGCCATGTTACCAGAATGCCTGATGAACGTTTGCCAAAGAAAATCCTCTATGGAGAACTTCAAGTAGGAAAACGCTCTCGTGGTGTTCAGAAGAAGCGATACAAGGACACCCTCAAAGCCTCCCTTAAAGACTTCAACATACCAACAGAGTGATGGGAACAGATTGCACAAGATCGTACAAAGTGGCGAGGCCTCATAAAAAAAGGGAGCTGGTGAATACGAAGCAAAAAGAATCAGCGAAGCCGAGCAGAAACGTGCACAGCGGAAAGCCAGAGCTAAGGCATCACCAACAGAGCTTTTTTCCTCAGACCTCTCTTGTTCTATCTGCAACAGGCAGTTTAGAGCTAAGAGTGGTCTCATCAGCCATCTTAGAACACACAAATAATAACACATCACACAGTTGATTAGGATTGGTCATTGTCAGTAATGACAGACGAACAAGACTGGTTAATGACTTGCGAACCGAATTTTTATTTGCAAAACTTTTCTAATTGTTTTTTATGTATTTCTGTATTAAGAGTAGCATCGGGACCCAGGGTGAAGTTAGCTAGCTGTAAAAGTGCTTGAAGCCCCCGGTGGTTTGCTCTACCGACCGTTCTAAGGCGGTGGTCCCGGTGTTGGTCTTACTCTTTGTTGCTTTGTGGTTTATTCTACGAGGCGATTTGCTGTATGTCTTTCCCGTGTGTCATTTTGTTCTTGTGTTATTTAGTCCTTTTAGTATTGCGATTACCTCGCTTGGGGAAGAGAGAGCTAATCTTAGTGCTTTTCGTACGTTTGTTCGGTTTGTGCTTGTTTAGGTTGTCGATTTCCTCTTCCTCTTGGGGTGTGGGAAGGGCTGCGGTTTGTGATTGTGGCACTCCCTGGACTTTTCTCTTACCTTTTTTGCATTGGTTTTGTGACTTTTTTTTCAATTTTTAAATGACATCTAACAGCTATCTTGTTGCACGAAAAGATTTTGGTTACTACAACTTTCTTGGGCTAAAACAAAAACTTATGTGAAGATATAATGACGCCACTAAGACAGTTTGACCATTGTCAAATCCCTAAATTGTCAGATTTTATACTTTGGTCTGTACAGGTGGTTACAAAACATTTTGGCTAATTGGATTCAATGAAAATCTGCGACTTTTGAAGTTTCAGATCACTAGATATTTTGCGAAATTACTGTAACCTTAAACCAAATTATTTTAATTTTGTATCAAATGTAATCCAAATTGAATGAGTCGTTTATTGTCATTGAATAGACATAAGCCTACTTGAAAAACTATCAAAAATGGCGTGTTGCAATTTTAAAGACCTTTAGTACATAAAGAGTACAAAATGGTAACGCTGTCTTCTGATGCGGTACTTTGAGAAACGAGAAACCGAAAGCAGTTCGGTCATTTGTTTTACATCAAAGCTAAAAGCCATTTATGAAACGGACGTAACCACGAGTGGCTTTGTTCAGTTTGGACTGTCCGAGTATGTGTTAACTTTAAAATACGATGGCAGCAAAACTTTGTTTGGGAAATTCAGTTCTGTGTTACGAGGGTCATTCAATAAATAATAAGAACATATCTCTATTTTTTAATGAATGCATATATGTCTTTGGAATCGGGACCCAGGGTGAGTTTCGCTAACTGTTAAAGTGCTTTAACACCCCATCCCCTTCCTCCGGTGGTTTACTCTACTGACCGTTCTAAGGCGGTGGTCCCGCTGTTAGTCTTACTCTTTGTTGCTTTGTGGTTTATTCTACGAGGCGATTTGATTTATGTCTTACCTTGTATCATTTTGATCTTGTGTTTTTCAGTCCTTTTAGCATTGCGAATACCTCGCTTAGGGAAGAGAGAGCTAATCTTAGTGCTTTTCGTACGTTTGTTCGATTTGTGCTTGTTTGGATTTGTCGGTTTTCTCTTCCTTTTGGTGTTCGAGAAGGGCTGCGGTTTGTGATTGTGGTACTCCCTGGACTTTTCTCTTACCTTTTTTTACCAGTTTGTACCTTGAATTTAGCAAGTGTGCACTTCACATGTGCAGTATAATTAAATTGCGATAAGAGTTAAAGTCTTCATAAGCATTCGAATGGTATAACCAAACTTGGCATGGACTTGAATTTTATTAAAAATTGTCAAAGTTTTCAGGGTATATATACACTGTAAATAGTGTATAAATAAAATATGATGTTTGTGTTCATAAAACTTATCGCTTGCTAACAGTATTGAAATTTATCGAGATGGATGTGGTCACGTTTTTCCTTTTTGTTTTTTTTATCAAGATGCCTTACAACAGGAAATGATAAAAATACCGTATTGGCAGCTAAGTTTGAGAAATGCTGTTAGTTTGGCCAAATGACTTGCGAAAATCATGTGCTTAATTTCGGTAAAGAAGTAATTTTACAATGAATGAAAGTCTTTTATGTGAAACAAAATCTCTTTACACGAATAATTTGTTTTGGGTTTTACTTTTCAAATCGGGCCAGTTCTAATCCTCTTAACTTTCCCTTTGATATTGTGGATTTGGTGTAGATATCATTAGATCGGTTACCGATGTTCACTTCTTTACTTGGAGCAAAAGATTTTAGGTGATGCTTGATGTGAAATTTTAGTATTTTGAGCAGTGCTAGGATTATCCTGCCGTATAAAGTAAAAGTTCAAGTGGAAACTTGATACTATCAAACGGCATAGTTATGTTGGCTAATTCTCAGTACACTCGCGTGGTTTTACCCTTCCATTATTTTGTTGCTATGCAACAAGTTAAGGGGAGAGATCTCACCTCGATATCATTTGATTCCAAACAATAAATAATCTACCATGATATGTACAGACAATTCTATGAATGAACCTATTACGTAGAAAATGAGGACTAGTTTGCATTAGTCATATTAAAGGGAGAGCGTGGTTATTTGGATTGAACTCCAGTTAACTACATTCCCTGTCTATTAATGATATTTTTTTTTATTTAAAGTATTTAATATGTTCCATCTTTCATGGAACATAATAAAAGACTAGTACAGTTAACGCTAGACTATCGACTAAAATTAAGACTAAGACTAAACAGATCACTGTGCGTTATAGTGTACGCTTAGTTAGTACCGACGATGATCATGATAACACAAGTAATTTTAAAACTGACTTGTTACTCTACTTTCAACAGTAACATTACCGCATTTCGTAAGTTTATGATAGGCATACAGACACATAGGTAGTTATCCAGGACAGACACCAATCCTGACGCTGTATACACTCTGAGTGTTGTATATTATCTGTTTTGTAGATCCCCTGGCAGTTGGATTTAAGAAGCCTGAATCTTTTTATTATAGGTACACATAGCCGCCATGATAGGTTTCGATATAATTTGTTGTAACCATCCACCTTTGGAAATGTGTTGATGAAACATCTGTACACGAGATACGGTGATGGGCTCTTCTGTGTATCTCAATGGCGATAAATTAAACGAGGCGTTCTAAATGGCGTTCTCATTGACATATCGCTGAAAACTGTTGAATGCCTTATACTATAACATATAAAAGCGATAAAGAAATGAAAAGCAACGTTTGAAATAGTTGATGATTTCGAGAAAATAGGAACATTTGAACTGACCTAGACATCTACAAAACCAAAATACTAACGATATGATATGTAAAGACAACGGAACTAAACTGGACATCCTGTTGTGACGCATGACAGGAGGATAAGATCCTGTATTCCTGATTTTACTGTCTCATTCGTTTTGGCAGGGTTTAGCATTACAAATATCTGACAAAAATTATTACTTGGCCTTTTAACAGTAGCAGACACGCACACGCGCGCGCGCACACACACACACACGCACGCACGCACGCGCACACACGCACACACACACACAGAGCGGAAATGCCTTTTTTCGGTATTGTTTAATAATTTGAAAAAGTGCATTTCTATAAAGGTCTGACCAGCTCATCGCAGATATTTTTGGGTAAATTAGTCAAACTTTGAAAATGAGACATTTTAAAGTTTTTGATGTTAAAGGACTCGAGTCGGATTAAATATCAAGACATACAAAAAGTGTTTGATAAATTTCACTAAAGACCACGGACTGGTTTGCCTGACATGTTCTTAAAGGTTGGATCTTTCTTGTGATAAAATATGGGAAACTGATGCAGAATATATTACAGCGAAAAAGCAGTATCTTGTCATCACACTGCCAAAACCGTATCACAGTATGGATGTTATTTCTGGAGGTATTGATTATGAATTTTGGTTTTGAAAATAAATTCGTTGTTTTTTATTTCGTTTTTCCCAACAGACATTTATGCATATTTGTTTACAAATTAATTATGTAGTGGAAACAAAATTGTGCTTTATTGTAGTTTTACATAATACGACAGGCAGGCATATCATTTTGTGTGGTATATTCAATGTAAATGCACCTTTGCTGGGTAGACATCACGACTGACTCACCCTGTGTACAGTAAAACAGATCTAGCATGTATAGTTCTCTACCTGAAGTATATATTAATTTACCGGGAGCTCCATATAAAGTGTTGCTGTTGTTAGAATGTGGGTTAGAAAGATATATTTTGAGAGTCACAATAATTGTTTCTCAGCAAAGAGAGTTGAGGTATATGAAATAAGAACCAAAACATAATACACGAAAACAAAACAAAATGAGACAAATATTTATTTGATTTGTCCGAAACCCTGATGTGTAACAAAATATGTGTGCTAATTGATTTTTCATTTCTTTGAGGACTTTTTCTCGAAGTATCATGATGCCATCCATATATAATATGACTCTTATAAACACTCACATCTTCCCAAAAGCACGTATTCATTTATGGGTGGGAGATTATGTTAAATCAAATTTTCCATTATGTCTGTTAGAGATATTAGTTACAAGAAATTTATTATATTTTCAGATTCCCTTTCAGTATTAAAATCACTTAGACATAATGATCATTCTAATACTTTGATTCAACAAATATTGAAAAGATATCTAAACAAAAAC
Source organism: Anodontia alba (assembly GCA_964016985.1). NCBI lineage: Eukaryota > Metazoa > Mollusca > Bivalvia > Lucinida > Lucinidae > Anodontia > Anodontia alba. The sequence continues at coordinate 90,060,688 of OZ024828.1, read as the reverse complement.
AATCATATTTTGTTGGATCCCTAGTCATATAAATATACAGGAAACCGACAAAGCTGATTATGAAGCAAAAAGTGCTCTAAACCATCCTGTTACAAATATTAAAATTCCCTTTACCGATTTCAAACATCATATAAGAAAATATGTACAAAATCAATGCCAAACAATATGGGATAATACTCAATATAATAAATTACATGAAATTAAACCAAATTTTTTTCAAACTTTTAAATGTCCAACAAACAGAAATGTAACAAGTGATTTTGACCCGTTGTCTTATTGGACATTCATATTTTATTCATTCTTACATCCTAAAAAACAAAGAAATACCAATATGTGTATCCTGCCAACAAAATTTTACAATTAAACATATTTTATTGGAATGTATAGACTTTCAACATATTAAAACTTGATTTTATGATGTAAAAACTTTGACAGATCTTTTTAATCAAATATAATCAAAACAGATTTTAACCTTTTTAAAAGAAATAAATATTTTAATAACTTGTAAATAAACTCAATTTGTATCAACTTATACTTCTCGTTTTCAAAAACATATTTAACAATTTGTTTAATTATATTAAAGGGGAACGCAATATAAGTTGTAAGTAGCCTTGGAGTAAAGTGCTTAATAAGCCATTAAGTTTGATGCAAGAATTTTCAAAATCGGCCTATAAATAAGGAAAAAAGGTAAGAGAAAAGTCCAGGGAGTGCCACAATTACAAACCGCAGCCCTTCCAAGACTCCAAGAGGAAGAGGAAACCAACAAATCTAAACAAGCACAAACCGAACGAACGTACGAAAAGCACCAAGATTAGCTCCCTCTTCCCCAAGCGAGGTAACCGCAACACCAAAAGGACCGAAAAACACAAGAACAAAATGACACACGGAAAGACATACAACAAATCGCCTCGTAGAATAAACCACAAAGCAACAAAGAGTAAGACTAACACCGGGACCACCGCCTTAGAACGCTCGGTAGAGCAAACCACCGGGGTGTTTAAAGCACTTTTACAGCTAGCCAACTTCACCCTGGGTCCCGATGCCACTCTTAATCACAGAAAGCAAAATGGGCAGCTGTTGAAGGTTACCAAAATGCTTGCATCACAACACAACTAGTAAAACAGAAACCAAAGTGGGCAGCTATTGAAGACGGTGACCACAATGCTAGCATCACAACACATAAAAACAGTACAAACAGTAAGAACAACACCTGGACCACCGCCTTAGAACGGTCAGTAGAATAAACTACCGGGGGATTTAAAGCACTTTTACACCTAGCTAACTTCACCCTGGGTCCCGATGCTACTCTTAATACAGAGATACATAAAAATTCGGTTCGCATAAAGGCTCCCAACTCAGTCAATGCATCAATGCGAAAACATAAAAATCAAATTAATCATTATAATAAACAAAGACGAGTACTCATGGCTAATTCTACTGTATGCCAGAGTAAATGAAAACCAATAGTTGAACCACGGTGGGCCAAGCCAAAGACATATCGTCAAGCCCCAACCCACTGGTTAAAGTTTTACGAAGCGGCCGTCGTTGAGTCTGAGGCCCGAACCGCCGTCGTGCAATTAAAGAGTGAAGCATAGCCATCAACAATTATTGAGTTGACAACTAGGCATGCAGTCTGCCGCATAATATCCAGGTTATAGCCAATTCTTTTATAACGGTTATTAAGTTTTCTGAATTGCTCCGAAAAGTTAGATTTGCCTACAATTTTTCTAGATCTGTACACTAAGTCACCGTAAAATTCGGGTTCTGATACACCTTGTTGCAGAAGTGTTTTCAGACTGACGCTATATTTTTCTAACAAGGCACTGTGTCTGCGATTAAATTTCGAAAACGCCTTACGAAGTTTAAAATAACGATAGCCCTGCCTAAGAAGTTTGGCGGTAAGGGCTTTATTACGGTAGTTAAAGTCATTAAGATTTGAAGAAGCTCTGGCGAATCTTATAAGTTGAGATATGTATACCCCATATGAGGTACGCCGGGGGACATCGCCATCCAGAGAAGGGAAATTACTATATCAAAATCAATATCGTCCCGTTTATCATAAATTTTGGTGGAAACTGTACCATTAGATATACATAGTTTCAAATCCAAAAAAGGTGCCTCGGTATCGGAAGAATTTGCTCTTTTTAATTGGAGTTTTGTAGGGTATATCCGTCCACCATTTGGTCAAAGTAAATATTGTCAATATTTAATAAATCGTCAAGGTATCTAGAAGTTGAATTGAAAGCCTCAATAATGTCAGCCTGATTTTCACGTGAGAGAGACGTCATGAAATCTCTCTCGTAACAAAAAAGAAACAAATCTGCAACAAGAGGAGCACAATTAGTTCCCATCGGAATACCAATTGTTTGTCTATAAAGTTAGTTCCAAATCTAATAAAAATATTATCCAAAAGATAAACAAGGGCATCACAGACTTTTTGACACGACCATAATTTGTGATTATTATATACATCAGAAGTGAAAAAAGCACATTCTTCGTTACAAGCCAAAGTTTATCTTTTATAAGATGATAAGGTAACGTCGTATACAGTGTTGAAAAATCATATGTAGACAATTTAGAAGCCTGAAAGTTTTTAGATTTAAATTTATTGAAAACATCATTAGAATTTTTAATTGACCAAAAATAGTTAATTCCGTCCCTTTCGTAAACAGTATCATAGTATGTAATCCAATGTTTTTTAACAGCAGTAAGGCATGAAGTTAGCAGTTTGGACAAAACAGTAGTCGTACAAGAACTAGAATTAGCAATGAGCTTTATAAGGTCGTTTATGAAGTTTCGGTAACCAATATAACGTAGGAAGTCTGTCTTGCTTTTCTTTAATATTCACTGCAAACTTAGCAGTAATATCGATAGAATGGGTATTGACAATAGATCTCTCGTCAGTAGAAATCCGTTTATATGTTTTGGTACTACCAAGTTCTTGTTTATAGTATTGATATAATAAAGTCGTCACACAACAACAACATTATTAGCAGCTTTATCAGCTGGAGCCAACACATACTTCCTATGAAATTCTTGGATACCTTGTTTCAAATATCGAAAAGATAATTTAGGCTTAGGAGGGAGAAGATCAAGGTTATTAGAGTAAAATAACACACGTTCATCAATGAGCTTAAAAATCTTTAATTTCCAATTATTTAAAGCATTAGACTCAACATGCTCTCGTTTACACCAACGCGTACAATAATCATTTAAAGCACTGGCAATTATTTCCCGACATTTATTGAAATCAATGTGGGCTGGGAATCTATATCTAGGTCCTTTTGAAATAACTGAACGCATTCGTGAATCAGTTATAATCTTCAAGTTACCAGTGACAATATGACCCGCTGGTTGATAACAAAATTTAGAATCTTTACAATCTCAAGAATCAGGGGAACTAGTTTCAATATCAAGATCAGAAACTAATTTATTGAAATTAAGTATAGTATTACGGATAGGTTTGTTATATTTATAACAAATAATAGGAGATTCCGTGTTTTCGAAATATGAAGGTATAGCTGATATAACATTATTATCTCGAAATATGCTAGGTAAATCTATGAATTCAATACCTTTTATTAATGAATGGAATTTTGATGAAGTGTCTAATATGGTTAATTTCAGAATCAATGTAAGGGCGAAGAGCATGTTGAGTATAGCATCTAGTACTGAGAGCTGCTTCATACAAATCATGTTTTCTATCATAAAATTTATTCGCCTAATCATCTTACTTACGTAGTTTAGAAAGCATTTGATGGCGTCCAGAATTTAAGAGAATATTTAAATCATAAAGAGATAAAACAGTTTTATGTTTTCGTTTAAAATTGCCATTTTTTGCGCTTACCATGAGATCGTTTATTACGTTTTTTGATATCTAAAAGGGAAAAAAGCATCGAAATCCGGCATTTTAGAAAAATTTCCTTCATGGTTAATATTATCATTAAATCCAAGTGGAAAAGGGGTTTGTAAACGTTTAATCCATTTAAGTTCAAGTTCATGTCTTAAAATATTTTTGAATCTTTCGGTAGAATTGGACGTGTATAATTTTTTCAACAGGTTGAACCTAAACTTTACTAGATGATCATGAATGACCAGTACTCCGGAAATGTTGATAAAGAAACGTATCAATTTTCTTTGCTTTTTTGATTTTAAGCAAGTGTTCCTTAAACCTTGTTTTAAGGGCCCGTTTGGTCTGTCCAACATACTGCATTCCTCAGCCTCCTTCGCTTCAAGTGAGAACATATATAACATCCTCTGATTTTCAGTCTAAATTAGAGTTGTTTACAACTGAAAATTGTCTAGGCAATTATAGTTGACCGACAAATTAAATGATTGCAGCAGGTGCAACTCTTAGCATTGCACTTAGAAATATTAGGGTACATACTATTCCTTTTATACGGATTCTTATATTTTAGAAGTATAGGAGATTTAATTGGAGAAAGTCTAATTCTAAGGTGATTACTGACAATATTATAATTGGAAGCGCCATATAAATTTATAGATGATACAGAGTGAAGTTTCAAAGGTGAAACGTTAATAGTAGGTAACAGAGAGTTAAGTCTACCATAGAACGGGGAATCTGTAAAGAAGAAGCAGAATGTAACCTAATAGGAGAAATAGTAATTTTTAATCTGTTAGTGCTACTCATATAGTTGTATAGGAAGTAATACCATTATATAAAAAGCAGTATTCGTACCGGCTATTATAGGCATAAGTAGCGATGCAAACAGGCGGTAGGGCCGATGCATACAGAGTATAGCAACAACCGACAATACATAACTAAGTCTAATACAAGTCCAAAGAAACATAAAGTAAGAAATTGTTATAAACGGGATACGAATACCGGTAAATATTGTAACGGGCCACCACCTGGTCGAGCAGTGTTGACTGAAATACTTCAGTAGGTCAGGATGTGATGGTGGCGTCACAATGAATATTTGTGGATTCGACCTGGGTTGAGCTCAATGCTAAAGGGAAGAGAACATATTACCAACCATAGTTTCAGTTTTTGATATTTATTTGGGTTTTCCCTTAACAATTTGATATTGCAAACTTAACTATGTATTATGGCAATAAATACTGATATGAGAATGACAAGATACTGATGCGAAAATATTCAAGTTGAGGTGACTAAAATATTAGTAGGTCAAATACGCATTCACACAATATAAGATCTAAACATCAAGCCTGTATTAACAATTAAATCGCATTAGTTTGGTGGTTCTTTCTGTTATTAAAATCAGCACAAAAACGTTCTAGATACGTACACACAAGCTAAGATAGTATCAATATGATGCACTTATTATGATGTTTGCGTAGTGTGTACTGTATCACACCAACATATACGCATATCAGATTTCACCTATATATGCGCACACAAAACGTCACCTATTTCTGCGCATATAAGATTTCACCTATATATGCGCACACAAAGCTTCACCCACATAGGCGCACAGTATAAAATACATTGAAGTTAATTAGTATGATTGCGTAAATAATTCACTCAGCTATTATTCTACTTGCAATATGGCACTCCAAAATAACACAAGGAGTATAGAGAATGCGTCGACCTGTGTGTATTCACACACCAAGCTAGCAATAAACAGTCAATGCCACTATATGTTACGCAAACGGAATATAATGCACATCAGACACTCTATACCACTGTAAGCATTATTTTGAAGTATCAGAAGTGCTACACTTGTGTGTGGGAACTTACGCTCATATATGCGAAATGCGTCTATTTATGTGATCTTGCGCCTATTTATGTGGAACTACACTCATATACGTGAGATGCGCCTGTGTGGGAGAACTTGCACTCATTTATGTGTGATGCGTCCATTTATGTGATCTTGCGCCTGTTTATGTGGAACTTCGCTCATATGAGTGGAAGGCGTAAATTCGACTTTGTACATGCAACAAAACATTCACTAGAATTCTAAACACATTCGTTTATAGTTTACAAAGTCTGGGACACATTTACCTATTTATCAAGGACGTGATCTCGGCAATCTATCTTCACTCATATGAGCGAAGTGAGATGAAGCATGCGCAAGTAGAACTATTTTACTTTACAAGTTTGTTACAATTAATTTAACACGCACCAATTCATTAAATAAAATTTCACACACTTATTCCTTAAATAAACCTGTGCCAACTTTGCCTATATGATGGGAGAGATAGGAGAGTGATAGTAAGTGAAAGTTTCCACTCAAATGGAGTACAGAATCCAAGATGGGTGGAGAGAGAGAGGGAGATGTCTGCAAATGATAAAATTATGAGACCTGGCTGGGGCCTTTCTTTGGTCTAGGCATTGCTGAAGCTGCTGGTGACCAACATAAACCAGCGCCGATCAAATCAGAGTAGCTCTGATATGTGCGGATCTAATAAATCGTTCCTTTCAGTCTTGGCAGAGGCCAAACGTTCCGGTTGCTATCCAAACAACAACCGGATTCTTGACAGCAGACGTTGCTGTTTATACTATCCATGCGCGTGCGCTACGTCGCTTAGTTTCCAGTCATGCGAACATTTCGGTCATTATGGTGCGGCTCATCGCACTGAAGTTCGCAATGGCCGATCGGGAAAACAAGTTTCTGATGAGGAAGAAACGGAAAATTAAGAGATAAAAAGGAGCTTAAAGGGCAGGACACGGTAGGAAAAGCTCAATACAAGTTAATATTTCGTGATACAGCGTAGAATTCTGTATGACAATGGGTATTTATGCGGTAAATGCTAGGCAAAGTAGGCACATGTTTGTTCGGCCTTGGAATGATCCGTACCGAAGATAGATGTAACAGTATCAAAAATATGCATGTTTGTCATCTTAACAAACTTTGAACACTGACAGCCATAGAAATAACAGACAATAGCCAGGTGCCGTTACAGCATCTAACCTTCAATGAGGTATAAATTAGAATCATGAGGAAGAGGAATACGAAACGTGATTGTAAAGTGCAAACTCTGGCACTTGAAATAATAACACCATTAAATGAATGTACGGGGAGACTTTCTAGGGTGTCCACACGGCACAAACACAACAGGCGTGGTATGCAAAAAAGGTAAAAGTCCAGAGAGTGCCACAATCACAAACCGCATCCCTTCCCAGACTCCAAGAGGAAGAGGAACCCGACAAATCTAGACAAGCACAAACCGATCAAACGTACGAAAAGCACCAAGATTAGCTCCCTCTTCCCCAAGCGAGGTAACAACAACACCAAAAGGACCGAAAAACACAAGAACAAAATGACACACGGAAAGACATACAACAAATCGCCTCGTAGAATAAACCACAAAGCAACAAAGAGTAAGACTAACACCGGGACTACCGCCTTAGAACGCTCGGTAGAGCAAACCACCGCGGGGTTTAAAGCACTTTTACAGCTAGCCAACTTCACTCTGGGTCCCGATGTCACTCTTAATCGCAGAAAGCAAAATGGGCAGCTGTTGAAGGTGACCAAAATGCTTGCATCACAACACAACTAGTAAAACAGAAAGCAAAGTGGACAGCTATTGAAGACGGTGACCACAATGCTAGCATCACAACACATAAAAACAGTACAAAGAGTAAGAACAACACCTGGACCACCGTCTTAGAACGGTCAGTAGAATAAACTACCGGGGAGTTATGATGGTTTGAATATATTGAAAATTGCTGTCATGGATGCCGCCATATTGTAGGCTTAGTGACGTCACATGGCCCAAAATAAATATGCAAAACCAAATTTAAAAGGATTTCTAAGAATAATTTTGCTACAGATTTTTAATTACTTTTTATTCTAGTGACAAGCAATCATTTCCCCCTAAATAAGCCAACTTTATGACAATAATTACCTTTATCAAACGAATTTTAATTTTTATGAAACCTCATTACATATTCAAAATGGCGGCGCCCATTCAACCAATGTTGAAATATTCAATTGTCCATAACTTACTTAATTTTCCACCGATTTTGATCAAACTTGTGTAAGAACTTATTGTTTGTAAAGTTCTTTACTTTAAAGCACAATACCTTTCAAAGTTGCGTTCCCCTTTAACTAATTTTTACATTTACTATTTGTTGCTTTGTGGTTTATTCTACGAGGCGATTTGTTGTATGTCTTTCCATGTATCATTTTGTGCTTGTGTTTTTCATTCTTTTTAGTATTGACGATTACCTCGCCTGGGGAAGAGAGAGCTAATCTTAGTGCTTTTCGTACGTTTGTTCCGTTTGTGCTTGTTTAGATTTGTCGGTTTCCTCTTCCTCTTGGGGTCTGGGAAGGGCTGCGGTTTGTGATTGTGGCACTCCCTGGGGATTTCTCTTACCTTTTTTACAAATACCATATGACCAAATGGTTAAGGTGTCTGTGACACACCCTGGACTTGTCTCTTACCTTTTTTTAAACAAATCACTCATTCAGTCAAATTTTCCAGTTAGCTTATTCATTCCGGGAGCAGCTATTCACAAAGGTGAAAACGTAACTTTAATATTTGCTTGACTGATTTTCGATTCGATGGCGGAGATAATTTGAACAATTATTTCACCTCAGAACTTTAATTAAAGAAATGAACTTTTATTCAAGAGTTTCGTTTTATAAGAAAAGGTACACTCAAACCACATAAACCAAAAGAACTTCTTGACGCTGTGTGAGTATGTTTTTTGTAAACATTTTTAAATATCGTGTGAATCCACCATCCTTAGTTTTTAACGGATAGTCTTTAGTCTTAGTTTTCAGTCGATAGTCGGACGTTAACTGTTTAACTGTACTGGTCTATTAGAAACATGTATGTATCAATTTCGCACTTCCAAATTAGATGTTTTTCCTTCTAAAATGTTTACAAAATACTTTAAACCCCATGAACTAGCAGCTAATCATTTATCTAATTATTTAATGAATTTATGCAAATGTATTTTGTTTTGTCCCAATCAGGTAAATTATCAGATGTTCCCAAAGAGGAAGCACTGTTTTCCAAATCGGGCATCACAAATGCCATGTGTTCCAGAACGAGATATACAGAGGTGCATATCACAGTTACTGATTTCAAACCTTAATAAGTTTTTAGGCGCTTTAAAAATTCTTAACTGTCTAAAGTTAGATAATTGATTCATCTTCAAGCTCCTAAAACTTGGTAAAGATTTGTCAAAAACTGATAGATTTGTTTCGTTTTCTTAGGATACTAGAAAAGCGATCAAATGATGCCCGATCGGGTATCAAGTTACTAATTATAGTAACACCTACCATGCAAAATACAAAGGTCACCAAAGGTCATTGAAGTCTACTGGTGTTAGGGCTGGGTATGAAAAGAAAGAAAAAACGTATAACAAAACTATTACGATATCAATTTTCTGATATGGTACTATATAATGATACTTTAACCATGTCGGTTTTTTCTCTATTTTTCCATAAAATGTTAACGCTTAGCACTCTGGTTAACAATTTTAAAATATTTTTTCCTTATTTCTCCCAGAAAACAGGTTTGACATTTCATGCCAATTCTCGCCATTCCTTTGAAGAATGGAAAAAAAACAACAACACCAATTTGTCGTCTGCTGAATTAGCCCAGTGATGTTAAGCCAACATAATATGCATCTCCATTGAAGACACACTGTCAAACTGAAACTCTTCTACTGTTTTTGTGTAAACTCTTATACATTTATATCATGCTCAGGTGTTCATATTTTGAAAGGGAGAACTCTTTTTAAGGTATTAGCAGAAAACCTACAGACAATTTTAAGTTGCATAAGAACAATTCAGATCTGTATAAAATAAAAGTACGTAAGTATGAAGTATTGATTCTGACTGTCAGTATCATGATACAGTATCATCTAAAAAACATCATGATACACTGATACATTAATGATTTCACCCTAGATCTTGTTGGTGTGTGAATATTTCTTGAACCTTTTGAATGGAATCTCTAGTTTTATCAGTGTAACTGCTCTTTCGGTCTGATAAATCTGGGCTGTGTCAAGCGGAAATGTATCTGACAACATATGCAAACAGCTCAGCTGTTCAAGCAACCCTTCGAATCCACGCAGTCTCGCCAAATCCTTCGTTGTTTGCTTATACAAGCATTGTTTAGAATAAAATCCTCCACAAAAGAGCCTGACCCATGGACCTCTAAGTGGCTGAGCTTGCGCATTGAAAGTTTTATATAATGGACGGTTCGAAGACTTTTTTGACACGGCTCATCTAATGTCTCTGTAGGGGGATTTAGGTGAGGCCTGTTCAGACTTCGATTAAGGTACTATACTAAAACCATTTTCACTTGATCCCCTTAGGAACATATTTTCCTTTTAGACTGGATATCTTTTCAGAAGGGGCTTCATGTGCAGGAAAGCCAACAGGGGGTCATTAAAATTGTCTCCCTTGCACAAATTGGCAGAAAACGCAAGTTTAACCATTACTCTTACGGCAATTGAATACAACTACCAGATTTTCTGCCATTTTTTGACAAGGGAGACAATTTTTGTGATTTCTATTTGCTTTCTTGTGCACCAACCTTTTTCTGAAAAAGGATCTACTCGAAAAGGAAAGAATTTGATCCCAGCGGGGAGCGAGCTCTCTTCTTTGAAAGTAGATCCCTTTTAAGAAGGGAGGCAAAATCGATTTTGATGGAGTTGTTTCCTTGTAAATGTAACAGTTCCACTTAAATGCAGACTAGTTAGAGTTTGTTTCCATTGGTGTTAGTAGTCTGCATAAATAAATAACTCTTTTTTTTTCTGTGACATTTTCTGATTCTCCAGATTTATTAAAAAAAAATAGGTACATGTAATGATTGTATCCTATTTGCGACTAAATGACGTTGCAGATATAGATGGGGGAGAATATCATCGATGCATCGATATATTGTAATATTTTTTTTCAAATGAAACTTGTAGGGTATTGTGGCTTGTCAGTCAGTCTAATGCAGCTTCCTACTTGGTGCTCTTCAGTAATAGTATTGATACATATATTAGTATCATAGTCCTAACGTATCTATAGAGTAGTCGTCAATATATAAAATTGTGTAGCTAACCGATGTTTTGTTATTACTGATTGTCTAAAAGGGCACAAACACAACATGATGTCAGAAGTGTAATTGGACAGTATTTTAATTGGACTAATTTTTAACTGTCAGGATGGTTAAACATTTAAATCCACCGGATAAACTCCTAAGTCGAAATTTGAAAGAGAATTTTAGAAAGTTCAAACAACAGTTTGACATTTATATAACTGCAGCTGAAATTAAAGATAAGCCTGAATATATTAGATGTACTATGTTGTTACATGTCATCGGACCGGTCGCAGTTGATATTTTCAATACTTTCAGATAGACCGAAACGGGAGACAGTCCAGGGAATGATAAAAAGATGAAAAAAGTGCTGACAAAGTATGAAAAATACTGTAGCCCGAAGTGCAACGACCTATGAGAGAAATCACTTTAACATTAGAAATCAACGCGAATTTGAATTCATTGACTATTATGTGACAGAACTTAGAATTTTTTCAAAGTCATGTGAGTTTGGAGACTTAAAAGATTCACTTATCAAGGATAGACTTGTCTGTGGAATAAAACAGGACACTGTGCGAAGTAGAGTACCGCGGGAAACAGACCTTACTTTCAAGGAAGCCATCATTGGCATTTGTCGAGTTGCTGAAACGTCAACACAACAAATAAAGGCAATTCAAGGAATGTCAGCAGAAGGGATTGTTGACATTGTCAGAAAGAAAGTGGTTAATCAAAACAAAGTAATTGCGGCAATGTAACTGGGCCATAATCCAAACTCATAAATCCGTAAACGAATGACGAATCAGAATGTTCAGACCAACAGGCATGGATCCCAGAATAAAGGGTGTAATCAGGCGTCCGCGGATAGTAAGCATTACTTGGTAAGCAAGCTTCGCCTACCATGCCCATAGGCCTGAACGAAGGTAATATCGGTAGAAGCGTATGTCCGGGATTTGGGAAGTCTAATTATGCCACGTCACTGGCAAAAACATCAGAAACAATTCTGAAAACTGCCACATTGTAGGGATCGACAAGATCCTGATGTCCCCCATAGAACTTCTTAAGTGTTGGTACCAGCTTGTTTTTTTTTTATATCCCTGGCTCAACAACTTTGTAGTGAGCACTTTCCCACGCTCCATAAAGTCATGATAATTTGAACAGGCTCTGGCATAACGGAATAACTGTGAACGTAAACGCCGTATGCTGGCGCAGAAGGGATATTACTGCTTAGGAATGGAAAGTTTACAACGGGAAAATTGAAATCATCCCGTTTGTCGTAAATGGCCGCTATTGTAAAATTTCATGAATACATGCATGCTAAAGGTCCCAGATATGTAGAAAGTGATCATTGTCTATTAAAAATATTTTTCAAAAAGCCTCTATCTCAAACGCCCCCAAGGATTCAACTAGTGATGTTGAAGGTACAGAAATACAATCTTCGTGTTCATTGCAAAAGTGTTCGTGAACACCATATAGCTGACACTTTAAGTAGAGTGTGTATCAGCCAAAATGAGAATTACATACGTGATTTTGACTATAGTGTTTTCAGTGTAGATACACTCCCTCTTTCTCAAGTCAACTTGTCAGAGATCAGAGAACAAACCACTTAAAGATACGGAAATGATTCTTCTCAGGAACGTAATTTTAATGGATGGCCTAACAGCAAGAAGTAGATAAATCCAAGAATAACCTATTATCAGAACTTTAGAGATGAAATTTCGTATTTTGATGGATTAATGACGAAAGAGGTAAAGGTGATTATTCCAAAGTCGACGCAAAAATCTGTTATAGGGCAGATACATCAGAAAAGTCACATTGATATAAACAAATGCCTGAACCGATTAAAAGATGTATTATTTTGTTCAGGGTCGGCTGCACGGATAAAAGACAATGTAAGTCAGTTTGCAACATGCAGTAACATGCAATGACTTAAGAGGTGCACAGTAAAAAAAACAAACTTACTACCGCATGAAGTACCAATAAAACCATAGGAAATATGTGCGACAGATTTGTTTGAACTTTACAGAGAGACATATATTGTCATAGCAGATTATTTCTCAAAAGTCTTTGAATTGAAAGAAAAATGCTAGTAATTTGAGTAAAGCTGTTATAAATGTCTTGAAGGAGAACTGTTCAAGATACGGAATTCCTGTCATTTTAAATAGTGACAATGGTCCTGCTTTATTCATGCATGGAATTCAAAGACTTTGCTAAAACCTATGGATTTGAACATGTTATTTCCTTTCCAAGGTATTCACAAAGCATGGGATTTATTGAAAAGAATGTTCAGATATGTAAAAACCTGTTGAACAAGACAAAGAAAAGCAACAGTGATCCATATTTGGCATTACTTGAATTTCGGAATACGCCAATAGAAAACGTTTACATGTCGCCCTCGCAAATGTTGATGGGTAGAAGGACAAACTCAACTACCAGTACATTGTTCTCTTCTGAATCCCAAGTATGATGCTAGCAAAGTACAAAATGCGGTGAAAAAGAAATAGCACCTACAGAGGCAATGTTATGACTGTGGAGCAAAACCGTTACCAGAGCTAAACCCAGGAGACCAGACCTGAGTAAGAAACGATAACTCGTGGGAATATGGGCATGGTCGAGAGAAGAGCTAACACCCCTAGTTCATACAGCATACAGACAGACAGAAGTCAGTGGTTACGCAGAAACCGACACCATCTGATGAAAACGACAGAAAATAGAATACCTAAGCCGGAAATATTCTATGACTATCAAGAAGTTCAGACCGACAAAAACAGTTTTGGATAAAAAAAAAACAGTCTGTTTCACAGAACGACACAATGGTAGAGAAGGAAGTAAACGTGTCAAAGAAGTATGATGATTTTGTGATGACGTGATTCGAAATTTAGATTAAACAGGGGCACAATAATCCTTTATACAGAAAATGTGGTTAAGATGTAGTTGCGGTCATGGTACCTAAGCCATAATCCAAATTCATAAATCCGTAAATGAATGACGAATCAGAATGTTCAGACCAACAGTGTTGTTACCAGCTTGGTTTTTTATACCCCTGAGCACTTTCCCACGCTCCATGAAGTCATGATAATTTGAACAGGCTCTGGCATAACGGATTAACTGTGAACGTAAACGCCGTATGCTGACGCAGAAGGGATATTACTGCACAGGAATGGAAAGCTAACAACGGGAAAATTGAATTCATCCCGTTTGTCGTAAAGACTAATAGTAAGCTTTCCATTGTCAATGTAGAGATAACAATCAAAGTTTGAGGAGGAGGCTGCAGTCTCCGTTGTTTCCATTATTTAAAGTTCATGTGGATAGATGAATTCCAAATACTCTGCAAATATTGTGCGTTTCATAGACAATACATCATTTATATAGCTGTAGGTGAAATTGAATTTTTGTGCGAGGTGTTTCTCGCATGATTGAAGGAGACTTTGTACAAACTCCGCCTCATACGAATATATAAACAAGTCGGCAAGTAACGGTGCACAATTAGTACCCATCGGTATGCAGATTGTTTGCTGAAATATCCGTCGGCCGAACTCTACAAAAATATTGTCGCTTAAACATTCCAGCATCTTTATGACATCTGCATCTGAGTATTTTTGTAGCGCATCAGAGTGATCCCGAACAAAGTAATCTTTACAAATTGTAAACAATAAAACATGTAATTTTCAGGTATGCCTAAATGCCATATTATAAATCTTTTATTTGTTCTAAGGCATTTTTTTGTTTAATAAGCCTAAGCAGACAAAATTGTAATATTTCTTGTATTTACATGTTGCAAAAACTTCCAAATTTTGGGAACGTCATCACAACCTGATAATTCAATGTCAGCTAACTGATGTTTTGTTATTACTGAGTGTCTCAAAGCCCACAAATACAACAAAACTATATTGTGATTTCTTTAAGGATTCTTCATGATACTTGCATATTTTACTTTTGATATATAAAAATGCAACAATTCTCAATTTTCTCATATGACTTAAAGTTGTCTTGTACGTTTTCCTCAGCTTACTTGTAAAATTTTCACTGTTTCAAAAGATGAATATCTGTGTATGGCGCAATTGTGTAAGATTTTACACAAAAACAGTAGAACACAATTATTATGAATGTGTTTCTATATGAAGATGTATAATATATTTACATTCAAGCATTACATTATAAGAAATACAGAAACCCAATTGGGTTAAATAGTATCATACACTTGATAATGTGATAGTATCGTTATATAATTTTTCTGTTGATAACAACCTCTATGCAGATGAGGGAACCATCAATTTGATTGTTAAAAATTCAAACAAGTATACCCATTGATCTGTAATATTCCTGCATTGTGCTGTGTGTAATCAGATACAGGTGCATAGACAGACGGAAGCTTTGAGCCAGAGCTTCAACATAAATTTGATAATTAATCCTTATTTTCACCTAAAATTGGTTCAGATGACACCAGCTGAGAGGGGCACAACAGTTCCCATAAGACGACATGTCCGCTGAGCAATGACTCAGATCAGCCTGCGCAAATGCGGAGGCTGATCTGAGTTATTGCTTTGCGAACATCAAAGCTTTTATCAGATGAGCGACAGAGGTTCTCCTTAGAATGTGTGTACGCACAGGCTTATCTGAGCCTTCGCTCGGCATACATGCAGTCTCGCAGGAAATGCTGTGTCTCGGCTGATATTTCAAAGACACTATTAGCAGGCTTTATCTTCATAAAGTTCCTGGCTACGTCCCTGAGATCAGTTTTCAGTATTGACTTCAAGAGCAGTTTGGTCTGGTACTACGGAAAATGTCCTTTTAATGACGTTATTCCATACTTTTTTGAACAGTTTGCTGTTTATGCAGTTGTTTCTTAAAGTATTTAATGTAGCATACAAGGAAAACACAAACGCATATCATATACATGTATTTATTAGAAGATTACCACTAAATCTGTAATCGGCGCCTGAAAAAATTTCATAGCTTCAGATAAGGCACTTTTTCCAACAGAAAAATAATATTGATATTTTTCTTATTTCTCCACGAAAAACGTATGTGTGGGTACTTATTAGAAGTGCCTGGCTGAGAAATAAGAAACTGTCAATACGTTTTGGATGCTAGGGCTGTAAGTCAGATCTGGGTCTGCACTGTTTGCATATGCCATTTTGTCAGAAACTTTTGTGTACGAAATTTTAGGGCATCTACATACACTTTGCTGGGATATGATTATTCGAATAATTATTTGCCAGTCAGGAACTGTTAAAGTTCTGTCTGCACTGTGTCTTCAGACTTGACCATTGCTCTAGATAAAGCACTTTTTTCAACCGAAAATTAAGGATATTTTTCTTATTTCTCCATGAAGACAAATGTTGTAGGTACTCATTAGAAGTGGCTCATTGAGGTTCTTCTAATGAGTACCACAGCAAATATTGCCAATATGTCTTTTAAAGGTGTTTTTTTTTTTTTTTTTTTTTTTTTTTTTTTTTTTTTTTTCCATTTTTAGCTCTGGCCACCATTTTGTTCAGCCAAGCGGAACCATTTAAGCAATTTTGGTGGAGGGTCAGTGGAGGAACACTGTGCAAGTATTTTGAAATCGGGCCATTGGACAAGGACGAGATGTCGTTTGAAGTTTTTTTTAATTGTAGCTCTGGCGGCCATCTTGTTCAGTGGAGTCGAACCATTGCGGCCATCTTGGAAATCCGATCAACAAAATTTTAGCTCCTTTTGATCCTGTTGCTACAGAGCAAGTTTCGGCTCAAAGCGACCAAAAGTTTGGAGAGGGATGTCGAAAATTGATTTTCAAGATGGCGGCTGTGGCGGCCATCTTGGATTATCTATCAGCTCATTTAGCTATTTGTATCTACTTGGTGCCCTAATGCTCGTCATCAAGTTTTAATTCAAATGGATTATAGAGAAGATATCCAAAATATGAATTCTCAACAAAATTTCCCCATATAAATGTATATGGCCCGTACAAATGCATAGGGAAGCAAATTTGACCATACCGTAAAAAAATCAAACGTCAACATAGGACCATCATTTTAGTAATTTTGATAGCTCTTCTGTCCCCCATTATTTGTGCAAAGATATGGGCACAGGGCTAATTTGGTTCTGGAGAAGAAGACGTTTTAAATGTTTTTACCATATAGGGCATGGCAGTTTTTGTCAATGGACCACGACCATTTTAGTAATCTTTCGTTCTCCTGCCCCAAGGAGGCTTCAATGAAATTTGAGCAACACTGGCCCAGAGGTTTCAGAGGGGAAGTTATTTTGAAATTAACAACATTTTTCCATACAAATGTATGCGGCCCATAGAAATGCATAGGGAAACAAAATTGACCTCCATAAAAAGGTCAAGCGCCAATGCACGACCATCATTTTAGCAACTTTGGTAGACCTCCTGTCCCCGATGATTTGTGTAAAGATTCAGCCTGAAGGTATCCTCTGTTCTGGAGAAGAAGATATTTAAAGGATTTTACCGTATATGGGCATGGCAGCCATCTTGGTCAATGGACGGCAACCATTTTAGAGATCTTTCATTCCCCTGCCCCAGGAAGGCTCCAAATGAAATTTGAGCAACATTGGCCCAGAGGCTCCAGAGGAGAAGTCATTTGAAATTCTCAACATTTTTCCCATATAAATGCATAGGGAAGCAAACTTGACCTCGCCGTAAAAAGGTCAAATGTCAATGTAAGACCATTATTAAAGCACTTTTGGTAAACCTCCCGTCCCTAATGATTTATGCAAAGATTCAGCCACAAAGCTCTCGCGGTTCTGGACAAGGAGATTATTTGTAAGTGTTTTTTTACATATATGGGCATAGCGGCCATTTTGGTCAATGAACGGCAACCATTTTAGCAATCTTTCATTACCCTGCCCCAGGAAGGCTCCAAATGAAATTTGAGCAGCATTGGCCCAGAGGCTCCAGAGGATAAGTCATTTGAAATTCTAAACACATTTCCCGTACAAATGCATAGGGAAGCAACTTGACCTCACTATAAAAAAATCAAATGTCAATAACGACTACTATTTTAGCAACTTTGGTAACCCTTTCTTCCTCAATAATTTATGCAACGATTCAGTCACAAGGCATCCTCGGATCTGGAGAAGAAGATTTTTAAAACGTTTTTACCATATATGGGAATGGCGGCAATCTTGGTCAACGGATCGCAACCGTTTTAGCAATCTTTCGTTCCCCCAACCTAATGAGGCTCCATATGAAATTTGAGGAAAACTGGCTGAGCGGCTTCAGAGGAGATGTCGTTTGAAAATGTTAATGGACGGACGGACGGACGTCGGACAAAAAGTGATCACTTTAGCTCATCCTGAGCATAGCTCAGCTGAGCTAAAAATGTGTGGATACCCCCGTTGATCTGGACCAAAACTATCTAAGTAGTTCAGGCAAATATAGCATATAGTATTTTCAGTATTGACTTTAGGAATAATTTGATTTGCGTTTTCACAGAAGCATTTGTATGGCTGGGCAGTTAGTGCTTCTAACGTAAGGTCATGAGATCCCAGGTGTGAATTTACCTAGATAGGTTTGATTTGAGTCTAGGCAGAAGCATCTGTGTGGCCGAGCGGTTAGTGCTCCCGACTTCCAATCATGAGGGCCTAGGTTTCAATTCAGCTAGAGTTGAAATTCAGCTCATGACTACATGGTGCCTTTCGCACAGAGCCTTTCATTATCATACCTCTATTTCCTTGATATGACTTAACTTTTTTCTGCTCTCTGGAAAAACAAAGATGGCAAACTGGTGATATTTCGCTTATTTTACCCACCAGAATATATATTTGATATTGTATGCAAATTATCTCCATCGGAGAAAATTAGAATGAAGTGCCAGAGCCTATTTTCTGGGAAAATTAAGAAAAATATTTCAAAATGATGTCTGTTGAAATTTTTATCCAGCATGCTAAGTGTTAAATAATGTTGCACGTAAAACACCAGATCATCATCGTTTGTGTCTACACTGTCTGCTGAGACAAGACTCTCCGAATATTTTGGGTTAATATGATATTTTGTCTTTTCAGTACTGAATTCAGTATAGAGTGTGATACGCCTTCTAATGATGTTGATGTGACGCTGGATAAGATAGAAATTGTATTTGATAATGCCACAAGTGTTAAGAATAACACCTCCTTCAAGTACTTAGAAGATCCAGTAATAGAAAACATGAATCCCCTAAAAAGCATAAACAGGTAAAGTTATGTAAATCACTGTTCTAGATAAATGGTTTTCTTCAAACAAAATGTGTTCATATTTTTCTTATTTCTCTATGGAAACATATGTTGAGGGTACTCATTAGAAGCGCTTTGATAGAAAGGTCACAAAAAGGAATATAGAATAACACATTTGGTTTGACTGTAACAAGGTACCAGATGAAACAATTAATTATACTAGAACAGTGTTTTCAGAGGAAACCGTATGTCACCCGACCAGTTAAACAGACATGTTGTTGAAATAGGTCCTATCTATTTTTTTTTTCTTTTTTGTTTGTCTACAGCCCCACTTCAGTTTTCTTGTCGTATATAAATATTTTTCTATCTAAAAAGAAATGTTCTCCTCGCAGTAATATGAATTTCTCTCTGATAAATAAATTAACTGAAGAGTCAAGAGACGCCCCCACTTCAATTTCTTCTCATATATAAATATTTTCTGTCTGAAAAAAATCCCTCTAACAGAAATGACTTTTTCCTCTGAAAATAAATAAGCTGTAGAGGCAAGAGACACCACACTCTTCACTTCCAACAAGGGACGCTACACCCTTCAATTAATGTCTAGATATAACCACAGGTTGTAGTTCAAAAACTCCTTATACTTAAAATTCACATTTCCAGTACAGCTTTTTTATTATTATTTATATAGGAAAAAGTCTCTCAAATAATAAAATAAGTATTATTGAAAATTTTCACCCAAGCATAACTAATTAAGCAAAATATGAGAGGAAATAAAAATATCTGTGACATTCCCTAAACACAAATGGCAATATAGTGCAGACAAGCCATTTATCAACATTCTAAGACCTTGAAAAGGGGATCATGGTCACCCAAATCAAATAAGTCCATGCCTTAACATCTGTACTAAGACCTTGTATGACATTATGTGACCTTGAAAATAAGGTCAAGGTCACAACAATATAGCTGTGTAAGTTTGGTCAAAATTTATGCATTCCTTCATGAGAAAGAGTGCAGACAAGCCTTTTTTCAAAATCTAAACCCTCGTGTGACCTACAAAATGGGGTCAGGGTCACCAAAATCTAATCAGTTCTTATCCCTGCCAACAATATAGCTGTGCAAATCTGGTCAAAATCCATCCATTCATGCAGGAGTTAGGGTGGAGACCATATTCCAACAATCTGAGCCCTCCTGTGACCTTGAAAATGGGGTCAATGTAACAAAAATCTATTCTGTACTTTTCCATGTCAAAACAAAATAGCTGTGCTAGTTTAGTAAAAACCCATCTATTTCTTCATTAGATAGGGTGCAGACAAGCCGTTTTCCAACAATCAGAGTCATCGTGTGACCTTGAAAATGAGTCAAGGTCACCAAAATATAATCAGTTTTTTTTTCTGTTTTTTTTTTTTTTTTTTTTTTCTGTTTTTGTTTTTTGTTTTTTTTTTTTTTTTTTGCATGTCTCAACAATAGCTGTGTAAGTTTGGTCAAAATCCACCACTTTCTTCATGAGACAGGGTGCAGAAAAGCCATTTTCCAACAATCTTAGCTTTAGTGTGACCTTGAAAATGGGCCCAAGGTCATCAAAATCTAGTCATTTCTTTTCCATTTCTCAACAACAGAGATGTAATAGTTTAGTCAAAATCAATCTATTCATATAGGAAATAGGGTGCAGACAAGCAGTTTTCCAACAATCTAAGCCCCCATGTGAACTTGAAAATAGTGTCAAGGCTACCAAAACATTATCAGTTCTTTTACATGTCCCATCAATATAGATGTGCAAGCTTGTTTAAAATCCATTCACTCGTTCAGGAGATAGGATACAGACAAGCCATTTTCCAGCCATTTTCTAAAAATCTAAGCCCTCGTTTGACCTTCAAAATGGGGTTAAGGTCACCAAAATCTAATCAGCATCTTTCCACTACCAAATGATAATTTTTTGTAAGTTTGGCTAAAATCCACTTATTCATTAAGAAGCTAGAGTTCAGACAAGAGGTTAGACGCCGACAAGATCCACATTAAAAACAATATGTTCCGTACACCTTATGGTGCAGGGACATGACATACCCTGAACACATATGGCAATTAGGTGCAGACAAGCCTTTTATCAACATTCTAAGACCTTGTATGACCTAGAAAATGGGGCATGGTCACCCAAATCAAAGCAGTCAATGCCCCAATAATATGTCTGTGCTAAGAACTTGTATGATCATGGGTGACCTTGAAAATAAGGTCAATGTCGCAATAATATGGCTTTAATATGTGCAGACAATAATATGTGCAGACAAGCCATTTTCCAAAATGTAAGCCCTCGAATGACTTACCTCGCTTGGGGAAGAGAGAGCTAAGCTTTTCGTACGTTTGTTCGATTTGTGCTTGTTTGGATTTGTCGGTTTCCTCTTCCTCTTGGTGTCTGAAAAGGGTTGTGGTTTGTGATTGTGACACTCCCTGGACTTATCTCTTACCTTTTTTTTTGAAAATGAGATCAAGGTCACCAAAATCTAATCAGTTCTTGTCCATGTCTCAACAATAGAGCTGTGCAAATTTGGTCAAAATCCACCTATTCATTCACAAGCCATTTCAAACTATCGGAGCCTCCTGTGACCTTATAAAAATGGGGTAAAGGGCACCAAAATCTTACCAGCTCTTTTCCATGCCACAACAATATAGCTGTGCACGTTTGGTCAAACCCATCTATTTCTTAAAAAGATAGATTTTTCCAACATTCTAAACCCTTGTGTGACCTTAAAAATAGGGTCATGGTCACCAAAATCTCATCATGTTTTTTTCAGATCACAATAATACTGATGTGCAAGTTTGGTCTTAAAACATTCATTCTTTCAGGAGAAAGGGTGCAGACAAGCCATTTTCCGAGTATCTAAGCCTTACTGTGACCTTGAAAATGTGGTCATGATTACCAAAATCTATTCAGTTCTTTTGCATGTCTCCAATATATAGATGTACAAGTTTGATTAAAATCCATTCATTCTTTCAGGAGATAGGAAGCAGACAAGCCATTTTCTAGCAATCTAAGCCCTCATGTGACCTTGAAAATGGGGTCAAGGTCACCAAATCTGATCAATTCTTTTACATGTCCCAGCAATATAGAAGTGCAAGTTTGGTCAAAGTCCATATTTTTGTACAGAAGTTAGTGTGAAGCCATTTTCCAGCCTTTTTTTTTTTTTAACAATTTAAGCCCTCGTGTGATCTCGAAAATTGGTCAAGGTTACCAAATTCTGATCAGCATTTTTTTCCCACCCAATAATAAATTTGTGTAATTTTGACCCAAATCCATATTTTTTATTAAGAGATAGTGTGCATACAAGTGGCTATGCCGATGCCGACAAGGACGCCGACGCCGAAAGGATCCGCACTTAAAACAGTATGCCCCTAACCCCCCCCGCCCCCCCCCCCCACACACACACACCCTCTACCACCACCACGTTTGTGGGCGGATGACATAATAAGAAAAGTTCAACCATGTAAGTAATCTTTCCTGTAAATTACTAGATATTATCTGCTAGGCTGAGCTCCTACACTCTCTTGTTTTGGCAGGTAAAAGCCAATGTAACAGTAGGAATGTATAGACAAATTAGTGAAAAAAAGCTGTAATAAACTGTAACCGGTCCAGATTTCAGCCCATTTGTTTCGCAAAACGGATGAAACAACGGAAACAACAGAATTGTATAGGGAAATATCAAGGTCTAGATGAAGCCAAATGTAACGAGAGAAACAGAGATTTCACCCAGCTTCTAAACCTTTCTTGACTGTCAGGCAAAACCAGTTCAGTGCAGGCCCCATCAACCTAAGAAACATTAAGGTCAAGGTCACCAACTTAGCACAATTTTAAGGTTTTACAAAGCAGTTTTAGTTAACCCATTTATGCCTAGCATCCTGTAGACCTTTATAATGTTATCGTTTTCACCCGGGCTACTGACCACGTAATTATAATGTTATGCCACCTGACCAAAAATTGTGGATGGCAAAAACATTTCCGGTTCCGTTGATACCAGTTGATTCAAGCCAACTTTCATGACAAGTTTTTCTCTTAGAAAAAACATACTGATAATTCAGTCAGATGTTTTATGGCTATTGCCCTCAACTCTCCTACACTAATGAGTCTGTTCACAACAGGTGGTATTACCAGATTGACCTGGGGTGGGGAACTACTTTTCTCTGATAACACTGGTTCCCTGCACTGCAATATATAGTAGTAAAATCTTTATTTTTTAACATAGGAAACCATTTAAAATTTGTAATTTGATTAATTTTTTATGCAGATGTAGATTTTGGTATTGGTTTTGAGTTTCTTCATTATGTTTTATATTTAAAAATTTTGTGTGCAGGTTTCTAGTTAACTGCCTTATCAGTATTACTTAACTAATTGCATAACAGAGCATCATTTTTTGGCAATTGGGCAGAGTTTTATGATCTCAGTCATCAGAAACAGATAGAAAGGCAATACCCCACTAATCCGACTTTGCTATAGTAATAGTCGGGAAGGTGGGGGTCAGATTCTTTAAGAAAAAAAACATGGCATGTTACTTGGATAATACATTCTCTTTGGTTAATATTCAAACGTAAATGTTATCTAGTAATTTAAAATACAGCTTTAAGTAACATTTTGACTGTTTTTCTTAAAAAAAAAATACAACTGTTTCAATGATATTTTCTAATATCAGTAGGCACGCTCGCAACCGTAATATTGGCTTTATGGTGATCATTTTTATCGCCTAGTTTTCGCTAGTCGGTAGATAAAGTATGTGTTAAGATTTATGTTTATGACATTTAAATGATCATTCGACGAAAACCTCTTATGAAAATTAACTTTGACGAAAGAAAGCTGCTTTATTTTTCTGAAAAACATTGGCCATTTCAATGTCCGATAAACGTGAACAAAACATTCTGTCATCCAAACCAAAACGAGGCTCTCCATTAAAGACCGGGAGGTTCCAAATGATTTGAATGTGTCACGTAGTGTTTAAACTGGTCTATAAAATGGGCATTGGCAAACAGTATCAGATACCGCAGAACACGACGTCTGATCGGGGTCTACATTGTTTGCATTAAATTCAGGAATTTCTGTTAAACATGGTAATAATAAAAACTTACCACCCCTTCTGTTGAAAAAGGACTGGTCCAAATAGTTATGGTAGAGGAGTCCATTCGGCATAAATGGGTTAGACAGCTATATCTCCCAGATGTCTAGATGTATTCACTTGACACTCAGACTTGGTGTTGATACTGATTAAAAAATTATACAAGCCCCCACCTCTCTCTGTGACATTGTGATTAAAGTCACAGACTCAGAAATTTTATTTTATACGTTTTGGTTAAAGTTTTCTGAAAACCTATGTTAATTTAATGCTATAGTTTAGGCCGCTTCATGCAAAAAATAGTCTTTGGGCATTTGAAGGCAGCAAAGGCCCAGATTAGGAAGAGCATCTGTGCAGTCTGATCAGGACCTTCACTGTCTACTTATAATGAGCTTAAGCGACCTGCGAAGCAGGTGGCCACCTGCGAAGCAAGTGGCGAAGCGTAAGCTCGTACTATAGGTATCGTGAGTCTCTCACATACTATGCAGAAGAATTTGCATGCGGTGGTTGACTGGTTTTCCATATCTACAACGGAGAGTATCGGCTTAATGTTGAACCCGAAAACCAACGCTAATAAGGCCGGAGCCATTGGCCTGGTTTCCTAAAAATATGATGATCAGATACGCTCCGCTGCAAACAAGGAAAGCCAGTCAGCCGCCGCAAGCGTTGTCATTGGCCGTATAGAATCGTATAGCCAATGAACTAGAAGGATACATTTTTACGTCATTGACATGGATGACTGCAAGACTGATCTGCGTTTTAGCCGCCATTTTTGATCTGAGCATTCTCTCGCATTAAATATTTTCGTGTATTTAAGGGTAAAAAACTGAAGTATTGCTGTAAAAAAAATGGATAACATTCCTACAGCACACAACAGGAATTATTCATAGGGAAGAATTTATCGCTGACAACATGATAGGATATGCGGTGATTTCAGCTGACTGGCGATCAGCTGATTGTTCGTACTTTAGCGACGTTCGTCTGTACACACATGCTGCACAATGATTTGCTTGTCACATTGTGTCGTAACTCGTGTTATAGATAAACATCAAAAGGCTCCATAAAGTTAATACCTAGAAACTGAGATACATTGTATGGTATAATTGATAGCAGTAACAGAGAGTACTACGCCCCACCCCCAAGCCCAAAAGCCAAGGCACCTAGATTTACCGAAACGAAGTCGAAAGACTGATCGACACGGACGCACCGGTTGCATGCCATTTTGTGAACGCCTATCAAATTAGTGGTGTTTCTAGGACATGCTTCCATTGTACCCTGATGGCATCAAATTTAGATATCACGGATGGCAGATGTAGGTGATTCAGACTGGATAATATAGCTATATTTAGTATCAAATCAACCTCTTTTCACTTGCCTCAATTTTTAAATATGTAAAAAAAAATACAGTAGTGCGATGTTTCCTAGGAAGCTCTGGTTAAATTGATGTAAGCGTAATATTCGATGTTGTGCACTTTGTCTTGGACCTACTACAAAATTTCAGAATTCATTACACTTTCCTTATAACACTGCATCTGGAAGAAAGCCCCTTGACATAGCAGGTAATTATTTGTTTGTATTAAATGACACACAGCTTCTGACTTTTTTAGCATTATTTTTGTCAAGAAAGAAGAGAAAGAAGAGATCCTGAAGTTTAAATGACAAGTTTATCAAATAAGTGTGCAATATTTGGGTTCATGTCCTTTCTTGTGGTCATTGTTTGACATGTAAAAATGATTCGGGTGGGTTTAGTAACACCTGAAATGTATATTTACGTCCAATCAATGATGTAAAGTGTTGGTTTTGACAACCAATTGTCAACTTTAAAATGTTGCAAAATGTTAAAAGTCTAACCAATTCTGAATTTAGTAGTATTTAAACAGGTTTTGTCTGGTCCGCGACTTTGCATTCCTGGTGAAAAAAGAAAAAGAAAACAATGCACAAAATGCTTAAGCTCGTTTCATAGGTAACACCTATTTATTTCATATTAGACTCAATTGATAATGAAAAACATAATAAAGTGTAGCAAAGGTCCTGATCAGACTTTATATCTCCTCAGGTTGATCTGGATCTTTACTGTTTGCGTTTACCCCGAAGACATATTTTCTCATGTCGTGGCTCATATTAATATATCAAGTGCACATTGACCTGTCTGTGTGACCCCTCATTTAAATATATGTTCGCACTGTCGATCTCACGAAAATGGTGCATACTGTACACAATTTTATATACGTTATTCATTGACATATGGCATAGCCAATTAATTGCTGTAAATTTTCGTTTGCAAATTTTTCATTAACAACAAAAACAACATTAAAAATTATAAAATGATGTGATGAAAGGTTTATGAAGTGAGGCTGACGTTTGAGTTTTTATTTATCTAAAGTAAGATATCAGCTTGAATTTTGTAACGTCGTGTTTTATTTGGTTTAAAACTATTTTTTTGAAGATGCTTAATTTATTGAAGAACACGTTAGTACATACCATTTCACTTTTTTAAACACAATGTGCTTTATTCAAATTTCTGTTATAACTTCGTTGAAGAAGATTTTGTTTTACACATGCCAATATTGCGTTACAAAGTACAAACTCGACACGAGTACTAAGTAAGGTCACGAATAACTAATGATAATTGCGAATGCCACTTTAATTATATAGATGAAAGTTTTGGTCAACAGAGGATAAGCAGTTTGGCTGGAGATACTTCAACCATATGTCCTGAAACATGCGAAATCAATAAACTCTTACGCGAGTATGCTGCTTCAAATCTCTGGTGCATAAAAAACAAGGCCATGTTTAACACCAGCGCGTCCGATTTCTCGATTAGCTGACTGTTACCTTAGAACTTGAGTTTTTATATAAATTGCGCGTGAAAATGAATTTTACTTGTAAAAATTATGACAGTTGTATGTTTTAGCATTTATACTTACCTGTAACCAACTATAGTTGCAATTTGTCCATTAAATGGGCCGAAGGATGTAATGAGGGATGGAAAATGAAAATTTGCACCCTTTCAACAGTTTACTGAAGAGGTTTGTTTGTACACGTAATTTAATGGCTTGCTTTTCATAGCTTGCTTAAGCCTGTTACAAATGGTTTGTTAATAATTTTCACACTGTCTATAGATAAGTTAAATACCATGATTTGGCGTTTATTGTTTACAGTATAAACCGATGAATGTTTACTGACCAGTACGTCATACGGGGAATACTGTTGAATGCTAAATATGGGAATTCCATGCTCGTCATGGTAAAATAAACATTCATCGTATTTTAATTTACTTCGGGATGATGCATGACATTGGTAGGAACGCCGACACATGTTCATTATGCGAGAATAGCAGGCAGGAGTTGCAAGGGATAGGGAGATACGTTGTCTTAGTGCATTCTGCCTTCAGTTACGTTCGAAACCATGGCCATCCCCTGAGTGGTAGGCTTATAGCTCCCGCCGTGCATAAGATGTCCAAGATCCGTCCGGCTGCACAGATGACAAAATAATCGCCTTCGGATTGGGAGGATTTTTGGTTGAATCCCTATCCAGGTCATAATTAAGAATTTCTGAAATTTGTACCAATTGCTTTGTCTTGACGCTCAGCAGGTAGAATATCTCGGACTAGTCAGTGCCAGTATTTTTGTGCCACATCTTGGACGTTATGCTGCAGTGGGGCGATACTATAAGCCCCATCAATTACCGTCGTCACACCCAGGTGGGCACCGTCATGACGTAAGTGAAAAGTAAATAGTGAACACGAACTGTTGCAATCAGAATCACATCAAGTCTTCAACATATAAAAGGAAAGATGGACGCTTAGGTACAGTCAGAAAAGCACAGACGATGAACAGTTAGCAGCCCTTTCCCACAAGGTGGCAACTCTGTCAACTGAACTTAACTAGAGAGATATCTTAAACGTGAATAATCGTCAAAAAACAAACAAGAACAAACACGTTTATAAGTGGAATATGACAGAACATATACTGAAACGAAAAAGAAACACACAGGTAGATATGCACTCCATTTTTTTTACTTCAGATTATTCGAAAGACAAAGAATTTGATATCATTTTATCCAGCAATCATTAACCTTTTAATATTGAGAGTCAAATGTCCTCGACTTTTAAGTAAGCAAGGGTCATGATTTTTGTCATTCACATTTTTGCACTCTAATAACAAGTATGTCCGCCTCTCGCATTTACGCCTTCTTGAATCCTGAACTCCACTGAACCTATCAGTTTGTTAATTTTGCACATCGGAACGTTATTCCATTCGTCAACTAATGCATCTGACAGTTCTTGTAAGGTCACTGGTACGTTAACACGACGTCTAACTCTACGGTCTAATTCATCCCAAAAATGATCTATCGGGGAAAAGTCCGGGCTATAAGGAGGCCAGTCCATGACTTGAATATTGTTCTGAGCCAGAAAGTCTGTACAGATCCGAGCAACCTGGGGTCGTGCGTTGTCGTGCTGAAACGTTAACGCACGCTGTTGTGCAGTAGGAACAACATGGGGCGCTGAGATTTCATCCCTGTATTTTACTGCATTCATCGTCCCATTGATAATAACCAGTGGTGATTTGAAACCATATGCGATACTCCCCCACACCATTACCGATCCACCGCCGAACCGAACATGTTCAATAACACATGCGTCTGCGTAACGTTCGCCCTTCCGTCGGTATACACGTTTCCAACCGTCTGTACGATGAAAGCTAACCTGGACTCGTCGGAGAAAAGTATGTTGCGCCGTCGCCGTCTCGGAAAGTTAACGGGCAGTTCCAGTCAGTTTAAACGTATTGCCCTTCTACGCACCGTCAGTGGTATCCCAACGTATGGCCTACGCGCCCCGAATCCGACGTCACGCCGATTTCTGACAGTCTGAGGATGGATACTGTTGTTGTGTGTACCAAGTGTATTCAGCACGGTCTCTGTTGCAGTCTGGAACCCGTCTCGCAGATGAGTAAGGCGTATATGACGGTCTTGTCTCACCGTCGTTACCCTGGGACGTCCACTTCGTGGTCGGTCGGCTGTGGTCTCAGTGTGACGAAGACGTTGCCAGAGTCGACTGATGGTCGAATTATTAACTCTTAGTCGTCGGGAGACATCAGATTGCAAAATACCTGCAACAACATTGTAACGGCACGATCACGATCAGTTTGATGTAGCCGTGGC
Organism: Anodontia alba; assembly: GCA_964016985.1. Classification (NCBI taxonomy): domain Eukaryota; kingdom Metazoa; phylum Mollusca; class Bivalvia; order Lucinida; family Lucinidae; genus Anodontia; species Anodontia alba. The sequence continues at coordinate 90,031,310 of OZ024828.1, read as the reverse complement.
ATGATCTGCGACGTTTCTTCGTTCAGCGACTGAAGTTTAAGTGTAATGCTATCCCGAATGACGGCTCAGAAAAAAAAATCAAGCTTATAACTAGTCATTGAACCCACTCAGCAGGAAAAGCGTGATTTCATGAGTTACGTGAAGTTCGTGATATCACGAGTATCGACCTGCGTGATTTTCATGGGATCCGATCTTGAGTATCCAGAGAAGGCCAATAATATAAAACAAATAGTTTTCAGGTCATCTAATCAAACGTTATTTGATCAAAACATCTGTGCGTTTCTTTACGTCTCAATACATACAAAAGAACCACAAAGGAAGTACCGCCTTGTGACTGTCAGTGATAAATTACTGGTCGGGTGGTATATATGTGTGTGTGTGTGGGGGGGGGGGGGGTGGAGGGGGCTTTGTGGGTGCATAACCATCGCCCTCAGCTTCCAGTGCTGAACCCCGGTGGGGCAAGAAACAGACATAACCTTAGGCCATCATAGTCTGAACTCCAATTTCCCGACGCGCAATCAAAGAGATGATGTTAGAAACTAGTTCAAAATCTCATCCGTTACAGACACTTACTCACTCGGTGACCTTGAGGTCGATGTCATGCTTGAAAATCATTCTGGTCGGGCAATGTAAAAACGTGCCTCCGGGCATGTGCAGGTAGCGAAGGCCAAGATCAGCATCCGCGCAGTCTAATCAGATCCTTCACTGTCAGCTTACAGAATCGATGTATGAATGGAAAGCAAGGGTCCGGATGGTACTTTGTGCATGCGTATGATGATGTGAGCGCAGTTCGGGCATGTTGGAAGAGAGTTTTCCACAAGACGTTATGATTGTACCATTGACAGACAGGCTGCCACTTAGATGAGCTACACTTTTGTGTGACAGCTTTTATATGAGCCAGCGCAGGACAAAACCTACAAAATGCCATATGCTCCCAGCGAAGACTCAGATCATCCTGGGTACACACCCAGTCTGATCAGTTCGCTGTGCGCCCAATGGATAGCTAAGAACCCCAGCTTTCTTCATGCGGACAGCAAAGATTCTGTTCAGACTGGACAGATGCCCGGGCTGATCTTAGTCTTCGCTGTGCATACATGCCATTTTGTAGGTTTTGTCATGCACTGGCTCATTTTCTCTTTTTAGTGGTGGAATCAGCACAACCATAACTGGCCAGAAGCTGTGGAATGCTCACAAAGGATATGTAGCAAGAAGTGATGTATGTACTTTTATTTAGCAATACAAAATGACCTAGATTTCAAATGAACCTCGGATAAAATTATTGTATGACATATGCAACTAGAGTAGATGTAGATCAACCTGCACAGCATATACCCAGATAAGACTGTGAGGATGGACACTGACTGCAAATGTCACAAAGTCGATTTCTGTATGAAGGAGTTAGATGTAAAATAAATGAAAAGTAAATAAGTAAATTCAGGAACTGATACAATCAGATCCACATCAAGTACCCAACACCAAAGGGAAAGACTTACAAATACAATTAAGAAGTCACAAAATGAACAAATGGCATGCCGAGTTGGCAACTCTCCAAAAAAAGGTGCCATCTCCGTTACCCAAACTTAAATGAATATATCTTAAACATATATAATTGCTAAAAGAAAAACATTACATAACAATAAACTACAAGAACCACAATGACAGTACCGCCTTGGAACCGGTCAGTAATGAATTACTTAGGAGGTGAGGGGAGGGGGCGTTTAAGCTAGCTTAACTGGATCCTCATAACCATCATTTGTCAACACATGAAGTCACATGACACTCACTTTGTTAGAACGGACGTCCTTCTTTCCGCCCGTAACACGCCCGTGTCTGCTCCATATCTCCTGAACCCTTCGGAAGATTTTCATTAACGTTTGGTCAAATGTTCGCCTCAGTGAGACAATGTGCCGAATTTATAACTCAACCATGCCGACTCAAGGGCACATAGAAAGGTGACGCGTTTGAGCCTTTAATTTCGTGTTCACGCCATAGCTCTTTTTACTCCTGAAAGGATTTTCATTAAACTTTGGTCAAATGTTCGCCTCAGTAAGACGATGTGCAGAACTCATTACTCAACCTTGCCGACTGGAGGTCAAGGTCACAAATGAAAGTCATGAGATTGAGCCTTTAATTTCATGTCCGCTCCATATCTCCTCTACGCCTAGAAGGATTTTCAATAAATTTTCTTTAAAAAGTCGCCTCAGTGAGACAATATGCGGAACCCATCTCAACCATACCGACTCAGGGTTAAGGTCACAATTGAAGGTCATGAGTTTGAGCCTTTAATTTCGAGTCAACGCCATATCCCATTTACCCCTGGAAGGGTTTTAACTAAGCTTTGGTCAAATGTTTACCTCAGTAAGACGATGTGCAGAACCCATAACTCAACGATGCCGTCTCAAAGTCGAAGTCACAACTGAAGGTTACTTGTTTGAGCCTTTAATTTCTTTATCGGTCTATTTGTCCTTTACCCCTGAAAGCATTTCCATTAAATTTTGTCAAATGTTTGCCTCAGTAAAACGGTGTGCAGAATACATTACTCAACCATGCAGACAAGTAAGGTCAATTAAAATCATGGGATTGAACCTTGAATTTCGTGTCCGCTCCATATCTCTTTTGTCCCTGAAAGTATTTTCATCAAACTTTGGTCAAATATTTGCCTTAGTGAGACAATGCGCAGAGTATATAATTCAAACATGCCAACTCAATCTCGAGTTCACAAGTGAAGGTCATGAGTTCGAGCCTTTAATTTCGTGTCGGTTCTATATCGCGATTACCCCTGAAAGGATTTTCATTAAAATTTGATAAAAGGTTCGTTCGCCTCAGTAAGATAATGTGCAGAACCCATAACAACCATGCCTACTCAAGGTCAAAGTCACAATTGAAGGTCACGTGTTTTAGCCTTTAATATTGTGTCTGCTCCATATCTCCTTTACCCATCGAAGATTTTCATTTAACTTTGGTCAAGTGTTCGCCCTAGTAAGACAATGTGCAGAACCCATTACTCAACCATGCAGACTCAAGGTCAAGGTCACAATTGAAGGTCATGGGATTGAATATTTAATTTGTCCGGTCCATATCTTCTTTACCGCTGGAAGGATTTTCGTTAAAATTTAATTGAATATTTGCATCAGGGAAGAATGTGCAGAACCCATAATCCAACCATGCCGACTCAAGGTCAAAGTCACAATTGAAAGTCACGAGTTTGAGCCTTTAATTCCGTGACCGCTCCATATCTCCTTTACCTCTGGAAGGATTTTCATTAAACTTTGGTCAAATGTTTGCCTCAGTGAGATAATATGCAGAACCCACAATTCAACCATATCGACTCAAGGTCAAGGTCACAATTTTATGGTGGGGGTGGTCGGGTGGTGCGAAGGTGTCATGTATCTTACGTCGCCGTGGCGTCCAGCTGATATTGGCTTACAGTAGGGCAAGGCCTGCTATCCTTGTAGCAGGTACGGATAGAGGGGGGATGTTTTTATTTCTTCTGTTTCTTCACTTTCATAACTGTTCCTCTTTCTTCCCTGTCCCTCTCGTTCATCTCTTCTACTATCTCTTCTATCTCTCTTCTCCCTTTCTCTGGGAGACGACACAAAATGACCCACAAGGGTTGACGTGTCCGTTAAACCCCAACACAATCAATCAATCACAATTGATGGTCACGAGTTTGAGCCTTTAATTTTGTGTCCGCTCCATATCCTTTACCCCTGGAAGGATTTTGATAATTTTTTTGGTCAAATGTTCACTTCAGTAAGACGATGGGCAGAACCCATGACTCAACATGCTGGCTCAAGATTTAGGTCACAGTTAAAGGTCACGAGTTTGAACTTCAAATTTCCTGTTTGCTATATATCTCCTTTATCCCTGGAAGGATTTTTATTAATTTACTTTAGTGAGGCTGTATGCAAAACTTATGTTTCAACCACGTCGACTCAAAGTCAAGGTCACAGTTGAAGGCGACGGAGGATATAGCTGTCCTTCAGACTACCTTCTTGTTTTTTTTATGACGGAACAATCACTGTTCAGAATTATAGAGTTCTGTTAGAACTTGTTTTCAAACAATACTCTTAGGTGTGTGAAATTTTAGGGTATTTGCAATTTTAGGCCAATTACCGTATAAGTAGTGTCATATGAAAAGAGCCATTATAGCATATGCCAACAGCAAATGTTCAGATAAGCCTGCGCATCTGCGCAGTCTCAACAGAACGTTTGTTGTTTACTAGACATGTGGCCTTGCTAAGTGGCCGGGCATGTGCACTGAAAGATTCATTCGATGGAGGCTTTTTTTTTAAAAGACGGAGGATTTTTAAAGGCAAGGGACATAAATTCTCGAAATGTTCTTGCTAAACATGTTTTAAAATTAAATGACTGTCAGACAGTGGGATGCTTTGTGTGTGAAATAAAAGTAAACTATACCACGGGCAACCGACATATTAATTATATGTGAACAAAAAGACTCGGATTAGGTCACCATGGCATTTCACGTAGTCTGTCAGACTGATACCTTAACCCGTTTTACATGGAGACACCCAAAGGGTAGTTGGCAAACAGAGCAAACCCAGATCGGACGCCACTGTTAGCAAATAGTTTAGCCATTTTTTCTGTAAATATATCTAAATCACATAGCCTTACGTTCCTAAAACTGAAATTTGACTCTTCCAATATATAGTGTGCTGGGTTAGGTGAATTTATTCAGTCTATAATGGGTAAATGTTGAAAAACGCGAGTCCTCTACCAAAAGATTCTTGGTGCAAAGTTTTGGTACTCAGGTCATCTGTGTTGTTATAGACAAAGGGAAATGTCATTTTTGTTCAGCACTATAAAAATAGCAAATTTCAATAGGTATTCATGATCTTAGATCACAAGGCGGCTTCTTTACAATGTGAGAAAGTATGTCGTATTTCAATAATTTGACCTTTATATGCAAACACCTCGTCTTATCGATCTTATTTAGCTCCGAAGTTTACTTACAAAGTATACTTAAACCATTAGCTCTGGTCCTACTGAACCCTCATATGCCCTGCCTTAGCAAACTGTTGATCCAGAGAAGCAAACTGATCTGGATATGAATTATTTTCATTAAGTACGGACCCTTGATCAAGTAATCTGATCAGCTGAAAATTAGACAGGGGCTTGGCATCTTAATTTAATCAGCATGGCAAGGGTTACACATAAAAGTCATAGGAATGGGATGAAATAAATTAATTTTATTATTTACGTTAATATAAATTAATTTTACATAATGATATTTGAATTATCACATGACAATCAGAATGCGGATATGATATGACGTTTTTGTTTCAACATTATATACCAACTGGAATATAACATATTTCTAGGCATCGAATCATTAATAAAGTGGCATTTTAATACTGTATGCCTGATGAGAACATACCCAACAAACATCAGCATGGAAATCCGTAATATATCATCTGAATTTCTGCATTATAGTCTGACTTTCTAATCAGACTTTCTAATGCCAATTGTTGGCTTAATAGATACTGTGTCCAGTCGTCCGTCCGTGGTCAGTTAGCGTAAAATGTCAACGCGCTTAAACCGCTTGGATTTTTTTTATATATAATTCTGGCATATTGATAGATATCAAAAGATCTAACTCTTGCGTGCATGAGAGACAACTTTTACTTTCTTCGTTATGTACATATGTTCCCTGAAGCCGAAATTATGTGCAGGTCATAACCTCCTATAATGTTTGATATTGCACGATCTGCAGGAAAGGTACTGACTAAGATCGGTTGACTGTCTAAGAGTACCCTATAATCCGTCAGTCCGTGGTCGGTTAGCGAAAAATGTTTTTGCGGCAATGTCCCATACAGTTTGAGATGATTTGATAATATTTAATAAGGACATATATAAGGTCAGTTTAAACTGCCGTATATAAGAAAGACAGCTCTTGCTTTGTTTTGTTTTCTAGTTATCTCACCGAACGAATTTCTAAGCCAATTTATTTAGCACTCCATAACTTCTTAATGGTCTGAAATATTATAACAAAATTGGTTGAGGCATAGATAAGGATCAGGCGGGGTGTAACATGCAAGAGAGACAACTCTAACTTTCTTCTTTATGTATTTATCTCCCCTGAACCGAAAAATTGAACAGGCCTTAAATCCCAAACAGTTTGAGAGAATTTGATAACATTTAGATGGGGCATATATAAGGTCAAGTAAAAGAGTCACATGCAAGAAGGACAACTTTTGTTTTGTTCTTTTTTCAAGTTATCTCCCCTGAACATATTTCTAGGCCGAATTCTTGTGCAATGCATAACTTTATAATGATTTGAAATATTTTCATAATGTTAGGTAGAGGCATAGATAAGGACTAGTAGGTGTGTCGCAAGCGAGATACAACTCTGACTTTCTTCATTATGTACTAATCTCCCCAGAAGACGAAAGCTTGTGCAGCCTATAACTCCTATTCTATTTAAGATTGATAATATTTGGTAGAAACATATATCAGGTCAAATAGGAGTGTCGCATGCAAGAAGGACAATTCTTGCGTTGTTCTTTTTTTAGTTATCATCCCTGAACGAATTTCTTTGCCAAATTCTTGTGCATCCATTACTTCTTAATTGTTTGAAATGTTTTTAATATTTGGTATAGATAAGTACCAGTAGGCATGCCGCATGCAACGGAGACAACTCACACTTTTTGTCATGTACTTATTTCACCTGAAGCCGAAATCTTGTACAGGCCATAGCGACCTACTGTGTGAGATAAATTGATATTTGAAGGGGACATATATTAGGTCAAGCAGAAATGTTAGATCCAAGAAAGACAAATCTTGCTTTGTTCTTCTTTTTCTCGTTTCCTCTCCTGAATAAATTTCTAAGCCAAATTCCTGTTTACGCCATAATTTTTTAAGGGTAATCTGCCGGCTGCCCAAACATGAGGACGAAATTTGCCACCTGTACACGTCATCATAAAATATCAATAAAAATCACATTTGAAATGGATGTCTCATAAATTTAACTGATAACTGAAGTGTCAGGGCATATCAAGTGTTTATTAACAGTTAAAAATGCATTTTATAAGTATAGAAAAACTAACTTTCTAACTTGTGCAAACTCGGGGCAAAACAGTTCACTTTTTTATGAAATACATAAGATACTAACGTCAGTTTGTTTTACAATGTTCAGTCTGGAGTAGACGAAAATTAAAATATCCAAAAGCTTTCAAATAAAAACACAATATGTGTATGTCCGTAGGTACCCAAACTCTTGCACAAAACTAAACTCTTGTCCGCTCATGTATATATAATGGACAGGATACCGGCTTATATTCTATCTGCACGTGCAAGGGAGGAGGGGTATGAAGGCAGCTAATTACATTATATATGTACGGCCAATGTAAATTGTTTAGATCTGTTTGAGAATAGAAGGGAAGGCAATGATCACGAATCGATACAATACAATTATCCCACGCCTCCCATCAGAGACATCAAAGCCGTGAAGGGAAAGAAAGACAAACACGAAATAACTAGACCCTAATGGAAACATAACTAGCAGAAAGCCAAACGGACAGTTACTTTCCCACAGAGTGGCCAAACTGGCTATTCAAAACAAAAAGATGTAAGCGACACACACATTCAAAGACGAACTATAACAAAAATAAACCATGACAGAAGAACCGCCTTGGAACCGCCATGACAGAAGAACCGCCTTCGTCAGTGAGGGGGCTTAAATTGATTTTACGTGGCCACAATCCTCGCCCTTATTTCTGCCGCGGTTTAGACACATAATTTGTTCAGTCCGCATGAAGGCTTCCTAACTCATCAGTGCTACATCTCCCGAGAACACAAAAAATCAACTAATTACAGAGATGGAACAACGATGAAGACTCGACAGCACGAAACAACTGAAATGCTGGAGCAAAAGAAAACCAACAGTTAGACTACGGTGGGCCCGACCAAAGATAGAGCATCAAGTACCAACCAACATTACCCAAAATTAAATTTTAAGTAAGCCTTTACGCTGGAAACATCATAGAATCTGAGGCCTAACCCGCCGGCGTTCAAATAAAGAGGGAAGCAAAGTTATAAACGTGATTGGGTTAACAACCATACATGCAGTCTGTCGTATAACATTTATGTTGTACCTAATCTTTTTATATCGAAGAATGACTTTACGAAATTGGTTACTGAAGTCATTGCAAGCATATTGTTTTTGAATTTTTGAATTTATACACTAAGTCACCATAAAATTCGGGTTCCGATAGGCCTTGTTGCAGAAGAGATTTTAGTCCAACATTGACTTTTGAAACTAAATCGGAATGACATCTTTAAAACTTAGAAAAGGCTTTACGTGTTTATGATACCGATGATTAAGAAGTTTAGCAGTTAGCAATTTATTACGAGTGTTGAAGTCAATTACATGACTAGACACTCTGGCAAATCGAATTAATTGTGAAATATAAACACCGTAGGATGCCGCACGAGGAACATCACCATCCAAGAAAGAAACATTTACACTCTCAAGATCAAAATCATCGCATTTATCATAAATTTTGCAGGAAACAAACCTATGTACAATAGATACGAGGGCCTGTCAATAAATAACCAGCCTTTCCAATTTCCGATGGACCGAGACGATCACGATTTTCATGCTTTGTTTCAATATATGTTTTATACATGCATACAAAATTGCACACGGGGTATCGAGTCATTCTTTAATATGATATTGAATGTCAAACATGGCTAGTGATGCAAAGGCATGCTTTTCATCTAAAGTTGAGTACCTTGCTGTAATTTGGTACTTGTATTTAAAAGGTAAAACAGACAAGGAAATACACGGCGTGTTAGCCGATGTTTATGGGTCTTCTGCACCATCTTATGCTTAAGTTAAATTCTGGGTAGGGGAATTCAAACGCGGTAGAACGTCTTTAGAAGATGAAGCCAGGTGTGGACGCCCACTGGATGCCACCGACGAAGAAATGTGCAAGAAAGTTCGGGATCTGGTATACTCTGATAGGCGAATTCAGGTGGAAGAAATAGCGCAGGCATTAGGCATTTCACAGGGTAGCGTTTCAACAATCTTACATGATCGTTTAGGTATGCACAAGCTAACAGCCCGTTGGGTCCCCAAATCCCTTAGCGATGAGCAAATGGCAACCAGAGCATCAGTATGCAGCGCCTTGTTGAAGCGTTTTAGGTCAAAAGATGATTTTCTTTTGCGTCCGGTGACTGTAGACGAGACTTGGGTTCATTATTATGAGCCAGAGAATAAAGCTCAGAGTCGTCAGTTGGTAGGGCCTGGGTACCCGAGGCAAAGAAGTTCAAGACGCAACCACCTGCTGGCAAGGTGATGGCCACAGTATTTTGGGACGCAAAAGGCGTTATTATGTTGGACTTTTTACCCAAGAGAAGTACAATAACTGGAGTGTACTATGCAAACTTGTTAGACCAGCTGAGAACCGCCATCCGTGAAAAACGCCGAGGTAAACTCTCTAAAGGTGTTTTGCTGCAACAGGACAACGCGAGAGTCCACACTTGCAAAGTTGCAATGGATGCTGTAGAGCGAAACGGGTATGTATTTTATATAATACCACATCCTGCCTATTCGCCTTACCTAGCTCCTAGCGACTTCTTCATATTCCCAAACTTGAAAAAGGATATCCGTGGACTTCATTTCCGGTCTGATGAAGAAGTCGTGACGACAGTTGAAGAGTGGGTCAATGTAAAGGACCCTGACTTTTTCAGTTCTGGGCTGATGGCACTTGAACACCGTTGGTCTAAGTGCATCACACAAGAGTGCAATTACATCGAAAAAGAAGAGGTGGATCTCAACCGGAAATAAGTTAGGCTGGTTACTTATTGACTCACCTTCGTAAATGTAAATCATAAAACACGGCTTCGGTATCAGAAGAATTAGCTTTATTTAACTGAAGTTCTGCGGGGGTGGGATGGGGGGGGGGGGGGTGTAAATTTGACTGATTAAACCATCGAAGAAGGTATTGTCAATATTCAATAAATCATCCAATTATCTTGAAGTAGAGCTAAAAGCTTCAATGATTTCAGATTGGTTTTCAACGGAAAGGGACATTATGAAGTCTCTTTCATAACAAAACAAGAACAAATCAGCCAAAAGGGGTGCGCAATCGGAATACCCAAAATTTGTCTAAATAATTCACTACCAAATCTTATATAAATATTGTCAAGTAGAAAGGTGAGAGCTTCACACACTTTCTGACATGTCCATAATGTGTAATTTTTATGCACATCAGAAGTGAAAAAAGCATTTCTTACATTACATGCAAGGCATTACGAAAACACGCCTATTCAAATACATTGAAAATTTTACAATAAAAAACAAGGAAATTTTTCAGATAAAAGGTTCTGATTTTTTTATATTTCTACTCAAAACATGTTTTTGAGCAAAAATAAGAAAAATAATGTATACCCCTGTAAACCCCAGTTTTATTACATAAAAGTGGGGTTTAAGGGGGTCAAAATTATATCGGTATGTTTTCATGATGGTAGAGGGAATCTTCTCTATGAAATGTCCATTCAGTTAAATCATTTAGTTTTTCTTTTATAAGATTATGAGAGAGTGTAGTATAAAGCGTGGAGAAATCATAAGTAGACAGACTAAAAGCACGAAATTGTCTGGATTTCAATTTATTTAAAACCTCATTCGAATTTTTATACACCAAAACAGATTCCTCCCTGATCTTTCGAAAACTTTGTCGCAATATTTAATTACATGTTTTTTGATGGCAGTAAGACATGAAGTTAATAATTTAGAAAGTTCAGTGGTGGTACAAGAGCTTGAGAAGCCTACTTTGTAGTCAAAGTATGCGTTTATATGAATGAATTTGGCTATTTTATTTTACGGCTTCCCTAGATCGAACATTGTAAAACACATCACGAAAACACGCCTATATAATTTTGACCCACTTAAACCTCACTTTTATATAGTAAAACTGGGGTTTACAGGGGTATACACTATTTTTCTTATTTCTGCTCAAAAACATAGATTGTGGGTACTCATTAGAATCGCCTCGTCAAGGCGGTTCTAACGAGTACCCACAATCTATGTTTTGAGCAGAAATATGAAAACTATTAGAATTTTTTATCTGAAAACTTTTAGTTTTTGGTGGTGAAATTTTCAATATATTTGAATAGGCGAGTTTTCGTTATGAAAATGACATTAGTATTTTATATATTCATAAAAAAGAAAAGGGAAATATTTTGTCTCGAATTTTCGCAAGTAAGTAGGTAAGTTTTTTCATTCTTATAAAATGCATTTTATCTATCAATAATCAATAGGACTTGATATGTCCTGACATTTAAGTTATCAGTTACATTTATGAGATACGCATTTTATTTGTGATTTTTTTTTTTTTTTTTTTTTTTTTTTTTTTTTTTTTTTGTTATTTTATGATGACGTGTACAGGTGCCAATTTCGCAGCCGTGTTTTGGCAGCCGGCGGATTATCCTTAATGGTTTAAAATATTTGGATAATATTTGGTAGAAACATAGAAAAGGACCAGTAGGCGTGTCACGTGCAAGAGAGAAAGCTTTCACTTTTTCTTATGTACTTTTCTCCTTTAAAGCAAAGTATTGTGCAGGCCATAACTCCTTAAATGTTTGAGATAATTTAATAATATTTGGTAGGGACATATACCAGATCAAGTTGGAGTGTCGCATGCAAGAAAGATAACTCTTACTATATTACTTTTTCAGTAAACTACACTGAAAACTAAGCCAAATTCTTGTGCACTCAATCGCTTCTTAATGTTTTGAAATATTTTGATAATATTTGGTAGAGGCATAGATAGGGACCAGTAGGTGCGTCACATGCAAGAAGAACAGGTCCTGATGTTGTTGTTTTCCAGTTACTACCCCTGAATGAATTTCTAAGCCAAATTATTGTGCGTACCTTAACTTCTTAATGGTTTGAAATAGTTTAAGAATATTTGGTAGATGCATGTATAAGGTTCAGTACAGATATGTTGTTTTCAAGAGTACTCTCACTTTCTCTATTATGTATTCATCTCCCTAATGCCAAAATCTTATGAGTGCCGTAACTCCCAAAATGTGTGAGACATCGATGATTTTCGGTAAGGACATATATTAGGTAAGTAGGAGTGTCGCAAGCAAGAAGGACAACTTTTGCTCTGTTGATGTTTTACCCCAATAAACATACAACAAATACCTTTACGTTTACAAGGCATTTATTTTTGCTGTTATTTCTGAATACGTTCACTCACAAATTCAATGTACATAATTTGCAAATATTGTTTATCCTGTACAAATAATCACATCAAAATCACAAACAGATCATTTTTGACAAAAAAAATAAAATAAAATAAAATAAATAAATAAATAAATAAAAGAACATGCAAAAAAAAACAAATCATTTACAGCACAGTTTTTATTGTTTTCACTTACTATTTTGTCACATTTCATACTCTCTTTGCATCATTTTACTTTGCGCTGTTTCAATATTACCATGATATCTTAATGAAATATACACCAAATTTAGAAGTAGCGCTTCGGAAGGGTGATTTGCCATCTCTCCTGATGGCTATTTTTACTACATTTTATGGGAAATCATAGGACGCGCATTACCTGATTTGGTTACGTAATGCTGAACTGTCATTAAATGAATATCGCTTTTAATTGCACTTGCCGTAAAACACAGTCCTTTCAATAAAAAGTACTTGACAAGGGTTGAATCATATGAAATGACAACAGAAAAAAGCACTTAATCGACAAAAAATGAACAAGCAAAGACATGAATAGAATAGAATAGAATAGAATTTTATTCAAACTCCAGTAGGCTATAAAGCCCGTGCGGACATAATACATAAATGAACAATGGCATTTCGACAGTGTTCCACCTACAAATACAATCCATACAATCTATACAACTAAAATGTTCTCATTTTAACAGACTATCAGTGAAGACAAAAAGCAAACAATCAAAAAAAAAAAAAAAAAAAAAAAAAAAAAAAAGATAACATAAGATGACATGCCACAAGTTTTGGAGAAGGTGCTTATTTATTATTATTATTTCATTTATTTATTTTATTCTATTTTTTTTTAGATTTATTCTTCATCATATAACATCTTCATCATATAACATTATTGTAAAACGGTACGTTTTATGATCGAGATCTTTAGCAACACCAGAATTATCAACTAATGACAACAGCTAATAATATAGAGAACATCAGCTGATTGAGACGGACGTCGGTCTTACAGATTTGCAAGCCTGCACGACCGCCTCAAAGCTACTAAAGATATTTATATAAAATATTTATATATATGTATACTGTGCACAGTACATGTCGCTTAATTTTGATAAGCTTCATATATACACACATACACACATGCTCGCGTGTCCAAATCCAATATCCCACCGAAACGAAATATAGGACACTGGATTCCCTAGACACCCGGGTAAGCGTGTTTCTCTCTGTCTCTCTACCTCTCTCTCTCTCTCTCTCTCTTACCAATCATCATCTATAAGCGAAAAATCTCATTTCTGAATTCCAATGCATTTCTAATGCATTTCGTTTCTATGTATGATGCAGAGAACATGCGCTGACTAGCATGCGATACGGACTATCCACACCTGCATGCCATGTGTCAGCTCATGCACACTCTGCACATAGTAATATATACATGAAATATATATTGACTGGTCTCATAAGTGTTAAATATTTAACTGTGTAATGTATTTTTATAATTTTGCTGATTTACTACTTTTTCTACACATATACATACACACCCTCACACAAACATGCATGTACATACTTATACACATATGTACACATATATGCATACGTATTCATGCATATACACATGCATACTTATATATACATATACAAATACATATATACCTACATAGGTACATATACTTAGGCATGCTACGGAGAACATGCACTGACCGACAAGCGTTACAGACTATAAACACTTGAATATGAATTGTTCAGGTTCTCTCCCCCATCTTACCGAAAAGAAATGCAAGACTGGAGTATGGGAACAGTAAACAAACATCGTATTTGTAATTACACACCATAAAATGCTAAATACATGTATGTAAACATATGTTTAAGAGCCAGTGGTTTGCATATTGTTTCGACCCCTATATAACAAATTTGTGCGTTGACTGAATGCATAGAAAATATAGGAAGATAATTTTCGAATACCCCCTGCATTTGAATTAAGCAATTCTAAAAACTTAAACATACTAGGCCTGACCCAATAGTATCTTGCAACATATTTCTTCCTTAGCTCATCATACAAAGGTCATTCTAATACAAAATGGTATTCGTCTTCAAGTACTTTACAATTTAAACATTTTCGTTCATTTAGTGGTTTTACCCATCTTCCAGATTCTACCTCGAGACAATGAGATGACAATCGTATTCTGCTTAAAGCATAACTAAATTTACTTACATTTACATTGTCTAGATACGGTTGAAATTTAAACGCAACGAATGTTCTATAACAATTTGCCCGCGTAGACTCCTCCAATCTTGCCATCCAGTTTTGGATAAATGTGTCTGTCAATCTTTGTTTAACAGCAGATATAAAATTATTATAATATCCAACCCCCTGGTGTATCAAAACTTCAATCCTAATGATGAGAGAAGATCGCGTAATAGAGATGCCCAATTTACAGTATTTAGTCTTGCCTCAATATCGTTTTGCATTAATCTATATATTAACTTAACATATTTACGTTCATCTGCTGATAAAAGTTTAAGCCAGTACTTTATTATCAATAGATATCGCTTCGTGGAAAAATTAGTTCAACCTAATTCACCATATATGAAATCATTCTGTGTGGTTTTATTCACTCCTAATAACCGTTAACATAACTGTAAATGCACGCGTTTAATGGCATTACCTTGAATGAACCCCCAAACTTCACTACCATAGTTTAAGATAGGTGTAACCAATTTATCAAACAGTTCTAACTTATGTCTTTGTGAAAGAAATATGAACTTATATAAATATGTATTCATTTTAAAAATCGCTTTTTGTGCTTGTCCCGCGAGAGTATTTTGAGCCTCTGAAAAAGACCCCCCTGAAATGAAAACAATTCCTAAGTATTTAAATTTAGAAGCAATTTCAAGTAGTTCGCCATCATAGAAAAAAGCTAAATTACGGCGTAACATACCACCTTCCCTAAAAATCATTACTTTAGTCTTAGACACATTGATTTTTAGTTTCCATCTCTTGCAATAGTCTGATAGCATATTTAAACCTTCGTGTAGTTCCTCTGCGCTGTTTGCAAAAAGCACTATATCATCAGCATACAGTAGAAGGAAAATTTTAAACACATTAATATCTATCCCTTCTAAGCCAGATAATATAAAGTGTTCTTCAATATCATTTAAGAACATTGAAAAATAATAGGGGTGATAAGCACTCTCCCTGCCTGACACCTAACTTGCAGTAAAACGTTTTGCCTAATTTGTTACAATATTTGACCCTTGATTTGACTGATGCATACATTGACTTAATAATATTAAGAATTTTCCTCTTAGTCCCAATTTAATAAGTTTATACCATAGATTTTCTCTAACTACGTAATCAAAGGCTTTGGTGAAATCTATAAATGCACAGTAAAGCTTTTGGGCACGATTGAGAATATGCGAAATTAATCCATGAAGTACAAAAATATCATCAGTAGTACTCATGTTAGCCCGGAAACCAGCCTGAGCTTCTATAAGTACAAAATACTTCTCTGACCATTCTGATAATCTATTATTAACCACCCTAGTGAATAGCTTTCCCAAAGCACTAAGCAAAGTAATACCTCTATAATTTTCTACATCATTTAAATTTTCTTTCTTGTGTAGCGGAATTATATAACCTTCTGACCATTCTTCTGGAAAAATGCCACAATCAAATACCCTATTGAAAAGATTACAAAGAACCGGAGCTAACATATGTATGCCATGTATAAAAACATTCGTTGATCACTTTATCTGGTCCTCCTGATTTGCTTGATTTGAGCTGTTTTACTGACCTAATAATTTCGGTTTGAGAGAAGTTTAAATTCAGTTCTTCAAACATTATGGAAAACTCGTTATTTACATATCTTTCATCAAAATAGATAACATCTTCGTCCGGAAGGTAAAAAGGGTCGTCAGGATTGTTTACTGCTTTAAAATATTCTTCAAAAGAGGATAAAGCTATATTTGCGTGCTTAACATGTGCTAGTTCCTTTAACATATTCCAGTATTGTTTGGCGTTCTTATTTTTTGAAGTAATAAACGTGTTTGTGTTTTCCTGTCAAATTCATATTTGCAACGCCGTAACACATTTTTATATTCAGACCCGGCCCTAACCTTGTTCACTCTATTTTCATCGGCCTTTGACTCTCTATATTTATCTAACATATGCATAAAAAAGTATTTTTTCTTTCTACACTCATTATTGTACCACGGATTATCTTTTTCTTGATTAAAAAGAATCTCTACATCGTCGTGTTTAATTGTTTTTTTAAACAACGGAGCTGCCACTTCATCCAATAAATTAACAAGATCCGTTACACAATACTGAACCTCTATTCCGTTTGAACAGTGTGAACGTTTTGAATCTAATAGTTCGAGCTGTACTTTTGTGGATTCGTGACTGAGACGATTTATGTATTCATCTTTTAACTCATTTTTCCATATGTATTTTTCAGATATATACTCGTGTTTCTCATTAAATGATTCATGCATTTCGGGCAATCCAAATTCAAAGAAAAATCTGACCAAACAATGATCAGAAAAATAGTCGGTTCTTGTACATCGAAAGATATGACAAGATTAAACATTTCTTGCGACCCTAAAACGTAATCTACTAGACTGCTGCCTCTGTGACCTACAAAAGTGTGCCGCCCAACCCCGTTGTCATTACCCACCCTCCCATTCATTATTCTTAATCCCGTTTGTTTACACAGTTCTAATAATAGCAGACCATTATTATTTACGTGACCTACATCTTCTGAATACCTCTGCATAAAGTGATCAGGTGTGTATTCTTCGGGCAGTACGTCCATATGCGCGGGGTCGTCATCCGTAACAAAGTCGGGGTTAACTGAGGTACGACAGTTAAAATCCCCGCAGACTATTAAATTGGAATTGCCTTCTGATTTGTTTTCAATAAAGATAAGCGAGTCTAACAACCTGTCAAAAATGTTTGTTTCAGTTAATGCCTGTCTGCTGCTTTCATCTGGAATGACATAACATAGACAAATATACAAGTCATTGTTTGAGCATAGAACAGATTTGCTAAGTTTTACCCACAAGATATCATCTTGAGATATAAAAATTAACGTATCATTGGGACCAAATTATTTCTAAGATACAACACAATACCTCCAGAGTTTCGCTTGCTGCCACTTTATTTCTCTTGCCAATGTAATACAAAAACCTCAAAATTATCGATTGCTAAGTCTGAATATTGATCGGTCCAAGTCTCAGTGAGCATCACAACATCATTTGACGCAAAAATGTTCTGAAATTCAACTATTTTTAACTTATTAGTACGTTTAGTAACAAGTCCCTGACAATTTAATAAAGCACATCGCAATGACACCTTCTCCTCGCCTAACTAAAATCGCATATCAGAGTCACCAGAATTGTCTTCCCCTGCCGCTCTGTTTGAACTCTGTGTATTTGTGTAACTGGTTTTTCCAGTTTGTAACAGTGACACGCTTTCTGATCTATTTATCTGATTGTCAGTACTATTTTTAACCTGCCTGCTTTGTCTATTTCGGTCGTCCGCTGAAACGCATGATTCACGTGTCGCTTGATGTGATGTTGACACAGAATGTAGACGCCTAGTACCACGAAACTTTGATCTTGATTCTCTTTCAGATTTATTTTCATATAGTCGGAAAATGCCCCGACTGGAAACTGGGGACTCATCCCGCTTTGGAGATGAGCTTTAAGGACTTGGGGGTAAGTCACGATCATGAGGTTGTAATTCGGTTTGCATATCGTGCTCCATTACAATCGATTCAACGACACGCGACTCTGTGTGTAACGGTAATGATGTGCCACGTGCGCTATCAGAATTCCCATTCATAAAATAGTATGTACTCTTAGCTTGTTCGCGTAGCTCATTAGCACTATCATTCTGTGATCGAGAGAAAACACCACTGTTCTGTTCATACACCTGTAATTGGTGGCTGTCAATGTGAGAGAAATCAGATACCCTACTTTCTCGCATTGCTTCAGTCAAATCTAGAAACTCATCTTTCACTATTTTTCCTTCAACCATCAGTTTTGCTGGATAAAGTATCTGAAACTTTATTCTCGGAGGTTTCTGTTTGATACGCTTGACTTCGTCCCATAATTTTTTTTTTTTTTGGCATCCTTGATTTCTTTTGGAGATCATAGCCAATACTGAACAGTGTGTTTCTGAGGAGATGTGCACGATTAATAATAATGTTAGTATCACAGAAATCTCTGAAATTTACAATTATAGGCCGATGTGGGTCTCTTTGACCTATTTTCCGTAGGCCAAGTCTATGCGCACGGGCAAGGTACATGCTATCCGCATCCAGATCAAGGTGACGTTTTATAAAATCACGTATGACAGCGGAACAGTTTTCGTGGATCACTTCTAGTAAGCCGTAGAAAATGAGGTTGTTCCTCCCTGACCTTGCTATAAGGTCAATAGATTTGTAAGCAAATGTTTTCAACACATTTGAGTTTTTGTTCGTCACTGTAATGACCTCACATAACTTAATATTGACCGAAGAAATACTTTGCTGGAAATGCAACATACCCCGAGTCATTTGTTCTTGATTTTCTCTAATATATTTCAATTCATCGTAAATCATATTCATTTTTTTGATCAGCAGACCTGTTCATGAAGTATTTTAAGTGCTCACCACTTTGTTCCGAATCCATATTATCCGTATTATTCCTTTTTCTTTTCACCGTTTGGAAGTCGCCATCTTGGCTCAAAGAAACAAAGGAGTTACTTGTCGACACCGCATAATTTGAACTCGCCATGGTTTTGAATCAACATTCATTCATCAAACAATAGCAAATGTCTTTAGTAATGTATCTAACCCGTTTTTTTTATATTTTTTGCAATATCTCAAAGAAAATAACTATTTTTTCACAGCGCCTTTCCCTTTGTGTGAACACTGTCCGCCATCTTTACCATACATTTTTATGACATGCTGCAAAAAAAATACTGCTATAGGAGAATTATTGTGGGGTGTGAAGGGGGATTAAGTCTCGTTTTAAAAGCGCCTGACCTCAATCTCGTTACAATTCCAGTTACCTATAATTATTCAGTCTGCATAGGGATTCTCTAACTCATCAAAAAACATTTAATATAAAGGTTGATACCTGAGCTGCTTTAGATATAACGAAAGTAATAGGAGCCTCACGTTTGTTCCAAACTCATGTATCCCAGACTGTTCACATTTTGAAGAACAAAGGATTTTTTTGTAATAAAGAATACGCTAAAACTTTAAAGCGAATTTCAAAGCCCGCAGCCCCCGCCTCCCTCTGTCACTCCCCACTCCCCCGCCACACCGAGACCCTTTAACATATTAAAATTGCAATATGCAAACTGCGAAGATAGAGGGAAATCAACCAGACATTAAACGGTGCGCACTGCAAAAAAAATAATCTAGACGAATTTGTGTTTCATACATGACGAAACATTTGAGTCTCGTACCGGCAGACCTGGTTCAAATCTTCATTCTGTTTCATTCAAGAATATGAAAAATAAATAAATAAAATGTTCAATTAATGTAGGGATGTGGTTCAGTTTTATTTATAACAAGAAATCAACGGGATCATAACGATTGAAACGCACCCTGGCTCCTCAATACACGTAGTCAAGCCTTACACTACCGGATGTTGTAGATTTTTCGTGTTTTTTTTGTTTTTTTTTGTGTTTGTTTTTTTGTTGTTTTTTTTTCTGTTTTTTTTTCTTTCCTTCTTTACATGCTCTGTTTTTAGTTTTCTCATTTTTTGGTCACTTATAGAAATAATTCCGTTCGTATAATTTCTGCAGACGCCTTTACCTATGACATGCCTTTTATTTAAACCATATCCAACAGTTAGTCCCATGCGGTCTACCTATATCCGATTATAGTATCTGTTCAAAAAACATTGATTTCTGGATTTCATACCAACGCTATGTAACAGTGTGATATTATATGAAACTGACTTTATCGTAGCACATCCTATGAAATTGACATTCGCCAGTTTTCTTTTAGAATAGTCTCACTTAGGCAAAAAAAAAAAAAAAAAAAAAAAAAAAATGTGAAAATTTGAAAATGGCCATAACACTCAAATCATTAGAAGTACTTGACTGTGCAAAAATAAAAAATTAAAAAAAATAAATAAATAAAAAAAAAATAAAAATAAATAAATAAATGAATTAAAAAACAGTCAAAAATTTGAAAATCGCCATAACACTCAAACCATTAGGACTTGCATCTGGGGATGTCAACCTACATGTGGGTTAGCCTGGTACCCGCGACTGTAACACGGATCCCCTTATACAACAACGATAATATTCTAGGCAGGGTACCAGCCTAACATGTGGATATCCATATTTCAAACATGACGGTAACGTCCTGGTCTCTACATCATCAGATGAGTGATTTTACTGAAAGCTGCCATTCAATGCAGGTCTGCACTTTACCTGAAGGTTGAATATATACCGAGAGGCAAAATAGGTATACAGGAAACTATTTCTTTTTTATTTGTCACCGGATTTTTATATATGTACATAAATTGTTAATATCATAGTTACTTTAGAGCAATCATTTATACATAATTTGCAACATTATTCAGGAGATTCTATCAAAGAGCAAGGAAATGATATTTACGAAACGAATAAATGGTTTAAATCAACACTTGTATATGAGTAGCTTCCCTTTAAAAGTGCATTTTGGGCAAAGAAACTTATATAATTAATCATTTGTATTGCATTCAGTCGATAGAAGGATAAAATGTTGTAAGGACATGTTTCAACTTCAAATGCATAACAGAGCACACTGTCAAATGTCTATAGCAAGGATAAGACGTTTTTGACATTTTCGTTCCTCTACGTTTTCTTTGGGACATTAATTGACATTGTTCTGTTCAATAAACGGTTTTAGGAATTTTCATCTGTATGTGGTACAAGGAGGCTAAGCCAAGCAACAGTTTTCCGAATCATTCAAGTAAAAACGACCAATGCCACTTCAGATATAGCCTCTTTAGATTCCCTATTTTTTCATTCAAAGGGAAATAATTTGAGACGGGAAGAATTTAAACTTCAGCTTGACGTCATTTGATGGGAATTGCGAATTTAATAACGTTGTGGTTTTACAGACTTTTGTGCAAGACATTTATGAAAAGTAAACTGGCATTTTTTTTTTTATACAAAGCGAGTTATGACTGGTAATGCTGTTTTTAAATACGGGCTCATAACTCCATAATCTATGACTGCAAATGAAGTACCTTTGTGATTTTCAAAGACAGGCGTTTGACAAAAAAGACCATGAAAACATTTTGACGAAAAAGTAACACACCAGCCGGTAATCAAAACCCGAAACTGTATACTTTTTATTGCCTTTGAGTATAATATACAGTAAAACTTCAGTGGCTCAAACATCTTTGGGACCATGGAAATTTGTTTTAGACATGAGTAGTTCGAGCTACTGAGGGTTAATCAAAGCACCAGGTCAGGAAACCAATGTGCCTAATTAAGGTTGTCGTTTTGATCTTTAATACAATAATGCTATGTTAAGTATACTCATTAAATTTGCCTCGATGAGCTGATTCTAATGAGTACACGCCACATATAATTTCATGATAAAATAACAAAGTTTTCAAAGTATCCCTAAATATTTTTCTTGAGCCATTGGAAGAATTTCATAGGGACCTCAAAATGAATTCAAATCAGTCATGGTAAGCCTGCCATCGGTGTTCGTGCTATTGAAGTTCGACTTTATAGCAAATTGTATTCCATTGCTTTGGGTTGGGTGGACATGCAGGCTGCTCTTAGTTTGCATACTTTACATTGATAAAGCACTCGTAAAACAAAATGTAAAAGTGAAGTAACAGATGATAATTCTGGGATATTTTATTGCATGGCTCTTCTAATGAGGGCCCACAAGATACATTTTTATGAACAACAAGAGAAAATAGAGATAAATATCACAAAATACTGGTTATAATTCTGTAGTAAGCTATTTCTCCATATATATGCAAATTGTGGCTACTCATTAAAAATGCCTAGGCTGGGCACTTCTAAAGACTATCCTAACCATAGGTTTTATGGAGAACTGGAGACAATTAGCCCTGGCTTTTTTACTAGATATTTCTCTTTTAAAAGTCCCATGCATAGACGATAAATTACCTATTTCCTTGGCATGACTCATGTTTTGTTTCAGGGGAAGAAATTCAACTGTTTGAAAAAAAGCACAACAGAAATGGTTTGTCCAACCCCAGCACTGACAGAAGTACTAAAGAAATACCTTAGCAGAATGAAAAGGGATCCAGTTCAAAGGAAGCTTGAAACCCATGGCACAGGCAGTATACAAGTCGAAATTATAATCCATCTGGATGGTGTTAGGAAACCGTTTACACTCACATACTTTAGTGATCCGGAATTTCGGATATTTGACGAGGAAGTGAAATCGTTTGACTCACATTAACAAAGACTCACCATAAAGGTTAGTATAAAGTCCAACCAAAACAGAATGGCAATAATTGGTCACCAGGTCAAAGGTCAATATTTTTTAAACCCTGCATTTAAGGCATACAATTCACTTGAAATGCCAAGCCTTATTTTTTATGAAAAATACAAATAATAATAATAATAATAATAATAATAAATCAGTTAAGAACAGGAACCCTGTGTAAAAGACATAGCCCAAGAAAAGAAGGAGGATCCACATAATATTTTATTTTTCTTATTTCTCCACAAAAACATATGCTGCGTGTACTCATTAGAATCGCCTAAACAGTAAGCGAGGCGCTGCTAATTAGTACACATAACATATGTTTTTGTGGAGATATAAGAAAACAATGAGCTAACATATGTGTTGTGGAGAAATAAGAAATTGGTTGAAAAAACGCGCCTTATGTGAGTTATGAAAAAGTTATACCGCGTGTTTTCAGTAAATACATATTTAGCTTGATCCAATTATAAGAATATTGTTTTTTATGACTACAAACCTTTGTATGGAAATTTAGCATAATACTAGTCATATGTAGCCATTCTGAGGTAACCAAGTTTTGTTGTTCGATACAAACAACAGTACAACCGTTTTCTGGAGATAAGCAAATAAACGAGTGGTCGATTATTTTTACTGCAAACCTAACATTTTTGTCCTTCCACTTCTCCTTCCACATGCTTAATTCTGTTGTATTTACATTGTAATGACCCATTTTTGGACAAACATTACACAAACATGACAGTATATATCTGTTGTTCTCCTTGAACTTGATTAATAATGCCAGTATTTTCACTTGAACCAAACTATTGCAGTCCCTTCTGATTATTATCAGCCAACTAAAGTTTTAGCTTTTAGAAACTGTTATGATGTTATACATCGGGCCCCAATTGGGTTTAACCATGAACACTTTTTGACTAATTTTGCAGAATACAAATTTGATACTTTTCTTAT
The DNA here is from genome assembly GCA_964016985.1 of Anodontia alba. Lineage (NCBI taxonomy): Eukaryota > Metazoa > Mollusca > Bivalvia > Lucinida > Lucinidae > Anodontia > Anodontia alba. The sequence goes on along the minus strand of OZ024828.1, from coordinate 90,007,684 downwards.
TTTCCTCAGAAAACAGGATTGACATGTCATGCAAATTGTCTCCTAATCTGAGGAGCCAATTTGCATGAAATGTCAAAACCTGCTTTCTGGGAAAATAAGCTAAAATTTCAGTACTAAATGTTTATCCCAGCATGCAAAGCGTTAAGAAATCCGCTGCTGACAGACTAGCAACCAGTGCAGAGATACGAATGAGAATCCATCAAGTTTCTGGATATACACTGTTTGCAGAGGTTTATGTTTGGTTTGCGAGGCAGAAATGCATGATGTCTTTGGGGTGAATAAATCATTTCGCCAACAAAATAAGCGCTGCTTCTTCAACGAGGTATTTCTGTTTTTAATAAAGATCCATTTATGTTTGCTTTGTGAGGCAGAACGAAATGCTGTCTTTGAGATGAGTATTTCATTTTTCTAGCAAAATGTATGTTGTGAGTACTTACCAGAAATGCACGGAAAAAAACTTCTAAGGAAGACCCACAACATTCATTTTTTAGAAATAGGAACTATACAGAACTCGTTGTCTCAAACACTGCGGTGTAAAAATATTGGATTAATTGGCTATATGTTTTGTAGTTCAGCTCCTTTTATCTCAAATTACTGTTATCTCAAACCAACATTTTTGATCCATTGGAGTATGAGATAACTGGATTGGCTGTACTTGTGGAGAAAAGTGTCAGTACTGTTTTATGTAGAAATAAGAAATAGATCAGTACATTTTCTGTTTAGGACGAAATACTTTATGTATGGCTATCGATTTGGACTTATTACAGGGTAAAAATTTGAACCTCGCAGCTGAGGAAGATGATGTAACGGTCGAGATCGGTGTGGACATCTGTTATGTGACTGAACTAACAGAAAACAACCTGACATGTGTGCCACCAAACAAACAACCATCTCCTACAGTCCCTGGGGGAACTTATCCCGAAGTCAATGTAAGAGACAGTAAACCTCTAACTCATTTACATCGAGGAAACTCTTCTACCACAACTCTTTTAACTGGTTTATTTCCAATGGCAGTTTGTCTGGCTATTTTATTATTACTTAGTTTTATAGATATTCCTGTATTTAATGCAAAGTTGAAGATCCTGATCATATGCAGCATTCTGTGGTGTCTGATCTGGGTTTGGACTGTCGGCCAGTTACCTTTTTCGGGGTCTACAGACTACAATGGTTAAATGACAAACGGATACTATTTTCATTGTCACCACTCATTCAACAAGTGCAACATATGGGTCTATTTTTATCCATCCATTTGTAACTTTATCATTCTATTAATCTATTACCACTTGCTTCAGCCCTAGCATTTAAGGCAGTAAAATCCCAAAAGTTAATCTCGAAGTTGACAAATCTCACTCCGGTTTGGATCCCTCTGTTACTTGGTCCAACCAGAGCAAATTGCTGGTTGGTACTGGTTTTTGTATATCCGTCACATGAAAAGCTAGGAACCAGTTATTTTGTTTCAGTGGCACTGGCTGAAATTACATCAGAGAGTAACAGTCAATTTGCTGGGCTCCATAGCTCAGTTGGTCGCTTATCTGGCTGCAGATCCAGGGAATCGCAAGTTTGAATCCCATCTTGGTCACATAACTTTAGTGAATATAGATCATGAACTCTTTTCTTTAGTCATTCATACCATTCTGCAGATACAAGAAGGACAGTTGTCAGTTACCGGCGAAAGTATGTGCATGACTGCTGATATATGGCTTAGAAGACTGCCTGCCAAGGATAAAGTGTCTGTAGTTTAAAAGACCGGCTTGACATGACCTTAGTACTTTTGACTTGGCCGTAACACTCCGATTCAAACAAAGATATAAAACAGTCAATTTACATAACAGCAACTAAACTAGAATGGTTAAATGAGTAAACGCCCTCCTTATGATAGGTATTTATTAAAGTAAATAAGAGAACTCAGGAACTGATGCTAAATAAATCAGATATTTTATTTGCCAAGATTTTGAAGAAAAATCTAGTTATTAGTCAGTTGTATGTCCCTGAAAAAATCTCTGTTTTTCATTGGTCGCGACTATATTATCACGTGACATCATATTTGCATACTTTAGGACGTTTCGGACACGCCCTGCACCGGTGTTTAGCATCTATCTTTTTTATTTTTATTTTTTATTTTTTTTTGTTCCTCTGTGCAGAATGACTTATGGCTGTGCATACCGAGGACTACGTATGCAAAACAAATCAAAACGTCCGATAGCCTGTATGACTAATGCCACTGCATGCAGTATTTGTCCCCTCCACTAAGGAAAACCCTCTCCAAATACAAGCAGGGACTGCAATATAACCGCTGCTTTGAAACAAAGTGGGGTATACCGGTTCACCTCTGTCCATTCTTCCGGTCTTCGTCACGCTACCAATAAGTATATCTCTTCAAGTAGGCAAGTTAAGATCTTCAAACTTGGTATGCAGATCCAGCATGGTGTTCGCTGTTTTACTCTTTCAGCTTTCATCTGTTTATATTTTTTACTTTTTTCTCTCAATCTATGTAGTTATGTAAATACAGCTATGAATGTTCTCGGCAACTGATGAATTGATTTCGTTTATATTATGTTTACAGGTAGACAGTTCCTAGATATATTGATTCACTTTAAAGCGATCCTTTAAGTTTCTTTCTTCTTTCTTTTTTTTCTTCCTTCATTCTATTCAGAGGCCTAGATAAGCAAACAATTTATCCATTTTCAAATTTTCGTTAAAGATGTCACAGGAACTATGCAAGACTGAATCCTCAAATTAGGCATAGAATAACAACCATGTCTAGTTGCATTGTGTAAGTGAAAGGCACTTTCCATGCTTATTGTGTCTTCTCAAATTTAGTTTTTCTTTCACTCTCCATATAGGCCAATGTTAAAGTTTTGTCAACGATTTCTCAGGAACTATGCAAGCTAGAAATCTAAAACTTGGAATGGTAGACTGTTGTTGTATCATGTAAGAGACAATAGACTTCCTGGGTTAAATTATTTCCTTTTACTTCAATCTTTTTCTCCATAAAGGCTAATGTTAAAATTTTCGTCAACGATTTCTCAGGAACTATGCAAGCTAGAAGTTTGAAACTTTGTATAATGGCCAGCAATGATTAGTTGTGTCTTGTAAGAGATAAATTACTTCCTGGCCTTTTTTTATTCCTTTTTATTATTTTTTTCTTTCTTTCTGTATAGACCAATGTTAATTTTTTTTGTCAAAAACTTCTTAGGAACTATGCAAGGATGAAGCCTCAAAATAGTAAACAACCACGACTAGTAATATGATGTAAGAGACAATGAACTTTCCAGGCTTATTTGTTCTTCTTAAATTTAGTTTTTCTTTCACTCTCCATATAGGCCAATGTTAAATTTTTCGTCAAATATTTCTCAACTATGCAAGCTAGAAGTCTGAAACTTGGTATGGTAGACAACAATGATTGACTTCTTGAACTTATTTATTCCTGTTAACTTCTTCCTTTTTTTTTTCTCTCATTATAGGCCAATATTAATTGTTTGCGTCAAGATTTCTCAGGAACTTTGCAAGCTTGGAGTCTAAAACAATAATAATGGAAGACAACAATGATAAGTTGTATCGCGTAAGATATAATTGACTTCCTGGCCTTTTTAATCATTAGCTTGCCTGGACGAGGTCCAGGAAGAGCTGTTGCACTACCTCCGGCGTCGGCGTCCACATTTACGTTAAAGTTTTTTTCCTTTTTTTTTTTAAGAGCTTATATTTTCAAGCCCATTTGATAGAATTTGCTCATATTTGGTACGATGATTGATATTGTTCCAAAGTTGTATTCAGCAATACCCCAGTACATAACCTCAAGGTGAAGGTCAGGTCAAGGTCATAGAAATTTTTAATGTTAAAAATTTTAAGAGCTCATATTTTTCAAACTATATGATGGATTTTGTTCATATTTGGTATGATGACAGATACAGTTCGAAAGTTTTATTCAGCATTGCCCTGCCTACGCCGATGACCTAAAGATCAAGGTCACAGACTTAAAACTTTTATTAAAGTTTTTAAGAGTTCATATTTTCCAAATCATATGATGGGTTTTTGTGCATATTTGACATGATGATTGATACAGGTCCAAAGTTTTATTCAACAATACTCACTGCCCTTGCCCATGACCACAAGGTCAAAGTTAAGAACTTAGAAATTTAATATTAAAGTGTTTTAAGAGGTCATATTTTTCAAACCATATGATTGGTTCATATTTAGAATAATAATAGATACAGGTCCAAAGTTTTATTCATCATCACCCCAACAATGCCTATGACCTCAGGGTCAAGGTCACAGAAATTTCATAACTAATCCCTGATGATATCAAATTCATGACAACAAATGGCCAAACCATAGCACAAGAAATCCTATCAAGAGCTAAAATGCCTTAACATTTCCGCTTACCGTAATTATTCTAAGTAGGCCTAAGCAAACAGTGCAGACCAAGATCAGACAGGTTCTAAAGAGAACCCTGACACCCAAATTCCAGGGGAGCTATGCTGTCTGCTGACAGCTCTTGATTTTAATTTCGTCTTTCTTTTTCTCCATATAGACCAATGTTAAATAGTTTGTCAAAGATTTCTCAGGAACTATGCAAGGCTGAAGCCTCAAACTTGGCATAGTAAACAAATATGGCTAGTATTGTGTAAGAGATAATGAATCTTCCAGTGTCCCCGTACATCACCATAGCGCAGATTATATTTCCGTTGGGATCATTGGGTCCATTGTGGTACATCTAAAAATGGAGTTCTGCTGTTGCATACGCTAGAGGGCGTAAGCAGTGTAGTAAACTTCATTACTGCTTATGAAGAGTCTCAATAAAACCGAGACGCCCATTTTCTGAGCCGAAGTGTGTTCTTTGTTTCCAAAGGCAATCATTTTTACGTTTATATTATTTGTTATTCTTAAATTTAGTTTGTTCTTTCATTTTTCATATAGGCCAATGTTAATTTTTCGTCAAAAATTTTCTCAGGAAAAAAGCAAGGTAGAAGTCTGAAACTTGGAATTTTAGACACAAGTGATTAGATGTATCCTGTTTCCTGTTTAATTTCTTCTTTAGTTCTCTATATAGGCCAATGGTAAAGGTTTTGTCAAAAACTTTCTCAGGAACTATGCAAACTAGAAGTCTGAAACTTGCTATAGAAGACAACAATGATTAGCTGTATCATGTGAGAGATAACTGAATTCCCGGGCTTATATATTCTTTTTTAATTCTTTCTTTTTTCTCTCCATATAGGCCAATGTAAAATTTTCGTCAAAGATTTCCCATGAACTGTGCAAGCTAGGTTGACAGTAATGCACCTTTAATTCCTATCTGCTTTTCCTCATACTGACCCCCCCCCCCCCCCCCCAAAAAAAAAGTGTATATTTCAATTCCTTACTAAAACACAATATATGACTAAAATAATGAAACTGCTTCCGCTTTGATAAATTAACCCGACTTTCTCCAGATCGAAAATCGACTGAGCTGCAAAAGCTGCTTATTGAACTCATTCGATAAATATTATTTGAAAGTAACATGAATGTGAGCTTCTTCCTGTATTTAGGACAATTGTAGTACCATATGGTAACCCTTAAAGTGCCAAGCAACATTTGTAGTAGACGAAATTCTATTTTTAGCTAACCTGAGCCGAAGGTTCGTCGTCCGTTCACAATTAAAAAAAAATCTCCTCAGAAGCCACTGGATTGATTGAAGTCAGATTACATATGGCGTCCTGGTTACATGGCCAGAATGGCCGCCATGCCCATATATGATATAAACCCTTTAAAAATCTTCTTCTCCAGAACCATAAATCAGATTACCTTGAAACTTGATAAAAACACAGATAAAGGGACTTGAGCCCTACAAAATAGTAAATGTTGACACTGGGTTGCCCTTGACATAATTTACAACAAAAAAGGTAGGAAGAAAGTCCAGGGAGTGCCACAGTCACAAACCGCAGCCCTTCCCAGACACCAAGAGGAAGACGAAACTGACAAAACCAAACAAGCATAAATCGAACAAACGTACGAAAACTACCATGATTAGCGCTTTCTTCCCTTAACTGAGGTAATTGCAATACTAAAAGGACTGAAAAACACAAGAACAAAATAACACAAGGTAAGACATAAAACAAATCGCTTTGTAGAATAAACCACAAAGCAACAAAAATAAGATCAACACCGGGACCACCTCCTTAGAACGTCAGTAGAGTAAACCAGGTCAACTTTGTTTACTTAGGCTTTGACATTGGAAAAGTCCGTCCACACTTTCTAACATCTTCTCCTCAGAAACCACTAGACCGATGGAAGTCAGAATTTTTTATGAAACATCTTTCCCTCGCGGAAACAAAAGTTTATAAAGTTGGTCTTGGTCACATGACCAGAATGGCTGCCATATATGGTAAAAATCCTTTAAAAATCTTCTTTTTCAGAACCATAAGTCAATTACCTTGAAACGGCACACAACAAAAGCGGCATGGGCCCTACAAAGTTTGTATAAATGATGAACCTTGGTTGACCTTGACCTATTTTACAACAAGGTTTGCATTGTTCATGAAGGCTTTAACATTTGAAAATCTTGAAAAAAAGTCAAAGTTCATAGAGATGTTTTTTAAACTTACAACAATAAAAAGTGATAAAGCCGTTTTGTAGGCAATATTTTCCCCACGGGTTGTCTACCCCTGCCTTCAGGCAATTGTCCATCCAGGCTTTCAAACATTTTCTTAGAAACCACTAAGCCGATTGAAGTCAAATTTCATGTGGAACATCTTTGGCTCGCGGGTAACACAAATTTATATAAATGGTTCTGGTCACATGATCAAAAATGATACTTATGGTAATTATTATTTTTTCTCATTTTCACCTTTCAACTGTAGTTTATTGGAATCAGCTTCCAGCTAGTATGAAACTGCTGCCCATTCTTGATCAGTTCTGTGTGGAAGTCCGGTCGCATGGCCACCACATACCACAACACAACAATTTTCTTTTAACCTCTTCTGCGCATGCTTTTTAATCCTATCATCTGTCCCTTTTCCGTTTTAGCTTGTCTGTTAATCATGTGAGCGATATAGGGCCTCCTTGGCCGTCTTTTTACTTTTTCATAGAAAATAATCCTTGAGGTTTTATGTGAATGGTCTGCTTGGCAGACGATTCACATGAAATATCGTGATATATTTTCATTGAACAATAATATTAATAATAATGATAAAATAAATGTATCGTCTGCTGCGGTTGTACCTGGTGCTTAAAGGGTTTATTTACTTATAGGTTAATATAGGAAATGTCCATGCTATGGTGGGTTACCTTCGGTATCGAGAGATAGTCAACGAATCGGAGAAAACGTGGATTATAGTAACAGCTGTACTTGCGTCATTGTTTGTCATTGTACTGATTGTCATAGTATTATTGCTCTTAAAATACAAGAGAAAGTCACAAAAGATGCGTGATTACCAGCCACGTGTGGAAGAACAAGAAATGGAAATACAATAGACTTTCAGAGGAAGTAGGAGGGGAACATGTTACCATAGCTCCAGATAAGATGTATTTTTGTAGTTAATAAACAATTATTGACTTTTGAGTCATTAGAAATGATGTGATGTCGACCAGAGAATACCAGTATTGACCGAGGTCAGGTGCCATATTAATGTCCTCAAAATGGCCGCCAGCGTGAGAAAGTTTTATCAAATGATGGTAATAAATTGTCAATAACACAGAAACCAAGGGAGACACTTACTTCAAATTTCCAATACTAGTTGATACACAAATTAGCTGTCAGGACTGCCCTCATTCTCTTTAGTAATTGCTGATAGAGAGATTTTATATATGTTGGAGTTAATGATCTTCAGATTTGAAGTACATTTTCAATAAGGTCCTCCCTAGATTTTATGTCACCTACCCTTGTTTGTATCAGTTTCAAATTTTTCCACATAGCTTCATTGACATTGATGTCCGGTGACTCTGGAGCCAGTTCATGCAAGGAGTCGGTGTTTTTCTGTTTCCACTGTATGGTCTCTCGGGAGATATGTACAGTTGCATTATTCTCTTGAAACATGTAAGTCCTGTCAGGTGGAAGTTTAGCAATTACATGCTACAAATGTTCATCAAGCACTTCAATATTCTTCCTAGAATTAATGTTTCCCTCAGCAGTCCAAAGGTCCCCACACCTTCACAGATCAGACATCCCCAGAACATAACACTCAACAGGTGCATAAACTTTTCCTGGTAAACACCTGAACACCTTGGTCGCCATTTCTCCTCATTAGTTCTCCAAACATAAACACGCTTGTCTTTGCCAATTACTAGTTGGATTTCGTCTGAAAATATAACTCTGGACCAGTCTTCTTCAAGTTTCCAATGAAGATGTTGCAAAGGCCCTCCGCTTTATTTTATTTCTGGCTGCAATGGTGATTGTCTTGTAAACCACTCTCCTAAGTAGCCATAAAAATGCAATCTTCTCTGGACAGTTCTTTTTGACAGTTTATATGTGTACTTCTGTTATATTCATTTGTTATTTCAGTCAAAGTCTTTCTTCTGATAGTTTTTACCACCTTTAATAGCACCCTATTTGTCCTCACACTTGTCTTTTTTTATCTTCCACCTTTCCCCACCCGCTTGTTTCCATTGATTTTTTCGAAATTTTGAGCTTGTTTCAAACGTTTTAAACTCTTATTTACAGTAGAACTATTTATCTTTATGATTCTGCATTTTTTTTTCATTATAATCATGTTCATGTAATCTCAGTATGGTCTTTTTCACAGTCAAATCTTGACCTCTACTACCCATGACACTTTAGCAGACAACATGTCAATATGTAAACAAAACAGTTACTTCGCTTACACAAATAAATAGGTGAATAGGTTTAAACATAGACTGCCACACTGCAAAATTATCCAACCCTTAATTATGTATTAACTGGAAGAAAATTAACTTTGAAGTTGTTGTCCCCTGAAAATAAATAACTTAGCAGCAATTTTGAGGACATAAATTTGGCAAATAAGTGTAATTTTGCCAATTAGTTACGATGGTGTCATTTTTATGGTCACTTAAATGATCAAAGGTATGTTGCGTTGATGTCGGAAGACAGATGATTTTATGTTATTCTTGATGTCGAAGAACGACAAAATATTTAAAGCAAATATCTATCTCACTGGTAAACAAAATCGAAACTATTTAAAACTCTAAAAGACAACAGGGTTAATTGGCAAAAACGTAAACAACCAAGCTGCAAATGCATTTTGTTGATAGAAAAAGCTTATAATACAGTCGATGTTCAACGGTCAAAATACGTTTGTTTCTTTTGTTTTTATTATTATTATTTTTTTTTTTTATTATTAGTTTTGTTTCTTCAAATTGATAAAAAAAGCGATTTGCTAGGTCTATATAGTTTACTCTTTGCTAAATATAAAATCCAGCAAGATCCGTCAAGAAGAAGATAATCTTGTAACAGGACATTCTAAGCATAAATTTATGCGAGTGAGAGCTACATGTACTAAACCCTGGAGTAATCTTAATGGTTCTGCTGGTGGCAAAATTCCGCGTAATGAAAAGGACCGAATTAACGAGAAGTACTGCTGAGTAAACAGTCCTGTCTGTCTTTTTATGACTGAAAATGTAAATTGAGTCTGCGCATGACAAAGTAAACAATTGGACGTGTGTGCTATGTGAGCATTGTACACAATATAAAACGCATTTTAGTTCACTATCAGTACTGGTCACATCGAGGCAAATTATTTTGAATGTTGTTTTTACTTCGAAAATTAATGTTGAGATGCAGCACGACTAAACCAAGAGTTTGACGTGTGTCCAGCGAAGACAGATCACACTAGGCACCTGATTACTCTGATCAGAGGTTTAACTATGCGCTAATTGGGTAGCTTATGATCCAATGTTTCTTCATGCAGAGTGCGAAGATTGATCAGCTTGGGCGGATGCCCAGGCTGATCTGAGTCATAGCTAGGCTAACAAGTCAAATTGTTGGTTTAGCATTAACTTTCGAAGTTAAAACACCATTCAAAAGAATGGTGTTATTTGCCTTGATGTGGCCAGTAGTCATAGCGTACTAAAATACGTTTTTTTTTATATTGCGTACAGTGTAGAGACAGAACTGACTGCTATCTTGGCTTTTCGCTTCAACAGTTCTACTTATGACATCTAAAAAAAAGTAAGAGAAAAGTCCAGGGAATGCCACAATCACAAACCGCAGCCCTTCCCAGACCCCAAGAGGAAGAGAAAACCGACAAATCTAAACAAGCACAAACCGAACAAACGTACGAAAAGCACTAAGATTAGCTCTCTCTTCCCCAAGCGAGGTAATCGCAATACTAAAAGGACTGAAAAACACAAGAACAAAATGACACACGGAAAGACATAAAACAAATCGCCTCGTAGAATAAACCACAAAGCAACAAGGAGTAAGACTAACACCGGCACCACCGCCTTAGAACGGTCGGTAGAGCAAACCACCGGGAGGTTTAAAGCTCTTTTACAGCTAGCTAACTTCACCCTGGGTCCCGATGCTACTCTTAATACAGTAATACATAAAAATTCGGTTCGCATAAAGGCTTCCAACTCAGTCAATGCATCAAAGCGAAAACATAAAAATCAAATTAATCACTATAATAAACAAAGACGAGTACTCATGGCTAATTCTACTGTAAGCCAGAGTAAATGAAAACCAATAGTTGAACCACGGCGGGCCAAGCCAAAGACATATCATCAAGCCCCAACCCACTGGTTAAAGTTTTACGAAGAGGCTGTCATTGAGTCTGAGGCCCGAACCGCCGTCGTGCAATTAAAGAGTGAAGCATAGCCATCAACAATAATTGGGTTGACAACTAGGCATGCAGTCTGCCGCATAATATCCAGGCTATAGCCAATTCCCCTACAACGTCAATAAGTTTTCTGAATTGCTCCGAAAAGTTAGATTTTCCTACAATTTTTCTAAATCTGTACACTAAGTCACCGTAAAATTCGGGTTCCGATATACCTTGTTGCAGAAGTGTTTTCAGACTGACACTATATTGTTCTAACAAGGCACTGTGTCTGCGATAAAATTTCGAAAACGCCTTACGAAGTTTAAAATAACGATAGCCCTGCCTAAGAAGTTTGGCAGTAAGGGCTTTATTACGGTAGTTAAAGTCATTAAGATTTGAAGACTATGTGTTCCTCTGGTGTGAAATATGGATTTGAATTGTATTGATTCCTCATCATTGCCATATTATCAACTTTACAAATGTGCTGTTAACTCGTACCTGATAAAATAAAACGTTTGTTTCATATTTTCTCAGCAACTAATCTATGAAAACGATAAAAAAAAAACAGTTTTAGTATGATGTATAAGCACTATTTGCCATAGAGAGAAACAATAGATACCATAGAAGGGTAACAGTACTGAATATGTATAATTACCTGTTAACTTCGGTAGAAATTTGACAGTACTATAGCTAGATGAAAGCACGCAAAACAATATTATAATAATATCAAAATAATGACCTGAAAAAAAAAATGTCTTTGATATTTCGTCTCTTAGTTACCCCTTTATTTCTTCTTTTATATGGCACCACCTATTGCACTATGCCTAAAATAAAACATATGCAGACAGTAATAACGCGGCACTTTATTTATAATCTCTGACATCACTGACCACATCTACTCCGACATTGTGAACAACAAGTGTCAGAGTGCTTCTGATCATTTGAATAACCATAAAAAAGATACCAACGTCACTAGTTTATGAAAATGTTATATATGTTTAAATGTATTCGAACAAGAGACTTCTGAGCAACAGAATGATGTAACATTGCAACGATACCAAACACTAGTGTCAAAGGTAAATATAAATACAAATATTAACACTCGAAAACTCGATCTTCGCAGAAAAAAACGAAGTCGCCATTTTAAAACTGGCTTTGATCCTCCGGACAAAGTTTAAATTAATCTAAGGCAATACTTATTGTTATCATTCTATCCAAAAACGGGCTCTGTATTTTTTTTCGTTCCGCAGAGATGATCTATACAAAATAAAAAATACTAGACCCTGTGTCGCCATGTCTGTCATCGTTCACCTCCAAAATGAGAGAGCTTCCGACATCGAGATTTAGGTTTTAATGGGTCAGAAATGTGGATCTGGGATTCCTCAGAGGAAGACTGAGGTCTCAGATAGTGAGAGTTTTGCGCGGTAAAAAATATTTCATATATTTGTCAAAAATTGGCACTTTTGAGGCTTCCCTTCCCACTCATGGTCAAGAGGAGATAATACAGGTTGTGAGAGTGCAGTGCCTGCCACTTTTATAGCTAGAACTGATTTAGAAATATCTCCCATATTCTACAGCTGATAAGGATTCAAAGACAGACAGGTTTGACTATCTTCTCGTAGTGCTTGCTCTAACTTTCTGAATCAGGAAGTCCTGGCCTCCACACTAGCAGATTTGGAAGTCCTTGGCAGTCCTGGAATGCATCGCCACACAACGCTTTACAGATCTTTTAAAAGTGTCAAAGTCAAAAAGTGAAAGTTCAGTTATTCCGAGCTATAAGATTAGTGGCAACCGGGAACAGTAACTCGAAGATAAGAAGAGGGTGATGAAACAGATTGTCTTTCTTGTTGCTCTGCACTCACTGTCTCATTAGGAAATGCCAGGCCCTATTTTTGTGAAAAGTATTTCAAAATAGTGACTGCTGAACTTTATAACACAGCAAGCTCATTGGAATGGGGACAATCTGCATGAAATGTCAAAACCTATTTTGGTGAAAAATACAGGAAATGTCAGATTCGTTTGTTTTTATGTTGTTGTTTTTTTTTCTTTTTTTTTTTTTAAGTATTTCCAAATGTTGACTGCCGGATTTTTTTAACTCCGCAAGGTAATTGTCAGGAGTGAATTTGCTTGAAATGTCAAACCCTTTTGTTTAGTGAAAACAAAATCAGAATGTCATGCTGGAACAGTTCAAGTATTTGTGGATAAGATTGTCTGTCTTGTTCTAATGCATCATAGTCTGTCCATCTATGAAAAGTCAGACTCATTTTTGTCAAAACACTATTGTTAAATGTTTGGTGTCAATTGGAATGAAATGTCAAACCCAGGTTTTGTAAAAATATTTCAGAATGTCATTTGCTGAGCTTTTCATCCCTGAAAGTGTAAGTTCAGTATTCTGAATTAAAACAAATATCAGCAGGCTTTTTTCACAAAACAGGGCTTTACATTTCTTGTAGACTGTTAAGGTAGAGCTCGAAAACTGTATAGAATTCAGACACTTTTAAGTGCAGACTGATCTGGGTTTGTGTACTTTGCATAGGCGATAAGGTACTATTTTGCTTGTCGTTTATTCATCTGTATTATTGCTGGCTTAAGTAAGAATTTAGCAGACCGGTGCCAGTTAGGAGTAACCTGCTTTGTCTGAGGGTACCTTACTTTAAAGTGCGACAGAGACTGGCCCGCATAATTACCTGTCTAGAAGAGTGGAACATTTCCGGTTGTTTGTAACAAAAAGATACCTTAATTCATTAAAACGTACCTTACTGATGAAAAAAACATAACTGGATGTCTCATCCCTTTCTTCTAATCAAGATCTATACAGACTGATTGGTAGAATTCACGGGGCTTAATAACAGTATGTCATATCAACTAGGATATCGTGTCTTTCCTAAATTGTAGGGTACTATTTTTGCGGGTCATTGTTAAACCGGTAAGTTAATCACATGCTGAATGTCGCGTATGCCCTATCATGCTTCAATAATTCGCCAGGCAGATCACTACGATAAAACGTACAGTGTTTACAAATCGGAAGCTGCTGCCACTGTACGACCAAAATCCGTTAACTGCAGTACACAATTAAATAAAAACGTGTTCTTTTATTGATTTATATGACGACACAGTTGTTAAAACATTGAGCTCCCAGAAGGTAAGAGATATTATTTTCATACCTGCTTTGAGCGACCGTTAACCGCTCAGGAAAACAATTCAGCTGTTTCATCACTGATTTTTCACTGATTTGTTGTCGAGTACGAGTAGTTTTTTGCTTTTCATATTTCATGTGGCCCTTTCATCTGTTTTGTGATTCGGCGCGATGATGAAGCTTAAAAATCATTTATCTTTACCCGTCCGAGAAGTCTGTGCTTCTCTTATAGAAACTGGTGCACTTTTCTTCAGGTACTATCATTATGGTGACTTACGATCAGCTGCACAGCTCATGTTTATTCGTCTGAATATGGTGTTTTAATGCGAATATGACGTTTATTTTTATCAAAGATATGTAATGTACCAGTATTCATCTGACGTAAAGAAAGAATGACAATAAAATAATATAAGTCAAGTCGTGCAAAACCTGCTGAATGACATGAGGCCATTGAAGGCGCAAATCAGCATGCGTATCCTCACTGGTTGTTCGCTGCTTAGAATATATGATTACAAAAAACTTGCTGTATACAGAAAAACAAGCTTTTGATTGACTTCTGTGACTGAGCAGGCTGGGTTTTGTCTTATTTAGTCACGCATCTGCGAAAAAAAAATCTGATGATAATGTTTATATAACATGTGCCTATCATGCTATTGCTGAGAGTTTTCGATACATTTTAAAATCCAAAGGGCTGCAGAAAGTCAAATTAAAGAAGCAAATGGATAGCTGCTTCCTTTTTAAATGTTTTATTTACTAAACATAAGTAGGTTTGGCATCATCCGTTTTCAAGTTATGACAGGAACTTATTGTAAAAGGAAGTCTCAAAGTATTTGAAAACAAAATGCATGGTTATAATCATGACAAGATTCTAAACATGAGAGAACAGGAACCTAGATAGAGTATCTCCATCGGTGTTCCATTGTATCTCTCCACACCGATGGAGATCCGCCTGTAGTGCCACTGTATTGAAACATTCAGCTGCCTTAACTTTGGACATTACATTGTTTCAAAACATTATTCTTATAGCCAACAAAGATTATTTCTGTCATAAGCTCTATTTTCGCACAATTTCTATTCCAGTTCGTAGCTGGCTATAGTCATTATTTGCCATCACAGTCTTTTCCCAAAAATATCAAAGTCACATGATATGATGACACGACATGATAAGAAATTATCCTACATGAGTGCATGGTCATTTAAAATGAAAATTATGAAACGCGTCTTCTGCATGAAAGGACCACGTGTATGATAAGACTCTGTTTGTCATATGAATAATGTGTATTTCATCTTATAGCAGTGAAATGGTGAAAGGTTAACATTATTCAGAGAGGGAGACAGAGAGAGGGAGAGAGAGACAGACAGAGAGAGACGGACGGACAGACAGACAAACTCTCACTAACTAACAGTATTGCCTATAATTCCTACTATTAATCCACCCTACGTTTTTTAACTTTTTACTTTTTGTGGTGTTATCTAGAATATCTAGAATATACTAGCATCAGTTTCAGATCTTTTTCTACTATTTTTAGAGTCACTCTCATAATAATAAAATGAAATGGATCTATACTGTTTATCCGGAAGGAACAGAAAATATTTAAAACCTTCGTACGTGTTTTAAGGTGAACGGCTACCTTTTTTTTCATTTGATACATAAATAGACTTCCCCAATCCCGGACATACGCTTCTACCGATATTTCCTTCGTTCAGGCCTATGGGCATGATGGGCGAAGCTTGCTTACCAAGAAATGCTTACTATCCGCGGACGCCTGATTACAGCCTTTGTTCTGGGGCCCATGTCTGTTGGTCTGAACATTCTAATTCGTCATTCGTTTATGGATTTATGAGTTTGGATTACGGCTTTGGTACCATGACCGGAACGACTTGATACTCTTGTTTATACGCAGCTCAGCGTGCATGTTTACTGCCGAGCTCTGCAGCTAATGATTGTGTACAGGCGCGGCTACTCGTACAGTGAGCATAATAATATGACTTGAAAAAGTGCATCAGTTTCTATAAAAGAAGCACTGAACTCCTAGACGGGTATTGATAAAGAATTATAAATAAAAACATGAAAGGTAATGTTTTTACAGCTGTGTTGGCAAATACAGGTAAAGCTATACAATAGCACATTTTAATCTTGTTGCATGCTGCAAGTAATGAATTTTGGTCATACAGTGACAGCAGCTTCCGATTTGTAAAACTATATAATGGTCTACTGTGAAATATGGTCGGTCGGAGAAAAAAAAAGACAAAGTAAAAACCTCTCGTTGGGATCGGGAGAGCGAGAAAAATGGCTCAAAACTCGAAAACGGGAACTTCTGCCGAAATCGGGAAATATCACATGCAAACGGACCCAACACTTCCTTCTAAGTTTCGAGTCAACTGGCCTTTCCATTTTTGGAGTAGTTCAAAATAGAATTTCAAGATAGTGGCTGTGTTGGATTTTTTATCTGAACTATTTTAGCACAGGCTACCTCGATACTTCCAATAAGTTTTAAATCATCTGGCCTTTCCGTTGAGAAGAATTTCGAAATAAATTGTCAAGATGGCAGCAGTTGCGGTCATCTTGGACTTCCGATCGGAACTTTTTCACTAGACATCACCTCGGTACGAGAGTCCTGCAAAAAGTTTTGTCACTGGGTTCGGATTACTTCAGTGCTACGTTTTGTCAAACATATTTTTATTACGAGCAACCTTCAAAGTATTCCCCCTTTACTGAAACACATTTTTGTAACCTTTTTACCCAGTCGCGAAAAGCAGATAAATAGTTTCTTTTGGTATCTGTTGGTGACATTGATAAACAGCGCTGCCAAGAGAACTTCTCGACGTATACTTATTCCCAGAAAGCATTTTCTTAAGCCTTGGAAATAAAAAGAAGTCACAGGGACTCAGGTCAGGTGAATAAGGTGGATGGTTTAAAACTTTCATCTTTTCAGACACCAAAAAAGACTTAATAATCGCACACTTATGAGAGGAGGCGTTGTCATGTAAAAGGTGGGCTCCTGACCATCCTTTGCTTGGTCGGTTCTTATTTTAAAACTCTTTCACTTTCTTCAGTACAGAATTCTTGTAGAATCGGCCAGTGACTGTATGACCAGATGGACAAGGCACTTGAACGACTGGCTCACTTGAATTAAAGAAAATTGCGTACACCATCTTTTTCGAACTTATGGTTCTCTTGGCAATACATGGGCGTTTTTTATCTTTTCGCTTCCATTGCTTATTATCAGCCTTTCTTTGTGGCTCAAACATGTGCACCCAGGTTTCATCAGCAAGTTAGAAATAACCCGACTGGTACAGCCTGTGTATGTTTTCAAAAGTTCCTGGGCACATTTAAGGCGTTGTGCCTTTTGCTCCTCAGTGAGTAAATGAGGTATCCACTTAGCGCAAACCTTTCTCAGGTCCAAAAGCTTTTTCAGGATTGTTTGCACACTGCCTTCTGATATGCCGGTACAACTAGATATATCTTTGACAGACAATCGCGCATCCTGTTCGACCACAATCTTTACAGCAGCGATGTTAGCCTTGGTAACAGAGGTTTTAGGCCTTCCAGGACGGGTATCATCTTCAACAGAAAATTTCCCAGCTGTAAAAGTTTTAACCCACCTAAAAAACCGTGCGCATTGAAATGATCTGAGGTCCATATATACCAAACACAATTCATTAAATATCTGCTTTGAATCTATATCAAGCCTTATGCGGCATTTAATATAGCTACGAATTTCAGTCTCCTGGTCCATGTTCCAATGTAACAAATAAATTGGTCAGTGTATATGACTGCATCTATTTCAATTTGAAATAACTCGGTCAGTTGGAAAGCAAATTGAACGAAATAAACGGGTATCTTTAGCTATTTAACACACCATTCAAGTGCAGTGAAGCATTTTAAAATATACCTGGGATAAAACTAAGGAAGCCTATTAGTGAGAACTTTTTGCATGACCCTCGTATTTCCTAACAAGATTCAATTTGCCTTTCCGATCAGGAAAAGAAGCTCTATATATATTTTCAAAATAGCGGCCGGCCATAGAGGCCATATTGTATTTGCGATTAGGACTACTTTTGATCTGCAAGACACAAAATTACGTACTACAAACTTTCAAGTCTATATACCTTTTCAATATCGTTATCTCCCTTACCAGGTTCTCTTCAGTTGACAAATCTACAAAGTATATGTAATTGAATGATGGGGCAAGAAGCCGACCGGATAAAGACTGATAAAATAAGTTATAATGATTTATCGTTTTGATTTGCCTTTTGACGATTTGAAGTATTTTCCTTTTTACTGTATGTCAGTTTTGAAATGTGTATTATTCCGATAAATAACTTACAACTTGTAACTAATTTCCGTGCATTTTTTTTTTCAGTTAGAGTACTAAAACGTCTATAACGCCATACTTTTGCCTCGGATATCAATTTACGAACAATCCGATTTATCAAAAAGACATACAAACTGCATTTAAAAAAATAGATAAATAAATTCGCCATAAACAAAACAACATTCCAAGGATTAAAAATTATGTCATCTGTCACAAATGTTTCACCAATAAACAAAACATTACTTAATCTCTATAATCACGAGCGTGTGCTAAAAGGAGGTATATACACTGTCGGGAATTTCAACACTTACCTTTGATTAAATGGATGATTGAGCATCTAAATAAACTAATTAAACGCCTGCCTAATGAGAGGCACGCGCCCTAGTGAAGGCGACCTTTCGATTAGACAGCACTTTATTGTTTTTCAAAGCAAACACGGGGCTTCATAAAAGCTAAACTCGGCACGGGACATGCTTGAGGTGCTTCATGATAATACCAGCAAACTGTTTTAGCGATGACTCGGATTAGTTTGGGCCTGATCAGGGTTTTCGTTGTGACTTAAGCGGATGGCTATAACCCAAAACATTTGTCCTTTTTCTTGAAAACAGCTGTTTCTGAAATACAGAACGGATGATTAGGCTGATTGTAGACCTTGCTGGGTGCGCCGGTGATCTTATTAATTTTGTCATGCTTCGGCTCACTTATATGTCATGAAAACACGTTCGTTAACCTTTCAAACGATTGTATGAATGAGACAATAATTTGGGACAATACTCGAAAAAGATCGAATGAAAACAAAACATTAAATGCGACACGAATTTCTGATACAGATAGAACAGTCATTTCATGATTGTCATAAACATAACTGTGAAAATATCTGGTTATTAGATGATATTATCCAGACCAGGTTGGATATTTTCTGCGGGGATGTTGTCGATATTCATTGGGATTCACCTTACTCAGGCCATTCTAGTGGATCCCCGCAGCATGTGTTTGGTGGCAAATTTGGCGAGGCTTTCGAGAATTATCATCTGATACCAGCCTTATTGGTTACTCTGCACAAAGTAGACCTACTGTCGACTGAAACATCCATATGTAATTGTCATTACTGCTGAGGTATGTTTCTCAATTAATTATCATATCATTTATTTCATTGTTTAATATGTTTGCCATAACCAGTCCTTGTGAGTGTGTATCGTTGAAAATAAAATTATGGTCATTGTCATTGTTTAAGTATGATATTTCGGGTATAAAATATAAATCACACAGTTCAGTGGATGGTTTTTGCTAGTATGTTAGGGAAAAAATATTAATCTTGTGTCCTGAATTGATTAATTTAGTTTAAAGGAGTCTTGTTTGTACGTGAAAACAAATGAAATTGTAAACATGAACACGAAAGTTCAGCTTTCGGTAAACGAAATATTTCTTTTATTTTATGTCTCTGAGCAGTATTTTGACTATAAATACTATATTATTGAAGCAATAAATCCAGTTCAACACCGCAAAAGAAGATAATTTCACTTTTTTTTGTTTTTAATTGATATGTTCCCATCTATTATCTTTAAGGACCTCTAATATGAAGCGTACTGAAGATTTCCCCCACCCCCTCGCCCTAACCCGATTGTAATCACTCTGATAACGCTGATTCGAGACTTACCTGAACAGTTTGTCGCATGCGCACAACAATGTGAAACCAATCTATTGGCCTTTATGTTCAGGAGAAGGTTAAATAGATTTTCAAAATGGGAGCCGTGGTAGCAAACCTTGATTTCTGATTAAAATATTTTTAGTCATTTTTAACTACAAGTCGCTCTGATATTTTCTACCAAGTTTCGAGTCCATTGGCCTTTCCATTCCTGAGAAGTTCAGAATTGATTTTCAAGATGGAGGTCATCTTGGATTTGAAATCGAGGAGATTTAGCTTTTTTTAATCTACAGGTTGCCCTAATACTTCCTACCAAATTTCGAGTCAGTTCGTTTTTCGGTTCAACAGAAGACATTCAAAATATATTTGAAGATGACATCATGTCCATGCGAAAATTTTACCTATTTTGATCTACGCTCTGATACTTCCTACCAAGTTTCGAGTTAATGGCCTTACCATTCAGGAGAAAAAAGTTCAAAATAAGTATTCAAGATGGCAGCCATTTGGTTTTCAGATCAAAATGATTTTAGCTATTTTTTATTTACACTCTGATACTTCCTACAAAGTTAACCTATCCATTTTGGAGAAGCAGTACAAAATAGATATTCAATATGGCGGCCATGGCAGCCATCTTAGATTTCCGATCAAACTTGCTTCAGCTATTTTTGAACTACAAGTCGCTCTGATACTTCCAACCACGTTTCGAATCAAATGACATTTCCATTCAGGGCTAGAAGTATAAAATAGTGCTGTAGCGGCCATCTTGAATATCCGAACGAAACTATTTTAGTCATTTTTTATCTACAAGTCGCCCTGATACCTTCTACCAAGTTTAAGGCAATTGGACTTTCGGATCAGGAGAAGAAGTACAAGGCCATACAGGCTTCATTACAGGTCGAATGAAATATGTATGGACAGATCAAGTCCATTGCCCTTATAGATCTCTCTGTTTGACCCTATTAAGTGGTATTACTTCGTTTTTAAATGTGTTTGGTCTGCTACAATTACATAACAAAGGCTAAAACGGCCTTAAAACATACAAAACTATACAATATTCATTATATTAGTTACCTGGCCTTCTATGATCTGCCTAATATTATCAGTTGTGAGTTAGGGTGTATTAAGGTAAATATATAGAGTATTACAAAAAGATTGATAAGTCCTCGTCTTTCATGGATAAAACATTATCTTAGAGTTCCCGAGTCATGAAAGACCAACATGATACAAGAAAAGGTAAGAGAAAAGTCCAAGGAGTGCCACAATGACAAACCGCAGCCCTTTCCAGACACCATGAGGAAGAGGAAACCGACAAATCCATAAAAGGTAAGAGAAAAGTCCACGGAGTGCAACATCACAAACCGCAGCTCTTCCCAGACCCAAAGAGGAAGAGGAAACCGACAAATCTAAACAAGCACAAACCGAACAAACGTACGCAAAGCAGACTAAGATTAGCTCTCTCTTCCCCAAGCGAGGTAATCGCAATACTAAAAAGACTGAAAAACACAAGAACAAAATGACACACGGAAAGACATACAACAAATTGCCTCGTAGAATAAACCACAAAGCAACAAAGAGTAAGACTAACACCGGGACCACCGCCTTAGAACGGTCGGTAGAGCAAACCACCGGGGCGTTTAAAGCACTTTTTACAGCTAGCTAATTTCACCCTGGGTCCCGATGCTACTCTTAATACAGAAATACATAAAAATTCGGTTCGCATAAAGGCTCCCAACTCAGTCAATGCATCAAAGCGAAAACATAAAAATACAATTAATTACTATAATAAACAAAGACGAGTACTCATGGCTAATTCTACTGTATGCCAGAGTAAATGAAAACCAATAGTTGAACCACGGCGGGCCAAGCCAAAGACATATCGTCAAGCCCCAACCCACTGGTTAAAGTTTTACGAAGAGGCCGTCATTGAGACTGAGGCCCGAACCGACGTCGTGCAATTAAAGAGGTAAGCATAGCCATCAACAATGATTGGGTTGACAACTAGGCATGCAATCTGCCGCATAATATCCAGGCTATAGCCAATTCTTTTATAACGGTTAATAAATTTTCTGAATTGCTCCGAAACGTTGGATTTACCTACAATTTTTCTAAATCTGTACACTAAGTCACCGTAAAAATGGGGTTCCGATATACCTTGTTGCAGAAGTGTTTTCAGACTGACGCTTTATTTTTCTAACTAGCACAAATCGAACAAACGTACGAAAAACACTAAGATTAGCTCTCTCTTCCCCAAGCGAGGTAATCGCAATACTAAAAGGACTGAAAAACACAAGAACAAAATGACACATGGTAAGACATACAACAAATCGCCTCGTAGAATAAACCACAAAGCAACAAAGAATAAGACTAACACCGGGACCACCGCCTTAGAACGGTTAGCAGAGTAAACCACCGGCGGGTTTAAAGCACTTTTACAGCTAGCTAACTTCACCCTGGGTCCCGATGCTACTCCTAATATGGAAATACATAAAAATTCGGTTCGCATAAAGGCTCCCAACTCAGTCAATGCATCAAAGCGAAAACATAAAAATCAAATTAATCACTATAATAAACAAAGACGAGTACTCATGGCTAATTCTAAGCCATTGCTTTTTTTTTTTCAACAGCAGCATTTAATGTGTTGAAATTGTAATTAAATTTTAAGTGTGCTATTAAGCAATCAAAACATACTGTCAAAATACCAAGACCAGCCCTTAAGTCTGCACATGGTGTGTCCTGTTTCCTTAAACCATCCCCAAACACTGGACTAATAATGGATCACTATCATTCAGTGACATCAGTGTTTATTCATTTGTATACATTAGACGAATCGGCCTCTAAATGGCCTAGATCTGCCCAGGTATGCAAGCAGTTAGATCAGTGCCTTCAATGGATACTGTAGAGTATATGAACAAACATCGAAGGCCAGATAAAACAGTGTTGATGTTTGGCAGTGGCTGATGTCTGCTTTCACAGCTTGTAGATATGGCATGAAAAAGGCCTTTTAGCATTAAGCATCATGCAACTTTAGAATTTTTTGTTTCACCAAAAGAAACTGATAACTTCGTTAATTCCTCATAAATGCTATTTTTGTTACTTCTCCATAAAATACTTTATAGTAGCAATCCTTTTGCGATTACAGATTAAAACAAAAACGAAAAATAGCAGACTTGGTTTGAAAGATTCTGTTCATGAGGAATAATGAAACAATGCAACTTCTATTGTGCCCATAGCAGCTTTGAGCCAAACCCAATTTTCAAAGAACCAGAAAGTTAAATATAGGCACTACATTGAAGTACATGAGAATAGTTTACAGCATCCATACAAGCACTTAACTAAAGATGCTGCAATCGCAAAACGAACTGAATATACAGTTATCATAGCACAGTTAATTCCACAAAACTATCACAAAGAGTTAAAGGTTTTCCACAGTAATCTTGAAACGCAATCTATGGTTATAAATGTTATAAACAGAAAACATACTAACCAGCCTTATATAGGGAGTTCTTTCATTCTTCCTGACTGTGTTCAAAAGGGAGGGATCATGCTTTAACAATGACTGAATCACTGGCACGTGGCATTCTCTAGCTAGATACAACATGCACAGCATTTTCTTTTCTTTTTTTCTTAAGAAAATAATAATAATAAAAAACAAAACAACAAAAAAAAACAACAAAAAAAAAAAAAAAAAACACGTGTTCTCTTTTCTCTTAGTGATTCTTATGTCAGCATGTTTTCAGTAACCTCATTATGTTTTTTATGTCTTTATCAATATTTTTCATAGCTCTAGATAAGAGAGTATCCAGACATTTTTTCTTATTTCTACCCAAAACATATTGTGGATACCCATTAGATAACCCTTTGCCAGGCTATTCTAATTAGAACCAAAACATGTTTTGGGATAATATTTAGAGATGAAAAAAGTGCTTTATTACAAGCTGTGATTTTCCTTTTAATTGTAAATCAATAAATTCTGCATATCTGCACTTAGCTGACCAAAAACGCGAAGCTCAGAATGTGTCCACTATATTGTAAAGAAAATATTGATATTGATTCTCTATTTTCCCTGTGCACCTGCATGCTGAGTGAGCTTAATTATATCCTTTCAGAGAGAATTCTGAGGTGATCTAATACCAAATTGAAATTTTCTTGTGGAGAAACACAACAGACTATTAATGTCACTGGCATCTAAAGAAAATTAACACTTATATTTAAATTTAATTCTAAGAATCATTTTTGTACCTCTGACTACTACAGTGCTAGACAAAAAGTCCTTTTTTTCCAAGGGAAGGAACGACAACATACAAGTTACATAGCAATGTGGAAGCTAATACAGCCATCTTTGTTTACCAGCAGAAAATTGGCTCCATACTTTAAAAGTAACAGTACAATTCCTGGAGCATGGTCTTTTGTACAAGCTAGCATTAACGGTGACCTGAAATGGTCAAATGGGATAAATTTCTACATGTAGCTAAGGCTCTTAGGTTCTTATTTCTCTAGGAGTTCTATACATTTATGAATTAGAAGGGTATCCAGATTTTCTTTTTATTTCTCCATTAAAACCTATGTTGTTGATACCCTTAGAAGTGACTCAGTGAGACATTTCTAATATATTTAGGTACCCATAACAAAAATTTCTATGGCAAAAATAAGAAAAATACCAATACTTCTGGGTAAAATGCTACATAGGGAGGACTGAATCTAATGTTGATATAACTTGTGATCCAACCCCATTTCCTTGTTAATTGGGAATAAAATATGTTAAAACTAAATGCTACAAACGTTTTAGTGTTATTAAATTGGTAAATATCCTAAAGTTTTGTATACCAAAGTTTCTGAAAAAGTGGCAAATGCAAACATTGCAGGCCCAGAAACACTGACCAGGGTCTATGCTGTTCGCTATTCTACTAAATATTTTTAGAAATAGCTGCATAGAAAGTAAAATTCAGGCAAAACTGTACGGAATAAAATGTTTGAAATTTAAGGACCTTAACTGTACATTATTCACTAATTATTCTATACTTTTCTACAGATTCCAACCATGGTGCTATGAGATATAAAGCTAATGTAAAACAAGTTTTTATTCCAGAGTATAAGGTAAAAACAATAGGAAGAAAGAAGGTTTTAATACTGCACAAAAACATGACGGATAGTGCTCTGGCTTCAAGTGCTGGATGTCCCGGATCCATGCTCAGTGAGCAATTTTCTGGGTTCAAAATGCTTCTTTAGCTTCATACAGTTAATACAGTACTACATCCTTCAGATTACGGTTAACTGGAGGACACATGCGTTTGGGAAGGCATACCCTGTGCTGGATACTATATATCTGTCTGCATACTCTGCCTTTAAGATGAACTTGATCACTACCAAGCAATTCTAAATATTCCCAAAATAAAGCATAAACCTACTAATATTTATTTATTGTAATACTTTATTTCGACAGAATATAAATAATAAAAAAAAACATGCAAAATAAACGGGACTTTAATATAAAGAGGAAACTATTATTCGGCTAACGCTTGTTAAAGTACCCATAAGATTCGTAACCTACTAAGACTCGTAAAGCGTCAATAATCGGTAGCCACCACTGCATTGATCAGGGCGCGCGCCAAGTAAAAGATAAGGAGCAAAACGTACCCAAACGTTATTGCATATATAGGACGCCTCAAACCGTTGTGACGCAAATAGTATGATACATTTGTGTGTTGGCCGACGTTTAAGCTAGTTTAACTGTTTAAGGCTGAATTTATCATTGTTTTTGTGCGTCTTAATCAGTTGCGTTTTATTATCGCTATAATTTAATTGTTTGAATCATTTCAATCATTTCTTTTACTAATCAGTAAGCCAGGTAGCTTGAAGAGAACCTATATATACTCAGTAAATATTTTTATGTACTGCCAAACAGTAATCCAAGAATCATGAGGAAATTTCTTATTAGAAAGCGTTTTTTGCCTTTCTTCAATGATTTTAAATCACTGCATAGATGTTCCATAACAATATTGTGAAAAAAAAATCAGAAATTCAGCACAAGTAGAACTTGTTGAAAACTCGCACCCAAACTACCTATCCTATCGATTTTTATTTTCATAATTTGTAGGGAAACGGAAATTATCGATTTAATAAAAACAAAAAAACAAAAAATAAAACACAAAAAAAAAAAAAAAAAAAAAAAAACTGAATAGAACGAAACTTGGTGCATATGTATATACTGCCAGTCAGTAAGCCAGGAAGCTTGAAGAAAATTTATATATAGAAGTTGCCGTCAGACGCTAGAGTCGGTTCACGTTATAGATAAAAGAATTCAGCGACTATTGAGACAAAATTGCTCCTTTATGGTCCACCCTTTAAAATTAGCTCACTGTAGGTACTAGTTGAATATGATCGACTTTAGTAACATAAAAAATATAGAAAAAAAGGCTCAGTCAGTTACTGTGGTCTCGACATCCTTTGGAAAAAAAGGTAAGAGAAAAGTCCAGGGAGTTCCACAATTACAAAACGCAGCCCTTCCCAGACCCCAAGAGGAAGAGGAAACTGACAAATCCAAACAAGCACAAATCGAACAAACGTACGAAAAGCACTAAGATTAGCTCTCTCTTCCCCAAGCTAGGTAATCGCAATACTAAAAGGACTGAAAAACACAAGAACAAAATGACACACGGAAAGACATACAACAAATCGCCTCGTAGAATAAACCACATAGCAAGAAAGAGTAAGACTAACACCGGGACCACCGCCTTAGAACGGTCAGTAGAGTAAACCACCGGGAAAGAATTTATTCCTTTAAATGTAAATATTTTGTTCTGATTGACCATATCCTGTCAGAAACCATTTTTCCATAGTATGTTTGGGGTGTTGAAATCACCATTTAGGATGATATTTATTGAGACTTCTGATTGTGTAATTCACACTAGTTAGCTAACCTGGAGCATTGGGTCAGCTTATCCAGCGGCATGTTCTCCGTCCGACGTTCGTCGTTAGCTTTTCACATTTTGGACATCTCCTCGACAATCATAAGTCAGTTTGAGCTGAAATGTGATGGGAGGCATTTGAAAATTCAAAATTGCTAAAATCGTTCCGTTCCGAGATCCACGATGGCAGCCGCCATCTTGAAAATCTTCAAACGACATCTCGTCTCAAATCGTGTTAGATTGAGCCGAAACTTGATCAGTGCATCGGAGTGACATTGAGATTCAGAATGGCTAAAATCGCTCTATTCTTATATTCAAGATAGCCATCACTGGCATCTTGAAATTCTTCAAATGATGTCTCGTCACCTTAGCGCAAATAGTCAATAACGCCATTAAAATAATTAAGGAGTTAGTGACCTCTTGCGCTAAAGCGACGATCTCCTCCCAAACAATAAGTTGGATTGAGCCGAAACTTGGTGTGAGGCATCGGCGCAACATAGAAATTCAAAATTGCTAAAACCGTTTTGTTCCGATATCCAAGATGACCGCCACAGCAGCCAACTTGAAATTCTTCAAACGAAATTTCCTTCCAAACTGTAAGTCGGATTGAGCCGAAACTGGGGTGGAGGCACTGGGGAGACATATAGATTCCGAATTGCTAAAATAATTTTATTCCAAAATCAAAGATGGCCGCCACGACGGCCATTTTGAACCTCTTTAAAAGATATCACCTCCCAAACTTAAAGTCTGATTGAGTCGAAATCTGATGGACACATTCAGAATTGCTAAAAATGTTCCGTTCCGATATCCAAAATGGCCGCCATGGCATCTTTAAAATCTTCAAACAACATCTCCTGCCGAAGCCTGAGCCCAAACTTTGTGGGAGGCATTCGGACTACATGGAGATTATAATTGCTAAAATGGTTCTGTTCCCCGCCGGAACCTTTAGTCGGAAAGAGCTGAAACGTGATGGGGTGGAAATGGAGATTCAGAATTGCTAAAATGGTTCCATTGCAATATCAAAGATGCCAGACCGTAAGATAGTTTGAGCTGAAACTTGGTGG
This sequence comes from Anodontia alba, assembly GCA_964016985.1. Classification (NCBI taxonomy): domain Eukaryota; kingdom Metazoa; phylum Mollusca; class Bivalvia; order Lucinida; family Lucinidae; genus Anodontia; species Anodontia alba. Next base: position 89,979,903 of record OZ024828.1, on the reverse strand, counting down.
GAGGCTGTAATAAAGCTGGGTTCGTAATAATGTCAATTCTAAGAGGTGTCAGCGTTTAAACAAAGCTTTACTAAACATGCAAAGAAAGGTATGTAAACGACAAAAGAGAGTATAGAAAAGTGAGATGACAGTATGAGTTGGTCAACAGAGAGCAGTTTTACAATATCCCTACTTAACATTCGCACAAAAAATGATACAACTGCTAATAAACTACAAATGTTACTAGAATAATTTATCAGAGTCTAATAATATATTTTCTTAAAGAATATTGATGTATCACTGCTCAGTCACTGTCTGTTATATTATATATACATTTCTAAATAAGTAATTTGATCATAGTCTTTAACTGTGTTGATTCATATGCATATTTACTAAATAGTACCATTCACAAGTTTTCATACCACCATATACAAGTAACAGTTCATGAACAGTAATTCAGTAGATAGGGAACTAAACAGATGATCATATTCACTATACCGCAGTACGATTACAACGTCAATTTAATGAATGAAGGTACTGCTATTATAATTTCTAAATCGCTAACATCAACGTTTGATGTCTATAAGTTTCACTCTATCATAGTGTAGATAGATATGGTAACGTGACACTTGTTCTCACACTGTGATAATAAATGTTAGTAAATGCTTTTACTTCCCTTTAACAAAACTGTCTTTGTACGCAGATACCACACTACTGCTGTTAGTTTACAGATGCCTGCATAGTAGTCACCACTGGCCTAATTCATCAAAGGGACAAGAATGCTGTGAGAGCAAGTTAAGGACAACTGAAATATTTTGAAATATTTTCGTGCTTAAAATGTTCAAAAATATGCTCAAAGAAAATGAACAGATTAAAACGTACAAAGCAATTTACAGACATCATGCATGACACAACTATCAACGAAAACAAAAGCACTTGCAAGAAAACTGACACACATCAGTTCACTCATAAACAGATACCTTCTTAACCAGTATTTATCATAAAATAGCACATTTTCTACACATATTTATTAAAATTTCATTTTCTGACTGTCTTCATTTCCACTTCATAATAGCACAACTTTCGTCTATCAAACACTTCTCAATTTAATCTGTATTCTTGACGAATGATAATCCATCTTAACAACCTTATGTTCAGATCCTTCATCCGAGTTAACCTCTGTAGGGGGATATGATCACTCTCTATAAGAAATTCGTTACCAAATAAGTACTCACGAAGTTCTGACACGACTTTTTAATGGACAGAATTCTTTTTCAACAGTACTGTTTCTTTCTTGACGTGGTAGTAACATTTTACTGATGAAAATTATAGGATGTCTTTCTTTACCTTTTAACTGAAGTTACACGGCCCAAACCCATCTATCACATGCATCTGTTTGCAATATGAAATCATAGGAAAAGTCTGGATTTTGTAATATTGGGTGTGATACCAATGAAGCCTTTAGATCATTTAAGGCGCGTTCATAAGTTCATAAATCTCTGTCCATTTGACGTTGTTTGGCAAACCGTTTTCTGTTAGGTCAGTCAGTACTGCAGACTTATTGGCTAAGCGAGGTATAAACCGACGATAAAAGCCATTGACTCCGATAAAAGAACAGACCTGTTTCTTCGTTATAGATGCAGGCATATTTTGTATAGCCTCTATCTTATCTTTGGTTGGTTGTACTTCTCAATTACCAACAATATGTGCAAGGAATTCTATCTGCTGAAAAGCAAGCATGCATTTACTGGCCTTTGCTGTCATCCTAGCATTTCTTAGAACAACTAATATGATTCTAATATGTTCTAAATGCTCATACAAGGTGTCAATGAATAATGTCATCAATAAAAGCATCAGCGAAGTCTTCATAGTTCAAAAGAACTCTCTCATAAATCTGACAAATGAGGCACTTTAATTTATCATTCAAAATGGCATCACAGCAAACTGGTAATGTCCAAATGGAATGATAAATGCACTTTTTTCTTTTGATTGTTCTGTCAAGGGAATCTGCCAGCCATTTTGTCAAATCAAAATGATGTATTTTGCTTTTTCTAGTTTATTTATGATGTCCAAGCTTGGGCATAGGCTGTGAATTAAAGATAGTTGCCTGATTGAGTTGTCTGTAGTCAAGGCATAGCCTTATTGTTTTGTCTTTCTTAGGAACAACTACTATTGGTGAAGCATATAGACGATGATTTAATTAGCTATACCTGCCTCAATCATATCTTGGATTTCCTTCTGGACTTTTCTCTCTTTGCATATGAAATAATATAAGCCTTTCTACATACAGGTATATCAGAGGTCAATTTGACATCATGCTCAAGAATACTTGTCTTACCTGCAACTTCCGTTAGAACATCTTCAAATATTTCCAATAAGGTCTTGATAACATTCGTTTGTTTTTCTCTAAATGCTTTATTTATGACTACATTATCAAGTCCTTCCTGTGTTAGTAATAGAGGATTTTCAATACGTTCAGTCTGTAAATCCTTATTTTCAGCAGAACCAATACATAATACTGGCATTGTATAGGATGCTCTAGTTCACTATTTTCATCAGTCACCAGAATATTTATCTTGTTTGGCTCATCCATTGTTTCAGCTGATCTCTCAACCCATTCTCTGAGCAAATTGATATGAAATGTCCTCTTGCTGCAATTGCCTGTTTTGACATAATAGTCTACCGGACATTTGCTCAAGTATTTCAAAAGGCCTTTTCCATCCAGCAAGAAGTTTTTTGAACTAGTTGTTATCAGTATGCTTACTTTCTGGCCTGTTTTTAATGTTCTTTTGCAGGCATTTCTATCATAGTACCGTTTTTGTCTCTTTTTACTGATACACTCTTGTCTTTGAGCAATGTCTGGCATTTTCATGAGACGGTCCCGTGTAAGTCTTACTCTTTGTTGCTTTGTGGTTTATATGCTTCACTCTTTAATTGCACGATGGCGGTTCGAGCCTCAGACTCAATGACGGCCTCTTCGTAAAACTTTAACCAGTGGGTTGGGGCTTGACGATATGTCTTTGGCTTGGCCCGCCGTGGTTCAACTATTGGTTTTCATTTACTCTGGCATACTATAGAATTAGCCATGAGTACTCGTCTTTGTTTATTATAGTGATTAACTTGATTTTTATGTTTTCGCTTTGATGCATTGACTGAGTTGGGAGCCTTTATGCGAACCGAATTTTTATGTATTTCTGTATTAAGAGTAGCATCGGGACCCAGGGTGAAGTTAGCTAGCTGTAAAAGTGCTTTAAACCCCCCGGTAGTTTATTCTACTGACCGTTCTAAGGCGGTGGTCCTGGGGTTGTTCCTACTCTTTGTACTTTTTGTTTTCTATATGTGTTGTGATGCTGGCATTGTGGTCACCGTCTTCAACAGCTGCCCATTTTGCTTTCTGTTTAACTCGTTGTGTTGTGATGCTAGCATTTTGATCACCTTCAACAGCTGCCCATTTTGCTTTCTGTTTTTCTATTTGTGATTAAGAGTGGCATCGGGACCCAGGGTGAAGTTGGCTAGCTGTAAAAGTGCTTTAAATCTCCCAGTGGTTTGCTCTACTGACCGTTCTAAGGCGGTGGTCCCGGTGTTAGTCTTGCTCTTTGTTGCTTTTTGGTTTATTCTACGAGGCGATTTGTTGTGTGTCTTTCCGTGTGTCGTTTTGTTCTTGTGTTTTTTTTTTCAGTCCTTTTAGTGTTGCGATTACCTCGCTTGGGGAAGAGAGAGCTAATCATAGTGCTTTTCGTGCGTTTGTTCGGTTTGTGCTTGTTTGGATTTGGCGATTTTCTCTTTCTCTTGGGGTCTGGGAAGGGCTGCGGTTTGTGATTGTGGCACTCCCTGGACTTTTCTCTTACCTTTTTTTTTTTTTTTTTTTTTTATTCTACGAGGCGATTTGTTTTAATTTTTACCTGGTGTTATTTTGTTCTTGTGTTTTTCAGTCCTTAAAGCGTTGTATTTACCTAGCTTGGGGAAGAAAGAGGTAATCTTAGTGCTTTTCTTACGTTTGTTTGATTTGCACTAATTTGATTTTGTCTGTTTCGTCTTCCTCTTGGCGTCTGGAATGGACTGAGTGCAAGTTATATTTAATTTGATTAGGGATCAATGACCCCATCCTGGTCAAATCAAATACCGTTTGAGCCGGCGCTAGGGGCAGGGTGGGGTGGGGGCGGTATGCAGCCTCGTACACTACACTGTTGCATATGAAGAGACTCAAGCAAACTAAGTCTTCGATTTTCGTGATTTATGTGATCTTTGTTTCCGAAGGCAATCCTTTTTGAATTTCTTTTGTGATTGTGGCACTCCCTGGACTTTTGTCCTACCTTTTCTCTGGTTTTGAGAATATAACCAAGCATAGATTCACTTCGTGCTGCAACTTTTGCCTCTTTCCATCATTCTCTTATATCACTTAAGTGCCCCCTAATATGTCTAAAGCGGTTTAAAGGGTGAGAAGCCAGTGGAATCATGAGGTACTTCTCGATAAGCAAATAACAAATATTATAAAAGTGTATGCAATTCCATTAGTTCTTCTTGTACAAAAAATGTCAACATTCTTTTTTAAGTTCCAGTGAACCTCTTATCGAGACCATTGGCTTCAGGGTGGTAAGGTGTGCTTTTAAGCTTTTTAACATGCAAAAGTTTACACATTTCATTCACAAGATCAGATGTTAAGTTGCTGCCCTGGTCTGATAATAACTCTTTAGGAATACCTACCGTGGAAAATATGCGAAGAAGTGCATTAGCAGCTGTTTTTGTGTCAGTTGGTTTTAAAGGAACTGCCTCTTGATACTTTGTACCATAGTCCACTTAAGTGAAAATGTAAATATTGCCTCTCTTAGTTCTATTTAGTGGACCTATTATATCAATTGCAACAAGTGCAAATCGCTTCACATATTGGAGGTATTGAAATCAGATTTGCGTTTCTAGCTTTTCCTTTTGTCACACTTCTCTGACACTGTGGACATGATCTGCAATATTCAGCAACATCTTTTAATAAACTTGGCCGAAAGAAGTTCTGCAATAACATCTTTTAGTATGTTTTTTTTTTTATTTTTATTTTTTTATTTATTTATTTATTTATTTATTTATTTATTTTTTTTTTTTTTTGTTTCCTATATGACCTCCGAGAAAAACATCATGAGCAGCTTGCATTTAACTCTCTCTGTACCTCTGAGGTACAAATATCTGGTGCACCAAAACACCTCCGTGATCATAGAAACCTCTGAAGAGTATTTGTCTTTTTCAATGAAATGAGCGTTTCTACTTACTGTAACGGTTCCTTTCGCTAGCGTCCTTGCATTCAGTAGTGATTCCTCATTGTTGTTCAACAATCAATTCATCTGCACAGAGAATATCTTGCAGCTGCTTACCAGAACCTGTTGTGATGTTAGGTTCTTCAAGACAAAATTCATCCTGTTTCCATCTCTCGTCTGATTGTTGATTAACGAGTTCTTCAGGCTTACTTATCTTTGCCATATTTCTGGCGGTAGCTTGAAAAAACTCCGAGATTTCTGATTTAGAGTGCACATTCCCAAGGTTTCCTATAATTGGATGGGCAAAAGGGTTGCTCATCGCAAGAACATCGACAATTCCTGATATATATGTGGTAATTTCCTTTACCTATACTTCTTTACATTTTCTGCTAGAGTTACCTTTTTCTCATGTAAATCATTGGACTGAACAAGTTGTGCGGAAACAAATATGGCTGTACGTCCAGTATTTCTGGGTACAGTTGCAGGCTTACCATTGACAAAGACTCTTATGATGTTAAGTGAGACTTCCACGACATACAGGTATTTCTACTTTTGATAGAGTGCTTCTCTGGTGACTACAGCAAAGTATTTGCCTGTCTAGTTTTATTTCCTTGTTCATTCTGTGCTCTGTCCTTACCTACTTTAAATTGACATGATGCTATCAAGTGCTCTGTGCTGTCACATACTAGAGCAAGTGCCATGAGGGTCACGAATATCCCCGGCCGGTGCCATTTTTAATCATAAAATATTTTAAAGTCAATAACAATGATATAAGGCAAAATCAATAGACCGCGAAAAATAGGTCACTGACCCACATATACAAGGTCAGTCTGGGAGTGACACTGATCTATCATCCCAAGTGCACTTTTTCTAGAGTAAATAGTCTTCAGGACATGAAGCTACATCGCTGGACCATAAAATATAGGCCATTGATCTACACAAACTTGACAGGTCAGTCTGATAGTCACATTGATCCACTATATCAACTGTGATGTTTACTCATTAAATAATCTAGAAGGTATTAATTAAAATCACTAGACCATGAAATATAGGTCATGCTGATTTTTATGTACTTTGAGATCATTTTATGTAAATATGACACTTAGGTATCAAATAGAGGAAGATGTAAAACAAACTCACAGGGCTATGAAATATAGGCCACATACACCCAAATTATGATAGTCATACATCAAATTGTCTTCAAGATGTAATAAAAATTAATAAACCATGAAAATATAGGTCACAAAACTTAAAAATCTTAAGAAGCTATGGGCCCTTAGCTACCCATAGAGTGCCTGGTGAGAACTCAGACAGTGTGGATGCGCGGGCTGGTCTAGGTCTTTATTGGGTGAACGTGAGAGTTGTGGGTGTTGATGTGCTTCGGTTCATATTGCAAGGTATGTGCATAAAAATGTATATAAAAAGACTGTCACTAAATTTTGATGTGATACACTAAATGTTGTTGTGTCTGATGCCAATCCTTCTTTATTAAGAAGTTGTTTTTATAAATAAACTGCAATATATTACTATATTAGGGTATCCTAGATTTTGACCTTTAGCCCCGCTCCGGGGCCTGACCCATGGGTACATAGATGTAGAAAGGAAGAGAGAACCCTCCAAGGTACCCCCATACTAAATATGATTTTTTTTTTTATCAGTGGCTGCAGTGTTCAAAAGTAAAACTTGGTTATAGAAAGGTTAACGGACGGAATCACAGACAGACGGACGGACGGACGGAAGGGCGGACAGACGAACAAACAGACGGAAACGACGAAAACTATATACCTCTTTGGTCTACTTCGTATTCCGGGGTTATTGTTTGTTTGTTTGTGTTGAGGTTTCACGGCCCAGTCAACCCAATGGGGTCATGTCGAGCGCGGTCAGTTTACCTAACCACACGTTTACTGGGCAGGCTTAGTCCTCTAAGCGGTTAACCAGTATTGTGCACATTCTTTCGCCAGAGACTGACAACTGCCCTTCTTGAATCAGCGGAAGGGAGAGAATGACCGTAGAAAATATTTCATTATCAATCTCCACGAAAGAATGTTGCCGACCTCGGCGGGGGTTGAACCCGCGACCTCCTGGTCTCCAGTCGGACGGCGCATCCAACTGAGCCACCGGGGCCGGCTATGTATGCCGGGGTTATAATTAAGCACTGGCGCTTACCCTTTTATGATTGGAATCAGCCTGATTCCCGGGCGCTTGACCTTTTTTCGTCTGAAATAACCTTACCAGGTTTGTCCTGATAATGTCTCTTTTGGTACCTCTTATATTCTGAATCTTTGTGTGCTGTCTGATAGGCCTCTGCAAGATTAACTAATTCTTCAACCTTTTTTGGTTGGTGCTCTCGCAACAAATCTGCAAGTCATGGTCTGAGCTGAACATCAACTACTCTCATAGAATTAGATTTACAAGTTTGTGAAAATCTTAATCTATAGATTCAGTTTCATTCCAATGATCGAAATATCACCTGAAACGTACACAGAATTTTCTGTATGTTTCACCATTTGATTGTTTGCAACTCCGTAATTTCTCTCTGTATGCCCATGCATTAAGACAGGTATACCCAGGCATTAAGACAATATCTTTCTAAAATGGCCTTCTTTATAGAGTCATTTTTTTGTTTTACTTTCTGTGAGGGTCATTCTAGAAAACCCATCTAATGTTTTGCCACTTAGCTGGGGTATAAGATGCACTGGCCCTTTGGTTTTTGGCTATTTATGAACTGTAGCCACTCTCTCAAAGAGTGTCAGAAAAACCTCTATATCTTGACCCTCAATGAATTAAGGTAACTTTACTTTACTTTGACTGTTACATCATGAGTTGTTGAGTCATGGATAAAGTTTTCTTTAGGCCAAGCTCTTTCTCTTAAATTTAAAGTTCTCTGAAGTTTACTTTTCTAGCTCTCTCCTTATTTTTAGCCTCTCACAGCCGTTTTTCCAGATCTCTCTGCTATTTTTACTTCTCTTCCTGTGTTTTTCTCTCAGTAACACATGACACTGACCAACATCATCACCCCTCTCGATCAACTTATTTAACCACTTGGTTGTTTTGTCATAGGCAATGTCTTGGAATTTATATTTTAAGCTAAATGAGCAGCTTAAGTTGCTGCCACTATTGTAAAAAGTTGAGTACGTAATAATGTCAACTCTAAGAGATGTTAGCGTTTAAACAAAAGTTTGATAAAACAATGCAAAAAAGGATATGGGAATGACCAAAGACAGTGTAGAAGACTGATAGGAAAGAATGAGTAGGTCAACAGAAAGAAAATATGTAGTTTTAAAAAATCTCTACGCACCATTTGCACAAACAATGATAAAACTGCTAATAAATTACAAAAGTTACTGCAATACCTTATCAGAGTCTAATACTACTGTTTCTTAAACAATATTGATGTATCACTGCTCAACCGCTGTCTCTTGTATTATATATACATTTTTAAATAAGTAATTTTATCATAGTCTTTAGCTTTGTTGGTTCATAACATATTTACTAAATAGTACCATTCACAGGTTTTTTATACTACCATATACAAGTAACAGTACATGAAACAGTAATTTCAAGAGATAGAGAACTAAACAGATCGTCATATTCACAGTACCACAGTACGATTACAACGTCAATTTAATGAATCAAGGTACTGCTATTATAGTTTTTTAAATCGCTAACATCAACGTTTGATGTCTATAGGTTTCACTCTATCATAGTATAGATAAATACGGTAACATGACACTTGTTTTCAGACTTTGGTAATACATGTTAGTAAATGTTTTTACTTCCCTTTAACAAAACTGTCTTTGTACGCACATACCACACTTTTGCTGTTAGTATACAGATGTCTATTAAGTAGAGTCACCACTGATCAAATTTATCTGAGAGGCAAGAATGCTTAAAGGACAACCAAAATATTTTGAAATATTTTCGTGCTTAAAGTATCTCCAAAAATTACGTTCACAGAAATGTTAACAGATTAGAATGTAAAGAGGAATTTACAAACACCATGTATGACACAACGATCAACGAAAACAAAAACACTTGCAAGAATTCGGTCATAAACAGATAACTTCTTACCCAGTAATTATCGTAAATAGCACATTTTCTTTACATATTTATTAAAATGTAACTTTCTTACAATCTACATTTTCACTTCATTATAACACAACTTTCTTTTATGACAACATAAACACTTCTCAATTTAATCACCATAACAGGGCCTTTTTGCAAAGGTGTGAAAAGATTAACTCAAGGTTCATACTGAGTGATAATTACATCTTACTATTGTATTGGTATATTTACCACAAAGCGACACACACTGTACAGCAGGTGCTTAATGATAAATTGATTTACTGACGCATCACTGATATACTACGATACATAAATTTGTCACATATGACCCCATTTCAAAAGATAAAATATTAAATTTATCTAAGAAAAAATAAAATAAATAAATAAATAAAACAGAAACAAATCTATGCTAATTAGCTTTTGATAGCATATCTGCAAGTACATTTGTTTTACCTGGTATATGTATAACAGTGAATCTGTATTCTTAAAGAATAAGACGCCATCTTCATTACCTCATGTTCTGGTCCTTCATCCGCATTAACCACTGTAAGGAGAAATGGTCACTCTCTATAAGAAATTCGTTATCAAGTAAGTACTCATGAAGGTTCTAACACGACTTTACTATGGCCAGACATTCCTTTTCAACAGTAATGTACATTTTTTCACGTGGAAGTACCTTTTTTACTGATGAAAATTATAAGTTGTCTTTTCTTACCTTTTGACTGAAGTAACACGGCCCCAAACCCTCTATTACATGCATCTGTTTTCAATATTAACTCATAGGAAATGTCTGGATTTGGTAATATTGGGTATGATACCAATGCAGCCATAAAGTCATTAAAGACGCGTTCATGGATCTCTGTCCATTTGACTTTGTTTGGCAAACCGTTCGCTGTAAGGTGTATGTTTTAATGACCTGTTACAACGTTAGCAAAGGCTTATATAACGCTGTAATAATCGCCTTCCTGAATTAATATACAATATGTACCATCATAGAAATATATATTTAATTTGAATTTAATAAAATAATAAACATATTTTGAGAGTAAGAACCGGGCGGATCCTATAAGGCATTGTTTATTTATTTAAAGAGCCTCTTCTAATTCGGCGCACTCTCATTAATGCCATACAGAGAAAAATTGTTAAGACAGTCTTAGTGTCCTAGTGTAATAGTTTTCGTCTTAGTACATTATATTTATGTATTATATTACATTCTAACACCCCTGCTCGTGTTGTTCCTTATTTATCTTCACATTTCTAGCCTCTAAGTTATTTGAGCTCAGGAATTTCGTCGCGCGCTATCGACGGGAAACCAATCATGTTTGCGAAAGTTTCGCCCCAGATAATTATTGACGCTAGCTTACATTGGCCGAAACACTCATATACATAATAAATCATAATATGAAATAGGTGCAACCTAATGAGCAACCAACCAATTTGTGACTTTCCAAAAATAAGGTAATAAATAAATAAAAATGGACTTTTAAGTTTCAACAATTTGCGGGGTGGTGGTGAGGGTGGATGCGGGTGCATCTTATTTACAAGTATTCCTCAACAGGTTTTTTAAATTCAACAATACAGAAGCATGCATTTTTAGTGATTTAAGACTGTATTAAAAGGCGGGAAAAGGCATTTTCATCCAAGTACAATGAATAAGTTCCCACTGAGTGACCTCAGTATAAGTTTAGGGGGTGACTACTTCCAGTTCCAGCATAATTTCTCACAACATTCACCAATACTAAACTGAGCCAAAGCATGACAAAATCTATGGCAACCTGTGAGGTTTTGTCCATTTAATTTATATACATGCATTTCAAATACAGATATACCTGCTAATAAACACAGATATCTTTATTTCATTGTTATTACAAATATCTCTAATTAAAATGCAGTAATATGTAATTGAACTGAGATATCTTACTGAAATGCAGATATCTGTACTTGAGAAATACAGATATCTCTATTTTCAATCATAACATAGAAATCTGCATTTGTATTAGAGACATCTGCATTTAAAAATACAGATATCTTCATTTCAATGAGAGATACATCTTGTGTAGCTGAAATTCAGATATCTGCATTTAAAATACAGACATCGCTAATGCCATTACGAAAACACGCCTATTCAAATATATAGAAAATTCCCCCTTCAAAAATTGAACGTACCTCAAGCACTTGAGGCTATTGGACTCACCACTGAGCTACCTGCTGTTGTCCGAGTTTAAGGGAAACCTAGTAGGCTGCAAGGGACTTAATTATGTTGAAAATAAAAGTTGAAAATAATCAGGTTCTTAAGAGAACTTTGCATTTAAAATTACAATTATATGTAGTTTCTATAAATGAAGATTTCTGTATTTGAAATACAGATATCTGTATTAGAAATACAGGCATCTCTATTTGAACGGCAGATATATTTTATTTGAATAATAATCATAGATATCCGTATTTCAATTATAGATAGTTGTATTTCAAATAAAGATATTTGTATTTCAAAAACAGTTACCCGAGTTTCTAAAATGTACTTATATCTTACTTAAATAGAAATATCTGCATTTGAAACGCAGACATCTGTAATTAAAATGCAGATATCTATGATTCAAATTCAGACATGTCCATTAAAGAACCAAAAAGAGATATCTGCATTTCAAATACGTATAAATACTCTGTATTTGAAATACAGATATGTGCATTTAATGTAGGTAGCTGCATTTAAATGCAGATACCTTTATTTAAATGCAGATATCTGCATTTTAAGTATAGATATCTGTATTAAATTGGTTTTAACCCAAACGAGCCACCATAAAAAACAATGAAATGACCTATAAAAAACACTTGTCCAAATGAATTTTAAACTAGTCACAAATTATGGCAATATGTGCAAACCAATCTGTCATTCTGCGAGTACAGACAGTTCTTAAGTGATAGCATTATGCTGCATTGAAATAAAACTCATCTGTAGATGAGGGAAGCAGTTACTGACAGTTCCTGGATTCACATGCAAGGTTGCTGTATCTCATTTATAACAGAAGTAATCTATAAGAGAATAAACTAATTCTTTGTAAATAAGAATTTCAACAGTTAAGAATTAGATAAACTCCAGAATTATTATCATAAAATGCTTCTCTTTTCTACAGATTATTTTAGCAAGAGAAAGTGAACAAATATTTTGTTTTATTTTTTTTATTCCATAAAAGATTATAGGACTAGACTACTGATGGTGCCAAGTATAAGATAATAAGAATGACACATGTATAATTCTTTTGTCATATGAAAGAACCGTTTATAGAAGTCTTTTCATTGCAGTTAGTGCCTTTTAACACACAGTAATAACTCAGTGATGAAACCTGATACAAATAAAGGAATGAAACTGTTCAATGGTGATTCTTACAAGAGTTATCAACAGAACAGTGCTTCCATCCACTGTCATTGTATGAAACAAAAAAAAAAAAAAAAAAAAAGAGAACAATAATGGTCTGTAGTGTTCACCTGAACTTAACGGATTTATATACTAAATTTCAAAGTTTCACAAAACTAGACTGTTCAAGATTTTTCTATAAATTTTATTTTAAAAAGACACATGATGGTTCTAAACAAACAACCCCCAGGCTTATAAATTGAACAATCTTGGTGCAAATCCACTTGACAAACTCAAACTCATCCAAAGTTTTATGACCGTCCTCATTACCTGCCCGTCTGATGAATAATTTGATAACTAGAAATTGTGTTTAAAAAAAGACACTATGCCTCCCAACCATATGCTTGCCTCTAAAGATAATACAAGGTAAAAATGGCCCAATCTACACAGGGTCATAATTCCTTAAACGTTTTTAAAAGTTAATTAGGTCAACTTCTAATCACTACGAATCTATTCATCAAGTTATGAGGCGCTAGCTTCAATAGTTTTTGAGATCTTTTGCTGGCAAGGGAAAAAGTTTGAGATATTTTGCTGGCAAGGAAAAAATGCCCAAAGTTACAAAGGGCCATTACTCATGAAATATTTTTAGAATTTATTCAAAAGAATCAGGTTATCTACTCATCATTATCAATCAATTTAATAAGTTTCAATGCTCTAGCTCCCAATTTTTTTTTAAATATTCTGCTGACAAGGTAAAAATGTCCAAAATTACAAAGGACCATAACTCATGAAGTATTTTTTTAAAATTATTTCAAAAGTTAATCAGATCATCTACTCATCACTATCAGTCTATTCATCAAGTTTCAAAGCTCTAGCTTCAATAGTTTTTGAGATACATGTAGTTTAATGAAGTCTCTATCAGCCAGACTATATTTTTGCCATATTACATCTCTGGGAGTCTGAAAGAGCAGGTAACTCATGCAAGTAGTGTGATCTGGTTGAAAACTTGTGCAAGATTTATGTCCAGCTTCATTAATAGCAAGTTTGATATAGATCTGATCATAAAACAAAGTCGCTGTTGCACGCTGCTTGGACAACATTTTCACCACAAAATGTGTATGGGACTTTTTGGTTGCTATAGCATCCAAGGTTTTCATTGAGTTACCATGAAAAGTGAAGCTCCACCAAAGGCATGCTATAGATAAGAAATGATTTAGATCGGCCTGCAGACTGCAGACATAACTGATTAAAGGTACTGACGGATGACTGATGGATGAAGAATGGACTACCACCCTATAAGCTCCCCATGAGCCTTCAGTCCAGGTGAGCTAAAAAACACACACAAAAAAAAAAAATCTGCAGTTCTACAAAGTTTCATCACTGGACTATCTCGTGTTATATTATTCAGGGCTCAATTTTTTTTCTTGAATTAACTCCTCCTGTAGGGCAAGTGGCCTCAAATTGTTACTTGCCCTTAGCTGTACTCATCCTTAGTCTTATATCTGGTACTAAAAAGAAACCTGTCCATAAAGTCATGGAATTTAGTTCACGTATTGAAGCGGGGTTTACTGTTGTTGTTTTGCTGCGGAATAGTAAACTCTAACAGACACCTTCTAGAATTGAAATTTTAACTTGTCCGCAGATTTTGACATCTTTTTTGTGACATTTTGGAGTGACTTTTAGAACTTTGTAATTATGCTAGGTAATCCAAATTTTTTCACTATTTACCCTTACTGCGATAAAACATACCTGTCCTGTTGGGCAAGCCGTTTGATTTTTTTTTCACTTGCCCTTAAAGAACATCTACTCATAAATATGAGCTGACAAGTGCAAATTTCAAGACCTAGTTATTACATGTAACAATGACACTTTCTGCAATGAAAAGATTTCATATAAACAGTTCTTTCATTCGACAAAAGAATGTCATAAGTTAGCAGTCTCACTTCAGTGAATATAGTTTTTACAATGGTAGTTCATCTACAATGTCTTTGAAGTAGGTCCATTAATATGTTGAAACCCTGCATCAGAGTTAAGCCAATGGCTTATTGAGCTCTTTCAGAGTGGCCACCCTCAGTCAGAATCAAAATTCCCCGACATATCACTGACTTTTCCCTGATCCAATTCTATTTTTCCCTGACCAAAATGCTGAAAATTTAATGGGCTTTTTCTCATCTTGCAGAAAATAAATGATTCATTCTATTTTAACACATACAAATATACCGCCCTAATTGTTCAGTAAAAAAAAATAAAATATTGTCAAAATTTTGGGCATTCATTTTCTAGAATGAGCATTAATTTGTAGCAATGCGGAGTGAGCGAAAAAAAAAATACAAGACTTTCAGTCACTCAAAATGGATAAAATACCTGCCACAGCCTAACAAGTTTGGGCCAAAATTAGGAATTTCCCTGACTTTCTTAGTATTTAAAATTTCCCTGATCATTTCGCAAAATTCCCTGACTTTTCCCTGATCTTTTAAGAAAAAGTAAGATTTCCCTGACCAGTGGGCACCCTGTATTTGGATTGAACTCATCAGGTCCGGTCCAGTAGTAGCCAAGTTCATTAACATGCACAAAGACAGTTCTGCTCATTATTTGTAATTCTGTTCATTTTATCAATACAGTAATAATTATACTGCTGTTGGATTAACTCATCCTGGTCCGCATGTAAAATGTCTTAGATGTTGGTGCAGAGTGCACAAATCCAATTCCCATATCTAGAGAGGCTGGTTTTATCACTGACTAACAGCTGGTAGTGGAAAGCAGAAAAAACACCTCTGGGGCTCCACTTTGAAGATGGAAAACCTGCAATTAAAAAGGATATGTTTTTCTTATTAGTCTGTTGTTCATATAGGGTGAGACTTTTCAAAGAAGGGGTGTACTGTTAAAGGAAAAAAAATTGCTCCAGTGGGTAAAAGCAATTTCTTTCCTTTAAGAGTAATCCCCTGTTGAAAAGGAAGGAAACACTTCAATGGCAGGGTGATGTCTTTTGGATGTATCCATTCACCTATAGGGATAAAACAGTAAAGCTTCAGGTTTTTCACTATTATATGCATAATGTTAAACTATAATACCCCACCATAATCGTGCTGCGGGCAGATAACTGTCAAACACTGACAAAATTTGCCCATTAGCAATTCCAAACCAGGGCTCCTTAATATCAATACATGAACCAAATTTGTTAAATCCCCTGACATATTATTGTCAGGAAACAAAAATATGGGCGTGTCTCGGGCAGATAACTCTGTCGAAGTTTGATGAAATTTGCGCATTAGCAATCCCAAACCAGAGCTCTACAATATCAATACACATACCAACTTTTGTGAAAATCCACTGATGTTTACTCAAGAAATTATCTGGACACTAAATATGGATGGACGGACGGACGTGTGACAGACGGATGCAGACACAGTGACGTCCAACGTGAAACCATAAAACCCCGCCATTATCGTGTGGCGGGGTCTAAAAAGTGATGCATGGTTCATTTTATAAAATCATAAAGTGAAAAGGGATTTACATATAAGATATTTCTGCTTACCATTCCTGAACAAAACTGAGCATGTCATCAATGATCTATGTGATGGTCTTTTCTGGCATATCCCCTTTCAGTTCCAGTGTCTTGAAGGTCTTCAGTGGCTCGAATAAAATTCCTGAAAAATATAACCACACATAAATTAAATGTCACCTTATGTCAGTTGAATCCTTTTAACATAATAAACATGGTGGCTTGAAGCTTAATTTTGCTTAACATATTAAGATACTTAAACTGTGTTGTTAATTATATGTACAGTTGACTCTCGTTATCTCGAATTCCAAGGGACTCTTTGAAATACTTCGAGATATCAGTAGCTCGACATATCAGATTTGCAGAAGTGAGGAAAACATAATTCCAACAACCACATTTAGCAAATTTATATGTAACTGGACTTTTTAGTTTAGAGATATATTGAAAATATTGTGGAAATTGTGGACCAATTTCTCCTCTTTTCAACAATATTTTTTTAACCTGTTGTAAGATTTTCATGTTTAGCCAGGGACAAGACTTTCACTTTGAGATAAGCGGTTATTCGAGATAAGCAAGGTCCAGATAACGATCAAATGTACTGCAATGCTAATGCCGGCAGACCTATACTGACCTTTCACATATGGTACTATTTTCATAAGTTATGTACTCTGCACACACTTTGGTATGTGTTGAGCAATATATTCTAGTATGTACTGTGCACATATTCTGGAATGCTTTGCACATATTTTGTTATAATTTATGTGCTGTGCATAGGGCTGGCTAATCAGAGTTGAAAAGATGATTAATATGATAATCAGTCCTGCCATTGTGATCGATAATCGATTAGTAATCACTGAAGATTTGGTCATAATTTTACCTGTCGTCTCAGCATGACTTACCATATGTTATACTTTACTGTACTTTACCTTGCCCTGACAGGCCTGAACAAACAGTGTAGACCCAGATGAAAATGTGGTGTCTCATCAGGGTATACACTGTTTGCCACTCATTCAGCTATTATTAGATACAACATTGTAGAGGCGTAACAATTCATTAAAATTGTATCGTATCACGATACTTTTTCTCACAATACGAGTATTGTATCGTGGGGCTAGTATCGCAATACCTGACAATACGCCCAAAAGTACAATTTCCAAAGAAAATAGTAGCTTTAACATATTTCAAGACCATTTTTGTAACAAATTACAAAGATCTAAACTGTTACTGAAATACACTGATCACTTATATGACAAAATGGGTCATCTTACACAGGCATTTTTACACAATAATGAACCTCTGAGATGGTTTTGAACCTGTTTTCCAAGAGTATCAAAACTTTCAACCTCCGACATGCATGAAAGTAGTATCGTGATATGCATCAAATCGTTAGGCAAGTATCGCGATACATATTGTATCGTGAGCTGACTGTATCGTCACAGCCATACAACATTGGGTAGTAAGTTGTACTTGTTGAAATTTTAGTTAAGTATGGTAAGGAGTTGAGGTGTCTGAATACTATGGGTAAATATTGTAATGTAACAGAAACAGAAATCAAATGATATTTCTTTGTCCCAACTTGCTTTTTCACACTTGTAAATACTGTTAAATGTGGCTTTAAATCTTAGCACTCTGGGTAAAATTACAGCAGACATTTTAAAATAATTTTCTTATTTTCCCAGAAAACAGGTTTAGACAGTTTGCATGTAATGTCAAAACCTGCTTTACGGGAAAAGTAAGAAAAATATTGTTATTGCCTTTGGAAAAGAAATTGCAAAACTTCTGCAACAATGCCTCAGGTTCAGCCAATTAAAGAAAAATTTTCCAACTTGCTAGAGTTAGCAAGTGATGGAAATTGCAGCTTGCTTTTTGATCAAATTAACCAGCATTTAGCAAGTTGGCAAGTGCTAAAATTGATTCCTGCTGGCGTATCAGTCAGTAACCTAGAGTATAGTGGTCTGTCACATGGAGAGTATACCGGAATATTGGTCAGCGACAGAGTAAACCCAGACCTATGGCATGTTCTCATAATTCCGTTCACCTTCTTAGAATAATATGAAAACAAATCTTTCTTAAATTTATGCCACATTAAAATTAATAAGAAATGACTAACATTACAGTTGATTTTGAAGAAAATCAGTTTTCACTTACAATTTTATGCATAAAAATCAAAATTTATCACAAAATGCTAAATATTTGGAGTATCATTCAGTGAATTTGTCAATGATGTAGGGTATGGAAAGTCTGGAGTTTATGCTAGAGTATCAACATATTTATGTATGGCCTGAAATATTATTGTGGAAAGTCATGTTTAAAAAAAAAATAAATCTGTGTGTTAGTTAAAAGTACTTGGTTTGTTTGTGTTGAGGTTTTACGGCCCAGTCAACCCAATGGGGTCATGTCGAGCGCGGCCAGTTTACCTAACCACCCTAACCACACGTTTACTGGGCAGGCTTAGTCCTCTAAGCGGTTAACCAGTATTGTGTACATTCTTTTGCCAGAAAAAGTACTTGGATTGAATAAGATCACGGTCTACTTAATGTTGAATCTGACAGCTGGAATGCCCCCCAACCACCCTCCCCCTGCGGGCCCCCATAGCCTAGTGGATAAGAGAACCGACTCTTAATCCATTAGGTTTCTCACTGCTGCGGTTTGAGCCTCCCTTGGGTCATATGTGGGAAAGCCAAGTTCTGAATATGGATGGTCAGCCGTTTTTTGTTGTTTTTTTTTTTCTGCAGATTCTCCGGTTTTCGCCCACTTTTGAGGAACGATCAGCTCGATTTAAGTGAAATATTCTTGAAAGGGCGTAAAACCCAAATCCCCCTCAAATTACCGTTAAGAACTGTTTGGAAAGTCTATTATTTTCACTCTAGATATGCGATAATGCTCAGATATCAGTGGAGCTTTTTCTACTTTCGTTTCAACCGGATGTCAAGTTGCGCGCGCGCAAGGTATACGTTCTTCTGGAATACCACCGAAAACACTAACAAAACTATTGTGTGTTTTATTCTTACCATAAAATTTCGCCTATGCCTGATTTTTATTTGTTTTTTGCATGGAAACGTGATATCTGTTACGTTTAACAGTTGCTGTCACCGGGTGATTGTAAACAAACGCTGTAAACGGAAGTGACGTATTTAAAGGTTCATATTCACAATTTCCGGTTACACAAAAAAATCAGCCTTAGTATAGCAATTTTTGAATAGAACAGAATACTACCATAAAGCAACCAACTCTCGTTGTCGCCGCTTCGCGGCAACAACTCGTTGGTTGGTTGCTATTATGTATTAAGACAGAAAATGATCTATGAACATTGCAGTTCTTTATTTTACCATATGAGTTCCTTTGCAGGTTATACCATTCAAACACATTCGTTTTACTTCTTGTTACCATCGTGTATTCATTAACATATTCGAAAACAAAACAGTCGGTTAACATTTTCGTTTTGCTGTTTTATACCTGTCGTTCTTAATTTCATCGCAGTAATATATATATATATATATATATATATATATATATATATATATATATATATATATATATATATATATATATATATATATATATATATATATATATATATATATATATCCTATGTTAATGAACGAATTGCATATATATATTCCATCGTTTTTATTTTTTACATCGTCAGACGAGTCGCATTATTTATCCGCCATTTTGAATATTCGTGATCGAATTTTGTAACTACGTAACCGCGTGACGTAATGCTTAAGAGGTATTCTCAGCTAACAAAGGGGAAGTCAGGTAATTCAAATAATAATAATAATCAATAAAAAATCTCTTTTATGCAAAATTCGCTCAATGAAGGGTGTTAGAGGAGAAATAAATTATTTCGAACCGTGCTCAAATGCCCCAGATTAAGCAAAGCTTTTCACGCAAACACTTAATTTGCACATACGCACTGAAGAAATACGAACGTTTATCGAAACTCTTTTCTACGTTTCGGCTAATAATCTGGCCTTATCGAAACGCTGTTTTCCGTTTCGGCAAATCATTTGACCATTTAGCACCGTTTGTATGAATAGACCAATCGAATCATAAATAACTGTTGGACCGTATTAAACCATGTTTTTACAACTAAAGTAATATGTATCTACGTATTGAAATTGTATTTATTTTATTACATTTTCTTGTTTTTTGGTGAAACAACTGTAATAAAACAATTATAATTAAGATAATTTGGTATTTTCGAAAGAATAAACATGATTAATTATTATACTTTGTGAAGCCTATTAGTTTTACACTACAATTATGACAATCAACGTCTTTGACAATTAAATGATTTAGCGCTTAGTACTCGGTATAAAATATTTAGCATATGACATTTTTAATATTTTGTTTTCTTATTTTTTCCCTAAAAAAAAGATTTTGGCATTTCATACAATTTGTCTCCAAAGGATTTGACATTCCATGCAAATTGTCTCCAATGGACACAATTTGCATAAAATGTCAAAATAGAAAGGAAGGCAAAATGATCAGGAATCGATACAATTATCCCACACCCCCCATCAGAGACATCAAAGGGAAAGAAACACAAACACGAAATAACTGGACCCTAATTGAAACATCACTAGTGGGGGTGGTCGGGTGGTGCGAAGGTGCTGTGTATCTTACATCACTGGGGCGTCCAGCTGATATTGGCTTACAGTTGGGCAAGGCCTGCTATCCTTGTAGTGGGTAAGGGTAGAGGGGGAATGTTTTTATTTCTTCTGTTTCTTCACTTTCTTTCCTGTTCCTCTTTCTTCCCTGTCCCTCTCTTTCATCTCCTCTACTCTCTCTTCTATCTCTTTTCTCCCTTTCTCTGGGAGACGACACAAAATGACCCTCAAGGGTTGACGTGTCGTTAAACCCCAACACAATCAATCAAAAACATCACTAGCAGAAAGCCAAACGGACAGTTACTTTCCCACTAAGTGGCCAAATGGCTATCCAAAACAAACAGATGTAAGCGACACACACATTCAAAAACGAACTATAACAAAAATAAACCATGACAGAAAAACCTGTTTTTATGGGAAAATAATTAAAAAAATGCCATCAATTTGTCATCTGCTGAATATCCCCTGAGAGTGGTAACGGTTCGAATGATCTCAAATTGAACCAAGTATTAAGTTTACAATAATCGGAACCTTGTTGCACTTTCAATATCAAATTGCCTTAACCAAGAAAATATTTATTTATTTTATTTTTATTTTTTTTTATTTTATTTTATTGTATTTTTTTTTATTTCTATTTTATTTTATTTATTTTTTATCTTTTTTTTTTTTTTTTTTTTGCATAATTTTATATGTATATAAATGTCTACGATTCACCATTTGAATCGGTAGGGTTTTCCTCACTTATTTTGTTTTTAAGATATGCGGTAAAAATGCCAGGGGTGAAAAAGCCATATGCAAAAATGTCAGAGGAAAAATGCAATATGTAAAAATGCCAGAGGTTACCTGGTAAAAATGCCATAGGGAATAATCCCATAAGTAAAAAAGCCAAAGATGAAACTTATTATACAAGTTTAGTTCTTTATTTGTCTCATGTAACACAGTTTGACAGGCTCATGGGAAAAGGTGAAAAGATGCAACAAGAGTACAATGTATGTCCAAATAAACTCCCCCACACTATATATTGGAAGAGTCTAATTCAATGTTAGGCATG
This sequence comes from Anodontia alba, assembly GCA_964016985.1. Classification (NCBI taxonomy): domain Eukaryota; kingdom Metazoa; phylum Mollusca; class Bivalvia; order Lucinida; family Lucinidae; genus Anodontia; species Anodontia alba. The sequence continues at coordinate 89,958,092 of OZ024828.1, read as the reverse complement.
TCAGGCTATGTGATTTAGATACTCCTAGAGAAAAATGGCTGCTTTGTAAATAATGGATACCCTGATCAAATGCCGCATTCTGCAGTGTCTGATCTGGATCTGCACTTGTTTTTCCAATAACCTGTTTGGGGTCTCCAGATTAAAGTGAGTTAAACTATTTTGCTTATATCTAAATATAGCAGGTTAAATGTTAAACTTTACCACTCTCTGGGCTTATTCAGCAGACAACGAAGTGATGACATTTTTTCTTTTTCTTTTTTTCCAGAAAACAGGATTTGACATTTCTCTATTGAAGACAATTTGCATGAAATGTTAACACCTGTCATTTTGGGGGAAAATAAGAAAAAAATGTCATCAATTTGATATCTCCTGAATTAACCCAGAGAATCATCAAGGTTTAAAAATGTTAATAAATGACCCATACCATAAAAATGAACGAATGGCATGTGTGAAAATTAATCTAAGGTCATTCTTACACATGCTCAGTGAAAACTTGGATCAAGCTGTCCTTTCACAATCTGAACAGTCTTCTCTGGGCACTCTGTTGATAGACAACAATCTAGAGTTCAGGTGAAGACTGACCAAGTTGTGCAGATTTTCTGTCTGATCTTTGTCTTTGTTGGGCACGTCATAAAGTATCTGGGCTGCGCCATGCGAAAACATGTCTTCCAGCATATGCGGTCAGCAAAGTCCTAGGTCAGCCTGCACAACCATGCAGTCTGATCAGGACCTTATCTGTCTGCTAACAGACCATTGGATTCTACAGAATGTATGAACGAAGAGCAAATGGCTTTTGGGCTTGCACAGGATGTTCTGAATCTGCATACATGTATTTTGTGTATTTTTGAAAACACTTTTTTCCCTTCTGAAAAATATTCAGATTCCATATTACGAGGGTCGTTCAAAAATTTCTGTCACTAATAGGCTTCCTTTGTTTTATCCCAGGTATATTTTAAAATGCTTCACTGCACTTAAATGGTGTGTAAATGGTGGTTGAATAGCTAACGATACCCGTTTATTTCGTGCAAATTGCTTTCCAACTGATCGACTTATTTCAAATTGAAATAGATGCAGTCATATACACTGACCAATTTACTTGTTACATTGGAACATGGACCAGAAGACTGAAATTCGTAGCTATATTTAATGCCGCATTAGGCTTAATATAGATTCAAAGCAGATATTTAATGAATTGTGTGGTATATATGGACCTCAGACCATTTCAATGCGCACAGGTTTAGGTGGGTGAAAGCTTTTAAAGCTGGGAATTTTTCTGTTGAAGATGTCCTAGAAGGCCTAAAACCTCTGTTACCAAGGCTAACATCGCTGCTGTACTCGTACATATTATCACCACAGGATTTGATTTTCTATGCAAATTGTCTTCAGTAGAGATAATTTGCGTAAAATGTCAAAACATGTTTTATGGGAGAAAATAAGAAAAAAGTCATGAATTTGTCATCTGCTGAGTTAGCCCAGAGAGTGAGATTCAGGGACAATGAATCGTTGACATGATCTATTCTGTTGGTGATATGTGTAGACCCAGATCAGACTGCGCGGAAATGCCGGTTCACCTTGGTCTAAGCTAGTCTCAAATACCATAAGGTCGTTTCTTATTTCTTTACGAAGGAGCTCATATATATATATATATATATATATATATATATATATATATATATATATATATATATATATATATATTATATATATATATATAATATATATATATATATATATATATATATATATATATATATATATACATATTCAACCAGTGCCGTCCAAATTTAGATCAGCTTGCGCAGCGTGATCAAGATCAAAAATTTTCGTTCTACACTAGTCTGAACTACGTCCAACCTGTGAATTGTCATTATTGTTATGAGTAATATTTCTTCCTCACCCCCCCCCCCCCCCGCCTCGCCGTCCCTCGCCCCCCCCCCCCCCCCCCCCCCCGCACCCCCCCCCCCCGCCCATGTTTTTAAATGAAATGTACACTGTCGTTTAGAAAAATGGTGCTGGAACAGATGATCTGCTTTACTAAAATTTATCGCTAGAAGAAGGTGTCATCAAAACTAATCCTTTCATTAGATCCTTATCCAGTGAAAACGTCCCTCTGAGCATAGGTGTTACTCAGATCAGAGTGATTTGGTCAGTCTAGTGCATAATGGTGGCCACTCAGTTCACTGATTAGGTCATTAGTATAAAATACTGTAATACATCAATCGCACAGTATCCAACTTACACACAGACTGATCAGATTTGTTAAATTAAATAGGTTCATTTTTACTTGTATGGACCATTAGTTTTCAAATACGATGCACAATGCACATCATGACAATTATGTGGTCAAACGGCAAATATCTTGCTGGAGGGCTTTCATGAAAGCGTTTTCTCTCACTATGAAAAGATTTTTGGCATGTATATGCAAAGCTGTTAACCTTTAGAACGCTATAGACCTTTTTAATGTTATTGTTTTTATCCGGGCTACTGACCACGTGATTACAATGTTATGCCACGTGACCAAAAATTGTGCATGGCAGAAACATTTCCAGTGCCACTGATACCACTGGATTCAAGGCAAGTTGTATTAGAAAATAAATGACTTTTGGTTAATATTTAATCGTAAATTTTATCTAGTGTTTTGAAATACTGCTTGTATCTGATTGTTTTTCCTGAGACAAATACAACTGTTTCAATGATATTTTTCCGATATCGGCAGGCACGCGCGCAACCGTAATATTGCTACATAGTGACCATTTTTACGCCTAGTTTTATCTACTATATAGTCAAAATAGATATGAGATTTAAATGATCACTCGATGAGAAACATTTGACGACTGAAACTGCTTTATTTTCCTGAATAAATATTTGCATTGTACTGTCCGGTAAAGGTAAACATCAACTGTCTGCAACGTACTCTGCGTTAAGGACCGAGAGGTTTCGAATGATGCTTATTGTGTGACGTAGTGTTCAAAAAAGGTCTATATTTAGCTATATTTAATATTAGAAGACGATGTGCTGGATTAACAGATCAAATGTATGGACGAGCAGCAATGACCCGATCAGAATGCCGCATTTAGGCTTAATATAGATTTAAAGCAGATATTTAATGAATTGTATGGTATATATAAACCTCAGACCATTTCAATGTGCACAGTTTTTAGTTTAGGTGGGTTAAAGCTTTTAAAGCTGGGAAATTTTCTGTTGAAGATGATACCCGTCCTGGAAGGCCTAAAACCTCTGTTACCAAGGCTAACATCGCTGCTCTAAAGATTGTGGTCGAACAGGATGCGCGATTGTCTGTCAAAGATATAGCTAGTTGTACTGGCATATCAGGAGGCAGCGTGCAAATAATTCTGAAAAAGCGTTGGGACCTGAGAAAGGTTTGCGCTAGGTGGGTACCTCATTTGCTCACTGAGGAGCAAAATACACAACGCCTTAAATGTGCCCGGGAACTTTTGAAAACATACAAAGGCTGTAATAGTCGGGTTATTTCTAACTTGCTAACAGGTGATGAAACATGTTTGTGCCACAAAGAAAGGCTGATAATAAGCAATGGAAGCGAAAAGATCAAAAACGCCCATGCATTGCCAAGAGAACCATAAGTTCGATAAAGATGTTGTACGCAATTTTCTTTAATTCAAGTGGGCCAGTCGTTCAAGTGCCTCATCCATCTGGTCATACAGTCAATGGCCGATTCTGCAAGAATTCTGTACTGAAGAAAGTGAAAGAGTTTTACAATACGAAACGACCAAGCAAAGGATGGTCAGGAGTCCACCTTTTACATGACAACGCCTCCTCTCATAAGTGTGAGGTTGTTAAGTCTTTTTTGGCTTCTGAAAAGGTGAAAGTTTTAAACCATCCACCTTATTCACCTGACCTGAGTCCCTGTGACTTTTTTTATTTCCAAGGCTTAAGAAAATGCTTTCTGGAAATAAGTATACGTCTGTTAAGAGACTTATTTGGAAATACGCTTAAGTGGGAAAAAATAACGACTATCTTGGAAAACGTATATCAAGCGCTTAAGTTGGAAAAACGACTAAATGAGAAAAACGACTAAGTTGGAAAAATCAATATCTGCAGTGAGCATCATCGTTTTATATACAAAAAATCATCCTTTTAAGTATTGGTGGTCGTTGATTTTAACACAAACTGCAACGGTGTCTTTCACCTGGTGTAGACTTTTATAATTTCTTGCATGTATAGCTTGCGCTTTGTAAATGAGGTCTTAAAATTGATGTTATTGTAGGCCTAAGTTACTCGTAATCAGCATTTACATGCCAGCTGTCTTTTATTGTATTGTACTCTGTGCGTGTTTGTTTGTGTTGAGGTTTTACGGCCCAGTCAACCCAATGGGGTCATGTCGAGCGCGGTCAGTTTACCTAACCACACGTTTACTGGGCAGGCTTAGTCCTCTAAGCGGTTAACCAGTACTGTGCACATTCTTTCGCCAGAAACTGACAACTGTGAGTGCGTGTGTGTGTATGTGTGTTAATTCATGTTGCACATATATTATAAATTTTAGGTCATTGGACACAATAACTCAATGCTTTATCAATTACATTATAGTTATATGCATCACGACTATGAAGGTTAAAAGAAGTCAACACATGTTTTTGTAGCGATACTTATCCGTCCACATACAGCACCTATTTACGAAACAGCCTATGGAACGTCATAAATGTTTTATATTGCACTAACAAACATTTCTATTGTCCCGGAAAATCGATTAAACCGTAAATCGTGTCTGTTAACCCTGAGACCTTTTTTCGGTTAACTCAGAAACTATAGCTTTATAGCCTCAGCCAAACTGCTTAGCATTGTATCCCTGTTGTCTGTAAAACATTATATTTGAACAGGTTCACAAACTTGCCCAGGTATCTCAAGTCTCACTGTTTATGAGCTCCTTACCTTCAAGAGGAAATATTCTTTCAGAATTAGAAAACACTGCTTTTAGAAGAGAATATGTTTGCATGACTAATTTGGATAGCTTCAGCTACATCTCTGATCAATATACATTTGCTACTTTACTTCGAAACGGAAACTACTGGATACATAGAAAGGCACACGTGTACACACATAGAAGTAAATCCTATCTATTGCTCTCTTTGAGGCGATTTTTTTGTCTTTACGTTGGCACAAGACACTCTATACAGCCATTTATGCAGAGTTGAAACATATGAATTGTAAATAGAAAGCGAATAAGATACTCTCTCTCTCTCTCTCTCTCTCTCTCTCTCTCTCTCTGAGAACATCTGCCTGCACGGGGCATGTGCGGACAATATGGGGTGGAATTTGCGACAATAATTATATATATAGCTATCGAGAATCAGATTGCACACCTCTACAAAAATTTCTGGGCAGTTACTACCACTATACCACTATTACCTAAGTCTCTCTCTCTCTCTCTCTCTCTCTCTCTCTCTCTCTCTCTCTCTAATAATGAAATCGTACTTAACTTGTTATCTCTTCTATAACGGTCTTAGCTTGATCTGGTTGCAGACAATTTGTACTTGTAGGAAATATTATTATTCCAAAAGCAAATCAAGTCCAATTAAGTCATTTTTATTGGCAAAATCCAGAAAAATGGATAGAAAAGACAAACCACGACCATAATAATGTACTTATTCTATTAGTCAAATCCATACAAAAATCATGCGAAAGGCTTATTACAAAGTCAAACTATAAAAATATGAAACAACTAATGCACCAATTATTTGAAACGTCCGGTCGTACGCAGACGGGGAACAGCGGGGCTTTCATATTTGCAATGCAAAACCCTGGTAAACGCCCGGCATTGCGGGGACACATTTATGGCAAAATCTCTGTTAAAAGCCCCTGACTCAGGGGATTGAAAATAATGAAGAACAACAAATGAACTTAGTCATTTGGATAAGCTTTTAACTTTAAACCCCCCGGTGGTTTACTCTACTGACCGTTCTAAGGCGGTGGTCCCGGTGTTAGTCTTACTCTTTGTTGCTTTTTGGTTTATTCTACGAGGCGATTTGTTGTATGTCTTTCAGTGTGTCATTTTCTTCTTGTGTTTTCAGTCCTTTTAGTATTGCGATTACCTCGCTTGGGGAAGAGAGAGCCAATCTTAGTGCTTTTCGTACGTTTGTTCTATTTGTGCTTGTTTGGATTTGTCGGTTTTCTCTTCCTCTTGGGGTCAGGGAAGGGCTGCGGTTTGTGATTGTGACACTCCCTGGACTTTTCTCTTATCTTTTTTTGACCCTTGGGAGCTCTATAGTCCACTCCACTATAGACCCAGCACCAGTCCTCCATATATTCTCCATTCCACTACAGACCCAGTACCGGTCCTCCGTATATTCCGCAGTCCACCACAGACACAGTACCAGTTCTCCGAATACTTTACACTCCACTACAGTCAAGGTACTAGTCCTCCGTATACACTACAATTCTCTAAATACCCAACACCAAACCTACGTATGATTTCCAGTCCAGTACAGACCCAGTACCAGTCCCCAGCATACAGTACAGTCCACTACAAACCCAGTACCAGTCCCCAGTATACAGTCCCCTACAGACCCAGTACCAGTCCTAAGTGAAATCCACAGTCCCCTACAGACCAAGAACCTGTCCTGCGTATACTCTACAGGCCACTACAGCCCCAGTACCAGTCCTCTGTATACTATATTCCTTAAAGAACTAGAACCAGTCCTCCTAATAAGTACCAGTCCTCCATACAATCTACAGCCCGCGAAAAATGCACAAATGTGTCTACCAGTCCTCCGTATACTCTACAACCTTATAGAAACCCAGTACCAGTCCGTATTCTCTACAGTCCACTATAGACCATGTTCTAGTACTTCCTATAGTCTACAGTCCACCACAGACACATTACCAGTCCTTCGTATACTCTACAATCCACTGCCGACAAAGTTCAAGTCTTCCGCACACTCTACAGTCCACTACAAACACCGTACCAGTCCTCTGTATACTCTACAGTCCACTAGAAAACCAGTACCAGTCCTCCGTATACTCTACAGTCCACTACAGACCCAGTACCAGTCCTCCGTATACTCAGCAGTCCACTACAAACACCGTACCGGTCCTCCGTATACTCTACAGTCCACTACAGACCCAGTACCAGTCCTCCGTATACTCTGCAGTCCACTACCGTACCAGTCCTCTGTAGACTCAACAGTAAACTACAGATACAGTACCAGTCCTCTGTATACTCTTCTATCCACTATAGGTCCAGTATCAGTCCTCCGTATACTTTACAGTCCACTACAGACCCAGTACCAGTCCTCCGTATAATCTACAGTCCACCACGGACAGAATACCAGTCTTCCGTATACTCTACAGTCCACTACAGACAAAGTACCAGTCCTCTGCTAAATCTTCTAGAGACCCCGGTACCAGTCTGTATACTCTGCAGTCCATTATAGACCGTCCTAGTCCTCTGTATACTCTACAATTTACTACAATCCCAGTTCTAGTCCTCCGTGTAATCTACAGTCCTTTACAGACTCAGGACTGGTCCTCCTTATACTCTGCAGTCCTTTATAGACTAAGTTCCAGCCCTCCGTATACTCTACAGTCCCTTACAGACAAAGTTCTAGTCCTCCGTATACTCTGTAATCCAGCAGAGACACATTATCATTCCTCCGTATACCCTACAGTTCACTACAGAATAACTACCAGTTCTCCGTATACTCTACAGTCAACTACAGTCCTCCGTATTCTGTTCAGTCCACTACAGACCCAGTACCAGTCCTCCGTATAATATACAGTCCATTTCAGACCCAGTACACGTCTTCCCTATACTCTGCAGTCCAGCACAGATCCAATATCTCCTTATTCTCAGCGGTTGATTCAGACCCAGTACCAGTCTTCCACATACTCTACAGTCCACTATAGACACAGTATTAGTCCTCGGACGGATACTAGGGCAATAATGGACGTATCGATAGGTCTGGTACTGAGACAGTGGTTAATTACAGGGTATCAGTAGGACAGATATTGGTGCACTAATTGACTGTGAGACATCAATAGGACTGGTACCTGGGCTTAATGGACTATAGAGTATCAGTAGAACTGGTGCTTGGACAGTACTGGACTGTAGGGTATCAGCAGGACATGTACTGGGACAAGAGTAGACTATAGGCTATCAGCAAGACTGATACTGAAGCAATAGTGGACATCATTCCAGAAGGACTGGTACTGAGATAGTAGAGGACTATATCATATCAGTAAGACTGGTACTGGGGCAGTAGTTGACTGTAGGGCCCCAGCACAGCTCGCACTGAAGCAGTAGTGGACTGTGTTGTATCAGTAGGACTGGAATTGGGGCAGCAGTGGATTGTATGGTATCAGTAGGATTGGTACTGGGGTGGCAGTAGTGGACTGTCTGATATGAGTAGGACGGATTCTTGGCCAGCAGTGTACTGTGACATATCAAATGTGAATAAGTAGGACGGGTACTGGGGCAGAAGTGTACTGTGTCGTATCAATAGGACTTGTACTGGGGCAGTAGTGGACTGTAGGATCAGTAGGGCGGGTACTGGGGCAGTTATGGACTGTGATTTATCAATAAGACAGGTGCTGGGGCAGTGTACTGTAGCGTATAAGTAGGAGTAGTTCTGGGGCAGTAGTGTACTGACTCGTATCAATAAGACTGGTATTGGAGCAATAGTGGATTGAAGGATATCAATGGAATTGGTATTTGGGTAGTAGTGGACTGCAGGGTCTGGTATCGGGGTAGTAGCGGACTGTATCGTATCAGTTGGAATGATCCATGGCAATGGTAGACTGTATCATATCTGTAGGACTAGTACTAGGACAGTAGCGGACTGTGTTGTATCAGTAGAACTGGTACTGGAGCATAAGTGGGTTGTATTATATCAGTAAGACTGATTCCGGGACAGTAGTGGGGTGTGTAGTATCAGGAGGACTGGTCCATGGCAGTGATAAACTGTATCATAACAGTAGAACTAGTACTGGGACAGTAGTGGACTGTGTTGTATCAGTAGAACTGGTAGTGGAGCATTTGTAGACTGTATCATAATCAGTAAGACTGTTACTCGGACAGTAGTGGACTGTGTAGTATCAGGAGGACCGGTAATGGAACAGTAGTACACTGTGTCGTATAAATAAGACTGGTACTAGGTCAATAATATACTGTAACGTATATGAAGGACTGGTACTAGGGCAGTAGTGTACTGTGTCGTATCAAAATGACTGGTACTGGGGCAGTTGTGGACTGTAGGGTATCAATGGTACTGGTACTGGGAGAGGGGTCAACTGTAGGGTATCAATAGGACTGGTACTGCGGCACTGGGGATCTATGTCATATTAGTAGGACTGGTACTGCGGCAGTAGTGGTTTTTATGGTATCAGCAGAACTCGTACTAGGGCAGTTGTGGACTGAGCATATCAAAATGACTGGTACTGTGACCGTAGCCATATCAGTAGGCGTGGAAATTGGATAATAGTGGACTGTGCAGTATCAGTAGGACTGGTTCTAGGGCGTTGTGGACTGAGCATATCAAAATGACTGGTACTGTGACCGTACCCATATCAGTAGGAGTAGAAATTGGATAATAGTGGACTGTAGGGTATCAGTAGGACGTACTGGGGCAGTAATGGATTGTGTTGTATCAATAGGTCTGGTACTGGGGCAGTAGTAGACTGTAGGTATTAGTAGGACTGGTGCTGGGGGGATAGTGGACTGTAGAGTATCAAAAGGGCTAGTCTGGTTCTTGGGCAGAGATGAACTGTAGGGTATCAGTACAACTGGTACTGGTAGTAGTGGACTGTGTCGTATCCACATGGCAAATACTGGGGCAGAATTGCACTGAAGGGTATCAGTAGGACTAGTACTGGGTCAGAAGTGGGCTGCGACGTATCAACAGGACTAGCACTTGGTCATTAGTGTACTTTTATATATAATTATAAGTAGGACTAATCCTTGTGCAGTAGTGTCCTGTGTCGTATTAATAAGAATAGTACTGGGGCAGTAGTGGACTGTTGAATATCACTGGTACTGGGCCAGCAGTGGACTGTGACGTATAAATAGGGCTGACAGTGCTGCAGTAGTGTGCTGCAGCTTATAACAAGGACTAATACTGGGGCAATAGTGTACTTTGTCATATGAATATGATTATTACTGGGTCAGTAGTGGACTGTACGGCATCAGTAGGATTGGCACTGGGGCACTTGAGGATTTTGACGTATTAATAAGATAGGAACTTGGGCAAAAGTGTACTGTAGCGTTTAAGTAGGATTGGTACTGGGCCAGTAGTGTATTGTGTCGTATCAATAGGTCATGTACTGGGGCAGTTGTGGATTGTAGGGTATCAAGAGGACTAGAATTAGGGCAGTAATGGACTGTTGAATATCACTAGAAGTAAGGTATCAATAGGACTGGTAAAGGACTGTAGTAGACTATCTTATCAATATGTCTTGTATTGGGACAGTGTGGATTGTTTCATATCAGCAGGACTTATACTGGGACAGAAGTGGCTGTCGTATCAATAGGACTGGTACTGGGCAGTGGTAGACTGTATCATATCAGTAGGACTAGTACCGCGACAGACATTGATTGTGTCGTATCATTAGGACTGGTTGGTGAATTGGTGGACTGTGCCATATCTGTATATCATTATGGGACAGAAGTGGACTGTGTAGTATCAGTAGGACTGGCAATGTGACAGTAGTGTACATCAACAGAACTGGAACTGAGGTTGTAATGTACTGTATCATATACGTAGGGCTAGTATAGGGGCAGTAGTATATTGTGTCATATCAATAGGACTGGTACTGGGGCAGTAATGGAATGTATCATATCCGTAGGACAATTACTGGGGCTGTATCATAGCAGTAGGACTGAGACTGGGACATTTGTTGACTGTGTCGTATCAGTTGGACTGACCCTGGGACAGTAGTGGAGTGTGTCCTATCCATAGGACTGGTACTGAGGCAGTATTTTAATGTCCACTAGAAAATCTTATAGATAGATAGATAGATAGATAGATAGATAGATAGATAGATAGTTGACTCATTTTCGCAAACACAGACGGTGATAATCGGTATTGTCAAGTACCTTTCTATAAATCGGGAAATCTCGTTTGTTTCCGTTACTTACGGTTTATGGCATAACGTAATAATAAAGTCACTGAACGCATTGACAAACTCACTTCGTAATCAAAACTCACATAACGTACGGCATCAGTCAGCCATTGTGACATAAAGAAACGAAATGTCCACAGAAGTTATTAGGAAATGCACAAAACACAATGAACAAATTAAATAACGCAATATTAAACCAGCGTAAGTAAATAACAAACCCACATAGCGTAGCGATAAAAGTACAAAACGTAATGGTCAATTCGCATAGCGTAACAATAAGTCAGATACTGCAATAATTAACCCCCATAAAGTTACATCAAACTCGTATAAAGTAATCGCAAAACGTGAGGTGTTTGCGCCGTATAAGACAGCAATGGCGTTCCATAACAGTCTACTGGCGATGATCTATCTTACATTCAACTGATAAGCATTTCTGCTTTTTATCAGTTTTGTACATCATTTTAAATGAGCCAAAGATGACTGTTTATTGTATAGATGAACTACGTCAGATGTCTTCACCATATCAAGTTCCTTGAAATACTCGTTTGATCGCAGACTACGATATTTACCCTAAATATTCCGACATGAAACAGCCTGAGCAAACAGTGTAGACCCAGATCAAAATCCAAACAGTTTGATCAGGGTCTGCACTGGAAACTTTGTAAATACTACTCTAGTTAGCCAAATGTGCAGGTTAAAATTTTAGAATATGTACGGTAAAAAGTAAGAGCATCCGAATATTCAGGGTAAATACGTTACTCAGCAAGTTCCTCTTAATGTAGATATACTATTTGAAAGGCTGATTCTTATGCTTTAGCAAAATAGCCTTTGGAAAAAGTAGCTATTGTAGGGAGGTGGTATTGTAGAAAAGCCGAATATACAGAAAAATTGTACTTTTTACTTTCAGAAAATTGGTTATTATTTTTAGGGAAGTGGCTGATGTTGAGAGGTGACCTTTAGCAGAGATGCCATTGTATATGCTGATAATATTGAATATTATTAGCGTGTCGAATTATCGTTCCAAAAGAAAGAAAGAAAGCAAGCAAGAAAGAAAGAAAAAATCTTAGGCTTTCATGTTAAGACAGAAGAAACAATAGGCCTGCATATGACATGTATTGTACTTTTTACTTTCAGAAAAATGGTTATTATTTTGAGGGAATTGGCTGATGTTGAGAGGTAACCTTTAGTAGAGGTGCCACTTGTATATGCTGATAGTTTTGACCATTATTAGCGTGTCGAATTATCGTTCTAAAAGAAAGAAAGAAAGAAAGAAAGAAAGAAAGAAAGAAAGAAATTTTAAGCTTTCATGTTAAGCCAGAAGAAAGAATATGCCTGCATATGACATGTATTTATACGCGCAGTTTGACAAAAAAAATGTTTATGAAAAGCGAGGCTGATTGTAGATAGCTTTTTTTCCAATATAAGCGCAAAAATCAGTTTTCCTAGATACGCGCTGTTCTGTGTAGTACACAGTCGCCACTTTTTCCTATTTAAGCGTATTCCCAAGTTAGTCGCTTGCCATACTTCTAATAGTACTCTTGGCAGCGCTATTTATCAGTGTCTCCAACAGATACAAAAGAAGATTATTTATCTGCTTTTCGCGACTGGGTTAAAAGGTTACAAAATGTGTTTCAGTAAAGGGGGAATATTTTGAATGTTTGTAATAAAAATATGTTGATAAAACGTAGCACTGAAGTAATCCGAACCCAGTGACAAAACTCCTGCAGGACCCTCGTATATTTTCTGGAGGAGACACATAAAAATACAAGATATGATCATAACCATTAATAGATCAATTATAAAGTTTCTTAAATGAACCCAATTATTTATTTATTTATTTATTCATTTATTTATTCATTTGCAAGCATCGAACCCACGAATCCTGATCACCTGTCAGAAGCGCATTCGACTGAGCTACAGAGTCCGGCTGCATTACTGTCTGTCAAACACACATTTCCTGTTTATTGCATCACATGCTCGTCACCCTAAAATTATTTCACTATTATTATTAATTTTATAACTATTATTATTAAGTAATAGTGAAAAAAAAAGATCTAAAATAAATTGAGTCCGCGGGATTTTGATTGGCTAACTCTGCAAACGATAAAACGTTTGAAACCAGAAAGGGTTTCCATGACAGCGTTTTCCGAGCGATAATGTGATTGGTTAATATTCGAAACGCTTGAAACGTTTCAGAAACGATGGTCTGATTGGCTAAAATGCAAATTTCGTTTAAGCGTGGTCCAAACGCTCCGTTTCCAAATCGTTAACAAGCGTTTTGTATGTGTTTCCGTGGACATGAAAAACGCTGTCACCACTGTAATGCTAAGCCACTGCATGATAACAAATACTTATTTAATATGCAATACATTCATACACTTGCTGGACATAAAATTGTTGATGTAACAGTTCTAGATTTTAAAGAATCAGTCTGGACAGTTTAAAACCGTTCTCTAGAATAAATGAGTATCTAATTTCGCGACCCTTACAGCCCCATCCCATGTTTGTGTAAAGCTTATCCACTGTAATAGTTGTCCTCCTTAGTCAGGAGTACCCAGCTAGCATTCTTTATAAATCTTCAGCAGGCCGTTTTCGGCCCGTAACCTACTGTGACGGGCCGATAACGGCCCACTTTAGATTTATGTCGAATGCTTACTGGATAGGTACATACTTTTAAATGAAAATAAAATTATGGGCTTTTTCTTGATATTTGGAAATAGTATCATGGTTGTAACAGTATTGTATAGCAGTATTTTGGCCCGGAAATCTCGAAAATATATGTGCTATTGAAGAATTCCCTATTCTGCGCACCCTAATGAAAACCCAAAACATTTTTAAGCTATGCCAGTATATTACAAAGTTACTTATGTACTATGCAAAGCAGTCAGCATCAGCTTGACATAAAATTTTGGATGTAACAGTTCTCTAAAATACATAATAGTAAGCGTGGACGTTTAAAACGTGTTCAAATGGATATCTAATTTCTCGCCGCAGACAGCCCCATCCCAAGTCTGTGTAAAGCTAAACCACTGTGATAGTTGTCGTCCTTAGTCATAAGTAGGTTTGGGAATATAATTACAGGTGTAAAATAAAAGTAAAAAAGGATTGCGTTTGGAAACAAAAAAAAAACACACACACAAAATCACGAAAATTCGAGGCTCGGTTTGATTCATAGTAAAGCAGTTTTTGGGGGGTTTTTTGGCCAGAAAAGTAAAAAAATATACGTAGGACTTACAACTGGGCCGGATCCCACAACTGGTCCGATTTCCACAACTAGACGGATCCCACAATTAGGCCAATTTCACCCAATATATTCCCACAAGTAGGCCGAATTTGACCTAAGGGTGTCAATGACGAGATTCACAGCAACATCGTACATGGTTAAACGAGTCTTTAATAAACTATAAATTGCTTATAATAATTCATAAATAATAACGATTAAAAATATAGATATATAGATTTAACATAAATCAGCAAAGACAAAGCTCCGTTTCGGCATCTGTACGGTCTGTTAAGGGTTTTCGCTGGACATTCTGAATACATGGAAAAAAATACAATGTTTCATCATTGGGTGGCAGCGAATATTTTGACCTTGCAAAATTCGGAGAAGAAACATTCTAGGCTGTCACTGGACACACATCATTATATATACACTGGACGCCATCATGAAATATACGCAGGAAGCACATCATGAGATATACACTGGACGCACATAATGAGGTATACATTAGACACACATCATAAGATATACACTGGACGCACATAATGAGGTATACCCTGGACACACATCATGAGGTATACACTGAACGCACATCATGAGGTATACCCTGGACGCTCATCATGAGGTATACCCTGGACGCACATCATGAGGTATACCTTGAATTATCATGAGGTATACACTGTACGCACATCATTAGATATACACTGGACGCACATCATGAGGTAAACACATGGCGCACATCATTAGATAAACGCTGGACGCACATCAACAGATATAAACTGGTCGCATGTCTTGAGATATACATTGGACGCACATCATGAGATATACATCGAACGCACATCGTGAGGTACATACTGGACGCACATCATGAGACATCATTGGACGAACATCGTGGAGTATACACTGGACGCACATCATGAAGTATACATTAGACGTACAATATAAGATATATACTGGACGCACATCATCAGGTATACACTGGAAGTGTATCATAAGTTTACACTGGAAGCACATCATTAGATATACACTGGACGCACATCATGAGGTATAATCAGGGCGCACATCACGAGATAAATGCTGGACGCACATCATGAGATATACACTGGTCGCATGACATGAGTATGCAATGGACGCACATCATGAGGTATAATTATACTGGATGCACATCATGATCTATAAACTGGTCGCATGTCATGAGATATACACTAGACGCACGTCATGAGATAAACACTGGACGCACAAAGTGAGGTATAAACTGGACGCACATCATGAGGTATACAATAGACGCACATTATGCGGTATACATTGGACGCACATCATGAGATATACACTGAACGCACATCATGAGGTAAACACTTGACGAACAACCTGAGATATACGCTTGACGCACATCATGAGATACATGTATGCACTGGACGCACATCATAAAGTATACACTGTACGCGCATCATGAGTATATACTGGACGCACATCGTTAGATACACACTGGACGCACATCATTAGATATACACTGAATGCACATCATGAGGTAAACACATGGCGCACATCATGAGATAAAAGCTGGCCGCACATCATCAGATATAAACTGGTCGCATGCCATGAGATATACACTGGACGCACATCATGAAATATACACTGAATGAACGTCGTGAGATATACACTGAACGCACATCATGAGGTATACACTTGATGAACAACTGAGATATACGCTTGACGCACATTATGAGATACATGTATGCACTGGACGCACATCATGAGGTATACACTGGACGCACATCATGAGGTATCGTTGGACGCACATCATGAGATTTACACTGGGCGCATATCATAAGATGTACACTCGACGCATATCACGAGATTTCCACTGGATGCACATTATGAGATATCCACTGGACGCACATCATGATACATATACACTAGATTCACATGATGAAATATAAACTGGACGCACATCATGAGCTATACGTTTTCGATGCGGTTATGTTTAGCTTGATATCTGTTTAAATAATATGTAATAGCAGATAAATCAGGAGTGAGTTGCATAAGGAAAGCGCTTTCAGGTAGCGCTCTGTAGCGATTTGTCCTTTCTATGCAGCGGTCCGTTTAATGGGAGCGCTTTCTAAAATGTCTACCAAAATGACACGGTTTTCAAACTGGGAATTTCTCGTACAAGCTAGCTTCAGCGATTGGTTTTGAGTTCTATGGTCATTTCTGCACAATGCACTTTGTCCAAGGACAAAAACAGACTAAAACAACAACAATAATAATAATAATAATAATAATAATAATTTCTTAAAACGGACACTGACTACGTCGGGCACCGCCATTTTGTTTTGTCTGGTTGCTATGCAACGATCTGTTTCAGATAGCGAGTCAGCTCCAAACACATTTACGAAGCGCCACGAAGGGCCACGAAGCGCTTTTTGGAAACGTACCGTTGCATAGCGAAGCGCTACGAAGCGCTATGTAACGCTCGTCTCATGCAACATCCCTGATCTTTCACGGCATACATGCGTCCGGCGTTTGTTCTTTTAATGGCTGTACATACGCCTTTCTTCCAAGAACCTGTATTTCGTACCAGATTGAGACATTAGTATGTTTCTGCTCCAACATTTAGAGAAACAAATTCTTGTCCAATCTCAGGTTATCCGAAATCTGCGATAGTAGATACATTTTTGGATAAATATTTCTTTTCAGCTGTGTTCTCTGTCATGTAATCTTTTTTGTTGGGATGGATATTTCTTCTTCCTGAAAAATATGAGGTAGTTTTACGCACTTTACAGTATAAAGAGTAATAGGCTATTAAGGGTGCAGTGTTCTCAGAACACAGTTTGACAAGGAGCCTAAGTTAGGCTATATGCCATCCTTATAAGTGCCGAATGCAGCCGTAAAAGTCTCCCCGTACTTCATCATCATGCAGGATTTCTTTTTTTTTTTTTTTTTTAGTTTTATTATCTGTCATGTGTGTGAGGAGTAGACAGAAAACATCCGTCCCGAGGGTCACTGTCTAGTATCAGGAGGCTGTCCGAGTTATACTAGACTGCCCGTAACCTAGAGTTATACTACCCCTCAAACAAATGATAGATTCTTTTTCTTGCATACATTTCATTTCTGAATGTGGATTTTTAATAATGCAGTAATTTCGAATGCTGACGTCCGCCATATTGTGATGGTATCACTGTGACGTTTAGTGACATCAGCCTTAACGTTGGCGTACCGTGACGTCCTATACAAGCAATGTATATTAAAGCGTGAAAATTCTCGATATTTATCTTTCCCACGGGACGGATAAGAGTGTGCGAGATAAGATTTGCTAGCAGCGATGTAATTTGCGGAAATCCTTCTCCGGTATGCAAACGAAGTGTAGAAACACTTGGTTACGGCGCGTTATGTTACTAATATCAAAAAGGCGACTGTGGGGATGAAATGCGATTATTTGCTATATAGTAAACTCTTTCATTCGCCTCCTTCAATGTGATTTTAGCACGAGCGTCTAAAAGCTTTAATCATATTCCAGCCAAGGCTCGCATAGATATAAATCATTTTACTCATTTAATAAATATCTTATAAATGACTTTCTATATTATGATCATTTTTATTTATATGATTAACATTTATTATGTTACTTACCACGGACACGGTGTCGCTTAAGCAAGGCTGGTAAATGGTTTTGTAATACTCGTTCACGTTATCCTGAAAGCAGAAACGGAAACGTAAAAAGTTTTAATATGATAAGCTCAGCAGATAGGAAATCAAATCTTATGTCTACAACTAAGGTATTAGAAAACTGTTTGTCTGTATGGTGACAGATTCAAACACGTCAAAGGAGTGTACTCTATAGTACATATAGACTGGCTCCAGTCTCCAGTGACTAAATATTTTTTCTCATAATCCTGTTTGATAATCCACTAAAATAAAACCAAAAAACCTATCATGACTGTAAAGGCTGGTCACTAGAGACTGATGAGTTCCAGTCTTGTCCAACCTGATAGCTGGTTGGTGTTTGACAAGGGATAATAAATTCTTATCAGTTTAGCCTCTTAGCAGAGTTCAAATTTCTCCAAACTACTGGCACATGCTATAATAATTTATCACACTGATTTTTTGAAAGGGAGTTACATGTACAGTTTATTAGATTGTGTTTGCACCAAGTAAAATTTGATGCAGATGACATTTTTTTTTTTTTTTTTTTTTTTTTTTTTTTTCATAGTAAATAAGTCTTGACATTTCATAAATCATCCGTTTTACCTGAAATTTCAAGATTTATTTTCTATAAAAAATGATAAAAAAAAATAAATAAATAAAAAAACAATGTCGTCTGCTGCAGTAAGTATGTGTAGTGTATACTGGTCATAAAATATCAGAAAAAAAAACAAAAAAAAAAAAAACAGATTTCATAAATTTTTTATGGGAATTTTAAGATATTTTATAATGGAAGCGTTTTTATCATTACGACAGCAATAATTAACATACGAAGAAATCAGAGAACCAAAGAAGTATTTACTGTGCATAATCAAAGGACAGAATGTAATATTTTGCTCTCCTACAGGTAGCGGAATATCACGCAGTCTTTCAGGGCTTTAATGCCACCTTACATCTAAAAATGGATACTGTAGAATATGGTATATGCCCTAAGTATTGAACAGATAGTCCTGTGATTAAGTGTAGACACAGATCAGACATCACATCTAATAAATGGATACAGTATAATACCGTGTATACCCTAAGTATAGGACAGACTGTTCTGAGCTTACACTGTAGGCCTAGATCAGACGCTACTTACATCCTTTAAATGGATACTGTAGAATACCGTATATACCCTAAGAATTGGACAGACCGTCCTGGGTTACCAGTGTAGACCCAGATCAGACACCACCTTACATGTAACAAATGGATACTGTAGAATAACATATAAGACTTTGACAGACATTCCTGAGCTAACAGTTTAGACCCAGATCAGACATCACCTTACATATAACAAATGGATACTGTAGAATACCGTTTATATCCTAACACTTTGACAGACAATCCTGAGCTAACAGGGTAGAGCCAGATTAGAAGCCACCTTACATCTTATAAACAGATATTGTAAAGTACCATATATACATGTACCCTAAGATTGGGACAGAAAGTTTTAGGCTAAAAGTGTAGAGCCAGATCAGATGCTAGCTTACATCTTATAAATGGAATCTCTAAAATACCGTATATATCCTAAAACTTTGACAGACAGTCCAGAGTTAACAGTATAGACCCAGATCAGACCCCAACTTACCTGTAATAAATGGATACTGTAGAATACCTAATATACCCTAAGAATTGGACAGACAGTCCTGAGTTAACAGTGTAGACCCAGATCAAATCCCACCTTACATCTAATTAGTGGATACTGTAGAATATGATATATACCTTAAGGATTGGACAGACAGTCCTGAGCTTACAATTAAACCAGATCAGACACCACCTTACATCTAAACAATAGATACTGTACAATACCTTATATACCCTACGTACTGGACAGAGAGTCCAGACCCAGATCAGATACAACTTTACATCTAATAAATGGATGCTGTAGAATAACGTATGTACACGTAATATTGAACAGATAGTCCTGAGCTAACATAGACCCAAACCAGACATCCACTTATATATGATAAATGGATACTGTAGAATATCGAGACACACTAAGTTTTGGACAGATAGCCTTGAGCTAACAGTGAAGACCTAGATTAGACACCAGCTAATATCTGATAAATGGATACTATACAATACCATATATACCCTAAGTATTGGACAAACAGTCCTGAGGTAACAGTGTGGACCCACATCAGACGCCACCTTAGATCTAATACATGTAAATGAATACTGTAGAATACCGTAGATATCCTAAGAATTTGACAGACAAGTCCTGAGGTAGCAGGATAGACCCAGATACGTTGAGTATAAAGCCCATTCGTCTTTATTCTCAAAGTAATGGACAGACAGTCCTCACTTAACGATGTAGACCCAGATCAGGCATCTCCTTACATCTAATAAATGGATACTGCAGAATACTACATATACCCTAATTATTGGACAGACAGTATTGAGCTACCAGTGTAGACCCATATCAGATGCCACCTTATATCAAATAAATGGATACTGTAGAATACGATTTATACTCAAAATATTGGACTGTGACAGTCCTAAGAAAATAATATCATTTTTTAAATATCTAAAGATATACTGTAGCAGATGTACATGTACTATTAAAAGACAAAACAATAATAACAACAACACTAACAGCGATAATAATAATAATAATAATACTATTAATCTAAACTTGGACAAAATCACTTAATTACCTAGTCAGTGAATGGCTAACATAATTAAATAATTTCTAGAGCATCTGCAGTCACCAGTAAAGATGCTTTCATATACCAGATTGTCCAAAGATGCAGGCAGGCATAGGTCTACACAGTTTTCATATACATGTATATAAAGACCTACTGCAGACATTCCTTCTGAAATAAAAGAATACACATCAGCTGACCACAGGTTGATTCCTGTAAAGATATAAATCTAATTTTTCACAGACCATTAAGAGTTCCCTGCTGGGGTTAGATCAACAAATCCATGATGATAAACCATTAAAGCACTTAAGCTAATTTCATGCATTACATAAGGACTTGGTGGATTTCACCAGTCTCTAGTGACCAGCCTTTTACAGTGATGATATTACTTTGGTTTTATTTTAGTGGATTATCAAATAGATTATAAGAAAAAATATTTTGTCACTAGAGACTGAAACCAGTCTATAGTACATAGTGTATATGGGAGTAATAGGATATACAATATTGTGATTTTGAGTGATCTGGTTGTTGTTTGAACTAATTTAAATTACCTTCTTATATCTATTGACGCATTTTATTCCATAAAAAAAAAAACAATTTTAGCGCAAATTATAAACCAAACAGTCCTCAATTCCTTATAATTTACAGAGTGGAAAGGCAAAATAATACAAGGACATATTTTACTTTCAGATAAAACATAAAGCAATATCGTCTTAAATAGCTATAAACCATCTTACTGTTGTACATGACTGTGCGGACGTCGTTATAGGTTAAATCATCAGCCTGAAAAGTACCACACAGTAAAGGCTGATACAATTCTAGTTTGTTGATTAACAGCTGTGTTAATTTAATTCATATAAATGTCTCCTTAATAATATTTACCATCTAGATAATCATTAAAGTTACACGTAATTCTTTGCTTTTTTTTTTTTTTTTTTTTTTGGCGTCGAGCATAAGGTCGCAAATTCAGTGGTCGTTGAAGATCCATGATGTCTGATAAAGAGCGTCATAATACTTAAAAATCGTATTGTTGTGAAGATTCAATAATATAGGGTTATTGCACTGATAATGGTGAATATTGTCCCGAGTTGGGATATCTGCGAGCGTCCGTAGACATCCGATCGAGGGATCATATTCACCAATATCGGGGTAATAACCCTTTTATTATATAGCTATAAATATTTATTTCATTTCCCGGTGTTTCTAACCTTTAAAACGCTGTTTTAATAACAAAAATGTTAATTCTTCCAATGTGCGTGACAAGGTTAGGCGCGACGTCACTGCATCACGACGTCATCAAAAGCAACAAAATGTAACGGTAATATGAGAAAGCATCCCGAGCAATTGTGCACTATCAGTTAAGTGTGCCGATATCGTGTGATATCGGTACGCTAGCTCCTCGGCTTTAATCGCGCATTTTAATCATTTGATATGTATAGCTATATAATAATTTTAGTTCTCAAAACTGATGTTTGATCAATATTTCTCGTTCAAGCCATCTGATGCTGTTAAAGAAGCGGGGATGTTATTTCGTCGCTCAGTTTACTCGTACATGCGTACATAGAAAGTGATTATTTTAATTGACCCGCTAAAAGATTAGTTTAAGTTAATTGTGTTGAGCAGACGAAAACTGCTACAGTTAAGAGGAAACTAATATTTTCAGGCAAACTGTAATTCGCTGAAATTGACATCAGATAACCATTGTACTAAGATAGAGCAAGAGGTTGGAATGTATTTAAGAGGTTAAAACCTATTTAGTTCTCCTGAAAATATATATATATATAGGACATACCATTACGAAAACACGTCTATTCAAATACATTGAGAATTTTACCACCAAAAAATGAAAATTTTCAGGTAAAAAAATCTGATATTTTTCATATTTTTGCTCAAAACATAGATTGTGGGTACTCGATAGAACCGCCTCGGAGAGGCGGTTCTAACGAGTACCCACAATCTATGTTTTGAGCAAAAATAATAAATTTAATGTATACCCCTGTAAACCCCCGTTTTATTATATAAAAATGGGGTTAAAGGGGGTCAACATTGTATAGGTATGTTTTCGTGATGCTTTCCATACAGCCATTGTGAATGCCCAAGTTTAACAAGAAATACTTTATGTGGTTTTTTTTTTGGTTTTTTGTTTTTTGTTTTTTTTTGTTGTTGTTTTTTTTTGTGACATTTTGGCTTCACAACCCTTAGTTACTAAAAACTAAGATCTTTCAGCCGTATGCCTTAGTTAAGTTTTGTTTTCTTTGATTATCATATTTGTCATGTATATTTTTAATATCTAATTCCTCTAATTGCTCAGTGGATGAAAATATGATTCTAACCAAAACTAGCACTGAGTATTTGTAAGTTACATATTTTTTTGTTTTAGTTAAATGGAGTCAAATCTACAACATTTTACATGAATAGGGTGTAAAATATTTCTTTTTTTTTTTTTTTTTTTTTTGTTTACTGGGCAAGCTTAGTCCTAACAAATGTCATTCGAAAATTCTGAACGGGTATGTAGATATATAGGATCTTACATGAGTGGTCATTTAAATATGAAATGTATGAAACGAGTTTGGGTAATTTCGGTATTTTGCTAGCCTTGAGCGTGCAAAATAAAATACCGTAATTACCCAATGAGTTTCATAAATTTCATATTAAATGACCACGAATGTAAGATTCTGTTTGTCACATGACCTTCGATGACAAAATTACATAAAATATATTAAGAAAACGGCTTTCCAAAGCTAAACGGAACAACTCACTACCAAAGAATCAATATTCAACACATACACACACACACACACACACACACACACACACACACACACACACACACACACACACACAAATTCGTATATTATTTGATAACTACCGAAAATAACTAGAAACAAGCTAAATATGCCATTTATTAGTTCATTAAACTGTAGGAATTAATGATGATTATTTTAGCTAATAAATATTTCATTTAAATAAATGAATTCAAAAATAAATATTAGCTTAACGTCATTCAGCGAGTCATTACGTCACTGAGAATCAGTAGGGAAATCCCCGAAGTCAGCTATCGTATTTAATGGTCATTGACCTTGATCAAAACAGTTTATACGGTGGTTGATATACACAAGACATATTTCAAGAATATAATACATTTTAACTGTAGTTTGGATTTTAATTTGACACATTTATTAACTGTTGAAGTCATATTATCCTCCAATACTTTTTTGGAGGAAGTGAACATTTGTTTCATTGACTGTTTTACGACATCGATGTTGAAAGTGCCTCTAAATAAATTGCCGGAAAAAATCGAATTTTAACTACCATGAATATTTCTGGTGGCCGTCTTATTCACATTGTGATTATGTTGTATCTTTCCATTCCATCTGTCTGACATTTATCATTTATCTCAAAAGTATCTGAAAATTGAAGGCAGGGTCTATTTTAAAAGTGAAAGTTGTATCGGCGAACGCGGACACTATCTTGATTGCTATCAATAAGCGGAGTAACACGAATATTAATGAGGGTAATTATGCTAACCAATGGGAAGCCTTGCAGGTGTTATTTCACGTGTGGTTATGATTTTTATGACATGGGTTACTTCACTGAATAACCTGACAGTCATGAGTTAAATAGTGCTACAAATGTTTCTTTAAATAAGTAGCAAATATCAATTCGGTGACATGCATGACATCTTTTGCAAAACTTCAGTAAAACACATAGACATAGCCTGAAAACTGATATTCATAACACAAAACATAAAACATGAAACATAAAAAAAATAAATTAATAAAAAAAAGGTAGAGAAAGTCATAATATTTTTCTATATACAATTTAACAGCAACAACAACAACAACAACAGAACATTTTACGGTGGTAATCGCATAGGACTGAAAAGGTTTTGTTCGTAGATTCTTTAAATTGCCTGGAGGCAGTAGAAGGCACACATGCGAAGACTCGGATCAGACTGTGGAATGTGCAGGCTGATCTAAGTCTTTGGTGGTCGCACAAGTCTTATTGTAGGTTGTGTCGTGCGCTTGCTTAAATGGTTTCTGATAAAATGAAAGGTTTAATAATTTAAAAAAAAAAAAAAAAAAAAAAAAAAAAACATTTTAATAATAAAACGCTAAGCAAAAAAAAAAAAAAAAAAAAAAAAAAAAAAAAAAAAAAAGGTCTTTCCAAGTGATGTCGACAGGACTATAGTAGGGTGGTGAGTGGTGGGTTTGTAGGCCTAATTTGTTCGGTTGGTAGACTACCCGACTTGCAAGCAGGGGTTCGCGGGCTCGAGCCCTGCATAGTGCATACTTTTTCCTCCCCAGTTTATCTAGATGGTGACAACGTAAACTGTTAGTGCGGCGAAAAAAAAAAAACAAAAAAAACACAACAAAAACAACAAAAAACAACAAACACACACACACAACACTCTGGAGAATTACGGACCACTGATGCCGGGAGTTGATGCATGGCCTTCAAAGGCTAAAAGGGAGAGAAATATAGTGATTGGCGGAAGTATAGACCTTATTAGTAGATCACCAGACTTCCAAGCATGTGGTCGCGGGTTCGAGTCCTGCACCGGGCACACTTTTTCCTACTTAGTTTACAGTAGTAATTTATACGTAAAATATAAAATAATGAAACTTGGTTAAGTGGCTCACACTTACCTCGGGTTTGACAATGTGTGGAAATTGTTTCTCTCACATCGGACTAGACGCTTCTTCAGAGTGACTCATAAAGAGCAGCCTTTCTTTGATCGCCAGATGATTTTTGTACATAAGTTTTATCAATTCTTTTTAGAGATGCACGGTCTATGAGATACCTCTTAGCTTTTGCATTCTCAGATGTAGCATCATAAAAGAAATGTTCCAAATTTTTCTTCAGTTTGGATTCAATGCACGAATTCTGAAGTTCCTTGCAACTTTTTGAAGCAGCCCGTTTTCAATTGCAGTATTCAAATGAGTTATGTCACAAATGATGTCAAAGTAAAAAAAGGAAACTTCAGCGTGTGTATCTCTCGGGAAATATTTCCTTCTTCCAGCATACAAGCTTCTATCTCAAGACTCCGTCATCTTCGTTTGTGACCGCCATGTTTGCCGTTGCACGTCATTTCAAAAACGTTACTCGACATCAGATATGACGTTAACATTAATGTTACTTGGCCCGTTTGTGGAAATGATTGAAATTTTAAGCCCAGTTGTGGAATCAGCCCAATTGTGAAAATCGGCCCAGTCGTGGGATCGGACCATGTTGTGAGTCCTACATATATACGTTAGTGAAGCACCCTAATAAACACCCACAAGATTTGTAAAGCTAAGTCAGTACATTATACCAGTTACTTATGTATTATGCATTGTAATTAGCATCAGCTTGACATAAATTTTTGGTGTAACAGTTCTCTATACTAGATTATAGTCAGCGTGGACATATAAAATAATTTGTTATGATAGGTATTTAATTTCGCGCCTAATATAGCCATATTCCATGTCTGTGGACGACAACTGTTACAGTGGATGAGCTGTTAACAACGTGGCAAGATACCTATCCCTCTCTTTCGGTCTTTCCGCGCACATTCTACGCAACATTTCCTTTAAACTTGCATGGACTTGCTCTATCAGCCCGTTGCACATTGGATGATATATTGAGGTAGTTAACTGCTGGAGGGACAGTAATCTTGACACCTTCTTCATGATCTCTGAAGTAAATCGATATCCGCAATTAGAATCTCTAGGTGTTTCACCATTTGAGATATTGTACGAACGAAATCTTCGTGGACCCCTGGTGATATTGAAAGAATTATGGTCTGAAGAGATAAATCATAACCAAATATTGTCTACCTATCAGTATGTAGTTGACCTTAGAGAGCGGATTAGAGCAGACATGTACGCGCACGAAAGTTTGAAGAAAGTACAGGGCAAGCAAAATGCGTATTGCGATGGGCGGGCAAGATCGCGAAGGTTTAAGGTGTGGAAGAAGGTATTACAGTTGCTCCCGAACGAGAGCAACAACTTGTTATTACAATGGAAAGGTCCATTTGAGGTTGTCGAAGTACTAAAAAGAATGAATTGCCGGACTGACGTCAAGGGCGACATAGGCACTTATCACGCCACTATTTTTAAGCAATACGTTGAACGTCAAAGTATGACATCTCATTGCTTGATGTCAGTCAAGTCGGTTGCGGACGTTGATGAAGTAGATAAAACAGATGAGTATTCACTCGATGATTGTACATCCCCGACAACACAGAGCACGGGATCATATAAAGAGATCATTATTTCAGATAAATTATCGCCAGAGCCAATTTGCAAGGTTGACACAATAAAACCGAGATTCCCATTTTCTGATCCGTAGTGTGTTCTTTGTTTCCATAGGCTATCTCTTTGACGTTTATCTTACTACATTGCAACTGGTGTTAGTGCCGTGTGGCGGCGATAGAACGTCTCTCCGTATATCACCATATTGCAGATTATTTTTATTTCCTTTGGGATCATTGGGCCCGTTTTGGTGTATTTGAAAATGAGCTCTGCTCATGTATATGTTAGAGGGCGTAAGCAGTGCTGCAAACCCCATTACTGCTTATGAAGAGTCTCATTAAAACTGAGACTCCCATTTTCTATTCCGTAGTGTTTTTTTTGTTTCCAAAGGCAATCTTTTAGACGAGCAGTACCCGGGTGTACTGACAAGTTTACCCTGTTGCATGGATGTAATCCAACACAATATTAAGCTACTGAAAACGGGATCTGTTAGATCTAAAGGTCATCCTTTTTATTTAAAAACCCGCGAGGTTATGGAAACAGAGGTTTAAGAAATGTTTGTTTAGGCGTAATTGAATTGTCAGTTTCTCTCTTCATCACCAATAGTTTTGGTTCCTCAAAAAGGACGAGTTTGTGTGGTTTTGCATCGATTTAAAGAAACATGATAAGGTTACCAAATTTGTTGCAGACCCAATGCCGAATATTAATTAAATGAGGTTTTGCGGCCCAGTCAACCCATTAGGGTCATGGCGAGCGTCGTCATTTACCTAACCACACTATTGCTGGACAGGTTTAGTCCACTAAGCAACTAATCAGTACGTGTGCACATTCTTTCGCCAGAAAATGACAAATGCCCTTCTTGAATCAGCGGAAGGGAGAGCTAGAATGACCGTAGAAATATTTTATTATAAAGCTCCACGGAAGAATAATGCAGGAACCAGCGGGAATCGAATCTGCAGCTTCGATATTAGCATCGCATTCGACCGACCTACCGAGGCCAGCAAATGCCGAAAATGAAAGAGGGGATCAATAAACTGTCAGGTCATAAATATCATAAATACTTTACAAAGATGAATCTGACTATGGGTTATTGGTAGGTTATCTTGAATGATGAATCTAAAAAACAAAAAGGTAAGAGAAAAGTCCAGGGAGTGCCACAATCACAAACCGCAGCCCTTCCCAGACCCCAAGAGGAAGAGGAAACCGACAAATCTAAACAAGCACAAACCGAACAAACGTACGAAAAGCACTAAGATTAGCTCTCTCTTCCCCAAGCTAGGTAATCGCAATACTAAAAGGACTGAAAAACACAAGAACAAAATGACACACGGAAAGACATACACCAAACCGCCTCGTAGAATAAACCACAAAGCAACAAAGAGTAAGACTAACACCGGGACCACCGCCTTAGAACGGTCGGTAGAGCAAACCACCGGGGGTTTAAAGCACTTTTACAGCTAGCTTACTTCACCCTGGTCCCGATGTTACTCTAAATACAGAACTACATAAAAATTCGGTTCGCACAAAGGCTCCCAACTCAGTCAATGCATCAAAGCGAAAACATAAAAATCAAATTAAACACTATAATAAACAAAGATGAGTACTCATGGCTAATTCTACTGTATGCCAGAGTAAATGAAAACCAATAGTTGAACCACGGCGGGCCAAGCCAAAGACATATCGTCAAGCCCCAACCCACTGGTTAAAATTTTACGAAGAGGCCGTCATTGAGTCTGAGGCCCGAACCGCCATCTTGCAATTAAAGAGTGAAGCATAGCCATCAACAATAATTGGGTTGACAACTAGGCATGCAGTCTGCCGCATAATATCCAGGCTATAGCCAATTCTTTTATAACTGTTAATAAGTTTTCTGAATTGCTCCGAAAAATTAGATTTACCTACAATTTTTCTAAATATAAACACTAAGGTACCGTAAAATTCGGGTTCCGATATACCTTTTTGCAGAAGTGTTTCCAGACTGACGCTATATTTTTCTAATAAGGCACAGTGTCTGCGATAAAATTTCGAAAACGCCTTACGAAGTTTAAAATAACGATAGCCCTGCCTAAGAAGTTTGGCAGTAAGGGCTTTATTACGGTAGTTAAAGTCATTAAGATTTGAAGAAGCTCTGGCGAATCTTATAAGTTGAGATATGTATACCCCGTATGAGGTACGCCGGGGGACATCGCCATCCAGAAAAGGAAAATTGACTATATCAAAATCAAAATCGTCCCGTTTATAAATTTTGGTGGAAACTATACCATTAGATATACATAGATTCAAATCCAAAAAAGGTGCCTCGGCATCGGAAGAATTTGCTCTATTTAATTGGAGTTCTATAGTGTATATCCGGTCCACTATTTGGTCAAAGTAAATATTGTCAATATTTAATAAATTGTCCAGGTATCTTGAAGTTGAATTGAAAGCCTCAATAATGTCAGCCTGATTTTCACGTGAGAGAGACTTCATGAAATCTCTCTCATAACAAAAAAGAAACAAATCTGCAACAAGAGGAGCACAATTAGTTCCCATCGGGAATACCAATAGTTTGTCTATAAAGTTTAGTTCCAAATCTAATAAAAATATTATCCAAAAGATAAACAAGGGCATCACAGACTTTTTGACACGACCATAAAGTATGATTATTATATACATCAGAAGTGAAAAAAGCACATTCTTCGTTGCAAGCCAAATATTGGGTATTCTCCCGAATAAACGTTCGGTTAATTAAATCAATAAGTTTATCTTTTATAAGATGATGAGGTAACATCATACAGTGTAGAAAAATCATATTTAGAAGCCTGAAAGTTTTTAGATTTAAATTTATTGAGAACATCATTTGAATTTTTAATTGATAGAAAAAATAGTTAATTCCGTCCCTTTCATAAACAGTATCATAGTATCTAATCCAATGACTTTTAACAGCAGTAAGGCATGAAGTTAGCAGTTTGGACAAAACAGTAGTCGTACAAGAACTATAATTAGCAATGAAACGTGCTTTATAAGGTCGTTTATGAAGTTTCGGTAACCAATATAACGTAGGACGTCTGTCTTGCTTTTCTTTAATACTCACTGCAAACTTAGCAGTAATATCGATAGAATGGGTATTGACAATAGATCTCTCGTCAGTACAAATCCGTTCATATGTTTTGGTACTACCAAGTTTTAGAGTATTGATATTGATATGATCTGCACTTGTCCGAACTTAGGATACGCCTGTTTATAGCACCGGCCAAACTATCGATAGCCTTATATTATTATGAAGTCTTTTAATACACTTTTCTGTACACCGCCAACATATTAGGGAGGCTGCCCCGTAGGATGGTTCTTACCTTACTCCTTGGCATGGTGTGAATTATATCCACATATTGCAAATTTTAGTGTTGTACAACGTTTTCATTTTTCAAGCATGTCATTGTACTTTCACTTTGAAGGAAAGTGACGTCATAGATGCATTGTGGGATTTGTGAGCGTACGGAATGTAAATAAACAAATCGATCACCCGCAGCTGTCAAACTCGAGAATTCAACTTTCAAAAAGAATTTATCGCTAGAAGTCATCCTGTTTTTATAACCATTGTAATGGTCATTTAGTAAATTAATTCCTTGATTTCCCCATAGTAAATTTAGGCTGAGTTTTATTGGTTTTGATAGATAAATCCGTGTTTTAATGCAGTGACCCTTGGTTTCGTATGATGATTCTACGGCTTGTAGGACGTCGTGCATGTTTTCCTGCATATTCTTTCATGTAGGATCGCGCGCATATATATGGCAATTGTGTATGACGCGATCCTGCAGCTGCAGAAGGGTAGGATGTAGGATCGTAGAGTATATAAGAAAGGGGCACGTTCCTACGAGGACTTCACTCTTTTGGCCGTTTTTTACAACGGAAAACTCTATGCATCGGTCTTAAAAAAAAACGTTAAGACTCATTTGAATCTGTAACTAGATAAACTTTCTATAACTACCTACGATCTTATTTGGGTAAATAATTTTCTTATTGTATGATTTGCACTAGAAATTGTTATATTTTAGATCCTAATTCTGAAATTAATCAGAAATTGTATTGCTGCTTTGGCTAAGCACAGTAACAAACAGAAGACGTATCTAGCAAGGGTGAATCATGTTTGAGGCTCGCAAGGGCTGTTGTTTTGATTGAATGTCCTAAACTTCAGGTTTTAATTTGTTTATGTACTGATGTTGTGATTTCTGCTATTCCAAGCTCATATACCCACTGTGAACCTATGACATGGGGGCTTTAACGTAAGGCATTAACGTGTTCCCTTGGATATACGTTTTTTTACTTATACGGATTAAATATCGCTTGCGATTCTTATGTGATACTTTGGCTTGCCTTCCGACAATATAAGCCGTTGATTTTAAACCTTTGCATGTGCAGATATATAGAGTAAATGTAACACATGATTTTTTTTTACGTTTATTTTTTCATTAAATTCTGAAATTTCTGACACTCTTCATGTTGTACTTGTCTTCCCAAATGAATCATAACAAGCATTAACTTTCGCAAAATAAACTTCAGGTGAAGTCCACCATTTTCTTGAACACTCCTATCCCGAGACCTATTCTTGGGCAATATATTGTTTGCGAACAGTGCTAACTGTCCAGCCAGCGCACATCACCGCCATTCCAAGCTACGAAGGTAATCACGAAACTAAGGGAGGTAACTCTGGTGTCAGAGAAGTGAGATTTGTCTCCTCATACGGCAGATCTAGAGATACGAACCCATCCTCCCCAGTGAAGAATTATGGACGGAGTGACGGATGGTGATAATGTCATGGACCAGGAGGTGCGCCAAGATGGTCAAAGTGCAACGAGTCACCGAAGAAGTGAAGTAGAGTGCCAAGACAGTCTTCAACCGTGTACTGAGAGCCAATTAGGTACCGAAGATGCGACGAGGCATGCACCGGAGGCCTCTAGCGACCACATGGCAGCGGCAGCACTAGTGCAACTGCAAAGACAGGACCAGACCAGCTTGCAAATGGGTTATGAACGAGGGGGCAATAGAACAAATCGCCCATATTATGAGGATACAGACCAATACGAGTATGGGGGCCTAGCTCACGGCAGATCACACGAGCGCCTGTATACATCCCAGGCCTCCATACATCAAGCAGCCCCAACTAGCCAGTCTCTTAACAAGAGTAGTGACAGCACACTCCGTCATGTGCCACGTCCAGAGGCAGGTCAGCAAGCCACAGTAGCAAGCCTCAGCGAGGCATTTCTTGGCATGCAGCAGAGGCAGGACTGCATTACTGGAGCATTACAAGACCTCTCCTCGCTCGTGAGGAACATACAACACAGTATGCAAGCTCATACCATCACTGCAAACGTCGGCGCCATTGCAGCACTCCCTACAGAAACTACACCACTTAATGAGGTACAAGACGCTGTCACTCCGAGTAACCGGTTATGCGCCAACGGTGATAAAAGGACTGGCTATGCTTCATATGGATATTCAAGTGCAAACGAGATGCGGAGATTAGCGGCACAGAAACACGAACAGAGGCAGAGTACGGTCTTTATCCACAAACCATACACCGCAACCAACACCCGTGACAGACGTGTAGACCCTGTAACTATTACTACCTATGCTGCCCCGCAGTCCTCAATCCCCACACAGACAGATATGGCTGGAACTTATTGGCCCTCTGCAACACAAGGAGAGTGCAGTGACCGGTATTCACGCCCATCTCCAATGGCAAGCTTTGCTGATATGAGCGCATGTGCCCCTGCTCCCCAAAGCGGGGTGGGCATTACGCAGCAGTACGTCAGCCTCACAAATAGCCAAACATATGGAAACGACTTGTCAAATGGGACACTATGTGAGAAAGACGCCCAATCGGCACGCCTCTTACCGGTGCCGACCGTCATCGACGAAAGCGCTACTTCCTCATTGACCGAAAGGGGGGCCAATGTACGACAATACTCAGACTCAACCAGGCAACCCACTAAAGAGGGTAGGCACTTATGCCTCGCAAGGGGAGATAAACGCATTGTGCGCACATCCGCTGACAAACATTGTTGATGAAGGGAGGACCCCTGACTCACAAAGAGAGATAAGTGCCTTATACCAGGACGAGGGATTTCAATGTCAGTATCTGGCTACAAGCCTATTAAATAGAAATTTTTCCCTTACAGATGCGCAAAGGGAGAGCAACATGCCATTACCGATATCAACCACATTACAGTACACACAGAGTGCGTGTCGCAACGTCGATAACCACAGAGTTTCGAGAGGTTTGCCAGAAGGGGAGACCACTGTCCGGATTCAGTGCCCGTACCCAGAACAGAATTTTCCTGATAGATGCCTATCAGTGCAGACTATTCCTCGGCAGCATCAATCTTCGCAACAAACTTACTATGGTGGTAGTGGAAAATTTCAAGCTGCTCAAGAGGGCATCAGAAGTACACTGCATCACACAGACTCAACGCTAAGGCACAAATCACAATATGAGCAAAACGAACCGCATAATGACAGCAGGCAAATAAGGCAAAGCTCGTATTGTAGGCCAGCATATGGAAATAGAAATCTTCAATCAGCAGTTCCGGAACCAAAATTGCCACCTTTCACCGGAAAGGAAGCGTGGAAAGTGTGGTTCAACCGCTTTGAAGCGGTTGCTAGGCGACGAAATTGGTGCGAGGAGACAAAGCTAGACAACTTGTTACCAAGGTTACAGGGAAAGGCTGGAAATTTTGTCTTCTCACAACTCGCTCAACCAATCCTTTCGAATTACAATGAGCTGGTAAAAGAGCTAAATAGTAGATTCAGGGTGACAGAGACAGAGAGAACATATGCAGCCCGTTTCAGCCAGAGAAGCCAGCGCCACAACGAGACTGCTGAAGAGTTCGCAGCTGACCTTAAACGATTGTATGCCAAAGCTTATAAATTTAGAGATGATAGAACAAGGCAAGAGGACCTTGTAAGGCGATTCCTCGATGGGCTGAAAGACAGTGAGGCGCGATTCGAGATAGAATTCCATAAAGAGCCATCTAACATAGACGAAGCTGTGCGCCATGCAGTAAATTTCGTACAGACGAAGAGAACAAACGCATTAGACGGGTATGGAGAGAAGAAATTTAAACGCTGTATCAGAAGAACAAGTCAAAATAGCGACAATGAAGATGATGGATATGATATTCAGGATGAAGTTCCAGAATATGTCATGAGGATACCTACGAAGCGTGGAGAAGATCAGAGAAAGAAACCACGAAGAGGCGAGCAAAAGGAAGCAGCTATAAAGGAGAATGATGGTGCAGGCTCTGAGTCAATGAAATTCATCTCAGAGACAAACAAATTAGTACAAGCCTTGATGGACCAACTGGCAGAGATGAAGAGGACAGATAAAGCTAAACATGAAACGCAACAAAGGAAGCAACCTACTAATGGCGGCATTGTTTGCTACGGTTGTCGGGAAAGAGGACATATGATAAGGGATTGTCCAGAGAAAAATAAGATGCAGTCAAAGAAAGAAAATCACCATGGCAGAGAAGCGCCGGTGAAGAGGAATCGGGAAGACAATAATTTAAACTAGAACAGGCTGTCTCTGGAGGCCGCAGAGAAGCCTGTTATAGTAATAAGGGCCTAAGTAAAAATGAGGCATCATGGAATGATGCCGTGGTAAAATCTATCAAACTCTTAAGGAAGCTGCCTGACGGAGTTTATATCAGGGGATCAATTGAAGGTTATCCGGCACTGCTTACGACAGACACCGGTGCCTCAAAAACTATAATCTCTAAGAAACTATATGAGGCAATGAAGCCTGAGGATAGACCGCCACTTGGAAAATCATCAAAATTAATAGGCGCAGGAGGTACCACCATCAATGAGGTAGGGAAAGGTACTTTTAAGCTCCAGTTATGTCCAGCCGAGATGTATGTTGAAGCAATTTCGGCTGAAATTGACGATGATGGTCTTTTGGGCATAGATCTCTTACAAAATGGCGAAAATGGACCTACAGATCGGTTAATGAGTAAGAGAGTTTTGATGATTGCAGGCAAAGAGGTACCTATTATCCTAATTGGCTTACAAAACAGAATCCGCAAGGTGACAGCCGCAGATCACTATGTCATACCAGCCCAAAGTGAGGCGGTGATAGATGTCTTCATAGAAAGACAGGAGTATGATGACTTCTCAGCAGATGTAGATTATATTGTTGAACCGACTGCACATCTCAGGGAGACCTACCCACTCCAAATGGCATCCAGCCTAGTAGACATCAATAGAACATGCACTTGCAAAGTACGTGTTCTAAACCCATTTCCGACTGCTGTATCAATAAAGCAAGATGCAGTAGTAGGCCATGCAGAACCAATACTTGATAACCCAAAGGTTCTAGTCACTCATGAAGAGGAAAAAGAGACTGAGAATTTCTATCAAACCAGAAGAGTGATCTTA
Source organism: Anodontia alba (assembly GCA_964016985.1). Taxonomy (NCBI): domain Eukaryota; kingdom Metazoa; phylum Mollusca; class Bivalvia; order Lucinida; family Lucinidae; genus Anodontia; species Anodontia alba. Next base: position 89,922,801 of record OZ024828.1, on the reverse strand, counting down.
AATGACAGGGCTAAGGAAAACACTGTAGCATGTAACGTGAACATAGCTCCCGCCAGTTTACAAAAGGAGCTCAAAGTCCCAGAGCATTTAAGGGACCTTTATGAAAGAGCAAGTCAGGGCATCGATTCTAGAGAGAAAGAACAACTGAGAGGGTTGCTGATTAAGTACAAGGATACCTTCTCGAGAGATGAATGGGATCTAGGTCTCACACATCTGACGGAGCATTCTATCCCAACGAAAGACACAGTCCCTATTAAACAGGCTCCAAGACGCGTGCCCATGGCACACGCCACAGAGGAGAAGAAAGCTATAGAGGAGCTAAAGCAGAAAGGTGTGATAAGAGAGAGCACATCACCCTGGGCCAGCCCTATAGTCTTGGTGGCCAAGACGGATGGTGGAGTACGACCCTGTGTGGATTATCGGAAACTTAACCAGCTGGTGAAGCCGGACGGATTTCCTCTGCCAAGGATTCAAGATTGTTTGGATTCGGTGGCAGGGTCTAGTCTCTTTAGTACGTTTGACTTAAGATGTGGTTACTTCCAAATTCCAGTAAAGAGAGAAGACGTGCCCAAAACGTCATTTGTGTGTAAATACGGGCAGTTTGAGATGACAAGAATGCCATTTAGTCTAAACAACTCTGCTTCAACCTTCCAGAGGACTATGGAAATGGCATTACAAGGCCTGCAGTGGGTAACCTGCCTGATCTACATTGACGATATCATCGTTTGTGGGCAGGATTTCAGTCAACATTTACAGAAAGTCGAGGAGGTTTTGTAAAGAATCAAAGCCGCGGGGTTGAAACTAAAACCTGCCAAGAGCCACATGCTGCAAAAGAAGTCGTCTTCTTAGGGCATGTAGTATCTGGAGAGGGCGTAAGACCGAGCCCTACAAATATCGCGAAGATCTTATGCTGGCCAAAGCCAAGGACTCCGAGGCAGATTAAACAGTTTGTTGCCATGGGCTCTTATTATCGACGTTACATTAAGAACTTCGCCAGTATGGTTAGACCCATGGTAGAGCTGACAAAGAAGGGCAAGAAATTTACATGGAGTAACGCCTGTGGCCAAGCCTATGATAACCTTAAGAAGGTTCTGGTTAGCACCGATGTCATGGGATACCCGCTGAATGAGGCTGGAAAATTCATTCTCGACGTCGACGCATCGGGAACAGGCATAGGAGGTGTCCTACACCAAGTGCAAGGAGACAGGGAACGAGTTATAGCGTACGCCAGCAGGGCTCTGAACAAGGCAGAGTCCAACTACTGCGTAACAGAAAAAGAACTTCTTGCAGTGCGCTACTTTATAGAGTACTTTCGTCAGTACCTTTTAGGCAGGCGTTTTCTAGTGCGAAGTGACCACCAAAGCCTAGTATGGCTGTTCAGACTTAAAGAGCCAAGAGGGAAGGTAGCACGCTGGATAGAGATCTTGGGCCAATATGATTTCGCCATTCAGTATAGGCCCGGTGGAGAACAGGCTCACTGCGATGCTCTATCACGATGCGGAAATCCTAGGGACTGTGACTGTCCTGAACAGGATATAACAGAGGTGCTTAAATGTGGCCACAAGCGAGCGCAGGACATGATCCACGAGAAGCTTTACAAAGACATAATCTGCCCTAAAAGCCGCACTCACAGTGGTCAGGCAGAGGTAGGAAATGCTACAGCACATATCACTCATAAACAGGGAATCGCTACTGTTGAAGATGGATATGGCTTAACAGTCGAAAACAAAGATATCGCCTTCACAAAGAGTCAGGTCTTCCAGGATAATGCAGCAAGAACAGACAGAGAGAGCTCCACTAGCAATTCGAAGGAACCGATGATAGAAGGCGAGGAAAGAGTGGAAGTAGTAGAAAGAAAAGAAGTAGAGCAAAATGTACTCAAGGGGGTAACAGATGGTGCCATTCCCGGAACCTCAGCACATGACAGCTATGGAAAGGAGGCCAGTGCCGAAACTGTTGAAATAGTCACATCATGGTTCAATAATAGGTCAACAGCAGAACTGAAGCGTCTTCAAGAAGAGAATGAGGATATAGGACCGATCTCAAGAGCCTTCAGAAACAATAAAAGGCATAGCAAACAAGACATGGCTTCTAAAAGTCCGGCGGAGAGACACTACTGGATTCTCTGGGATTCTCTTCTTCTGAAGGATGGGTTGCTTTACAGGAAATTTCCCAAGAAGGATAGTTCTGGAGAATATACGCAATTTGTGGTGCCAAGGTCATTGAAGTCTGATAGCCTGTTTCAGATGCATGATAGTGTTTTATCTGGCCGCTTAGGCTGTAAGAAAACCAAGGAGAAGATTCGTCAGCGATTTTACTGGTTTGCCATGAAGGAGGATATTAGAGTCTATATCCAGAAATGCGACATCTGTGCAATGGACAAGAAACCAAACAAAGTCCCTCGAGCTCCATTAGGACGTCTACCCGCAGGCGCCCCAGGGGACTGTGTCGCAAATGACTTCTAGGACCATTGCCAGTAACAAGACGCGGTAATCGTTTCATCTTAATCCTCACTGACCATTTTACCAAGTACGTGGAAATTATACCGGTTCCAGACATGACGGCAGAAGTCTGCGCGAATAAAATTCTTAACGAATTCATATCTCGTTGGGGTTGTCCACTGTCGATCCATAGTACGAAAGTGAAATTTTTCGACAACTATGCCGCATGTTAGAGATACGAAAGACGCGAACAAGCCCTCGAAACCCGAAAGGAAATTGCCAGTCAGAGCGGTTCAATCGAACACTACTGCGCATGATAAAAGCATACCTCGGCGCCTAGCAGTCCGACTGGGACCTCCATCTAGGTTGCCTGGCTGGAACATATCGCGCCACCCCGCACGAAGCTACAAAGCTTACGCCGAACCTGCTATGGGCCATGAAGTTCGCCTGCCCGCCGAGTTAGCATCCGGAACTGCAAAGACACGCGATGGTTTTCCAATTACTTCTTATGGGGAGTTTGTAGACAGGCTTAGACAAAGGATGCAGCATGCACATGACATAGCCAGGAGGCATCTATCATCAGCAGCTAAACGGAGTAAGGATCTTTACGATACGAAAATAGCCCTAAAAAAGTACAATGAAGGAGCGCAGTTTGGTTCTTGCACGAGACACGAGAGGTAGGGGTATCACCTAAGCTGCAACACATATACGAGGGTCCATATCTAGTGGTAAAAAAGTTCTCAGAGATTGACTTCCTGCTTCAGCTCGACAAGGAAGGCAGAACCAGGTTGGTACACCACAATAAGTTGAAATTATATGAAGGGGATCATCCCACACTGTGGATAGTGAGAGCAAGGAAGAGGATGATGACGAAACAGTCTCACACTACTAAACAGATAAGACAATGCTTGATGTAGCCGATTACTTACCGGGGTGGTTTTCTTATCTCGAAGAAGATATGCTGAATAAGCTGGTGACTTAGTGCAAGAAGCCAGTGAAGCACTGATAGAGTACTGCTCCAAATACAAAGGATGAGGAATAAGATAGGCGTGGTCACAGAATAAATGACGACAGCACGGCGTTTTCGCGATTGCGTTCATGTGGTAAATCGTCGGCGATGTCACGAGGTTATAGATTAGAGGGGGCAATGCCGAAAGCGAAAGATTGCGCAAAATAATCGATGAAGATTGAGGCGAGGGTATGAAGTTTTATGGAGGAGAAATGTAGGCGTTTAATGGGATGCCATTAGGCGGGTCGAGAGAGGTGGCCTCACGGCGTCAGTTTAGAGTCGGCCATTTTTAAGACGATTTATCCGAGAATGCAACCGGTCATTCAGCGATCAATTCCTGTATTAAAGGGGGGTCTATATACTTACACAATGAGAAACAGGCAGTAATCATAACAGGCAATATATGATGGAGTTTAACAGATTACTTAGCCTGGTCGTTCAAACTGTACTTTCAGGAAGATGTTCGACCCAGATTGTGGTATAGATGAGAGAGAGGCTAGAGAGAGGGCAAGAAGAAGAGGTAGAGCGTACCAATGTATGACGTGTCATTACAGAGAAGGAAGACGAGTAGTGGACATAAAGTGTCGTATTGAGGAACATATTCTGAAGATGCACGTGGCTTTAGAAAATGTGCCGTATTATTGTTGCCTGTGCCTGTTTAAAGGACAAAGAAAAGAGCAACTTCTACAACATTTCAAGACCTGCAAGAGACACAGGGATATGGCTGAGAAACGTGGTATAGAGCAAGGCGTAAACGAGACTCTTATTGTGCAAAGTAGTACTCCACACAGACTAAGTGCAGTGGATTATGTACAGTTATCAGCGGAAGAGAGTCTGGCCCATTTTATGAATCAGGCAAAGTCTATAGCGGTTGCAGAGTCAAGGAGTCAGTTAGCGACTACACTAAACCAGATGTTTCCAGGACTGATTGGAGATGGTGGAATGCAATGTACCACACCTGATTGTATGACTGAATCAGAGCAGACACAGTCTCATGTTCCTGTACAACCATCACCGCCTGCTGTATCTCTATCGATAGCGGAACCTACGACAGCCACCAACCTGAATCCTCAGCAGATAGTGACTGTGGCATCTTCTGCGCTTCAGCCCATACAAGAGTTGGCTCAGCTACTATCAGCAACTCCTCTAGGACCGCTTTTGGAAAATAGCTCTGCAGTGACAGCCCTTTCCAAGCAGGACAGGAGTGATACAGCTTCGGCAACTGAAAGTGATGCATCAAGTGAGAAACCAAAGGCAGATTCTAGCATGGCGGTACCAGAGGAATCGAAAGAGAAGGCTAAGAGTAATAGCAATTCGGATATAGGCGAGATAGCAGATCAGGGTGGGGTAATTGAGATTCCAGGGGAGAATGAACTGGTAACTTTTACACATCCGAGAGAGGAAATGGGTTTAGAAGAAGAAGAAAAAGATCCGCTGGTGCTCCAGAAAGTGTCAAAAAAGGATGAGACCAGCTTGTCTGTTGATGTTGAGAGACTTAGCCAGGCAAATATGGTAACAGCTATTGAAAAGCTCACGGAGGCAGTCAACAGAAGTGTGGGCGCGTTGGAAAAACTTCAAGAGAAAGTGGTAGATAATTCCTGTTTGTTGGCAAAAGTGGCGAGTGTAATGATGGGGTTAAAAGGATCGATGGAGGCAAATGAAAGACTAGAGAGGCATAGGGAGGAGGTGATGCAGGAGTTTGACAGGAGGAGAGAAAATGAACGAAGACGACAGATCGACCGCAGGAGGAAAGAAGAAGAGAGACACAGAGAAGAACAACGGAGAGCTGTCCAGAGGAGAGAAGAAGAGAGACGTGCAGAAGAGCAGTGGAGGGCGAACCAGAGAGAGCGGGACAGAAGAGAACAGCGACGGGCTCTTCAAGAAAGGCAGAACAACAACAGAGGCGAGATCGACAGGAAAGACTCAAGAAACAGCTGGAGAAATGAGCGACGAGACAAGGAAAACCAACCAAAAGGAGTGGTTTTAGTAGCTAAGAATAAGATTTCGGGTAACAAGAGCGAGGGTGAAGTGAGTGAGAGTGAGGGCGAAAGTAAGTAGTTTAAGGTTTAAGGTGGAGAAAGTGTGTAAAATGTTCATTAGTTGTAAAATAAGTATTTGTTACATTTTAATTGAACAGTAACAGGCCCAAGAGTATTTGAGTTATTAGCTTTAAATAATTGTTTAGATTTTTGTTTTTTTGCATGGTGTCTGCTTTACCTAAAGTGACTGCTTTCATATCATCACTGGTCATTTTAGCAGAATTAACAATTGTAATTTAGTAATACTTTTTCAAATTGACTGTGATATGACATTTCATACACCCATGAGAGATTGTATAGAAGGCTAGAGTTGAAATTCCAGCTTGCATGATTGCCAGTATAGCAACCTGTTGTAGGGAAAGCAAGATAGGGTGCTTTTCTCTTACCTTTTTTTGTATTATATCTTTCATAGAGAAATCTGAACAAATTTGCATCTTTTATTCAACGGTTATTGCAACGTTCTGGTGATAGCTGTCATGGGCATGCTAAGCTGAATATATGCATTGATTTACTTTGTATACTAGTTATGTATTAGTCATGCGTTTGTCGTCTCATGTTGAGGGGTGCATTGTAAATCATCGTCTGAGACTAATCAAATGTTGGAATGCTCAATCTAAATTGACTGTTATATTACCTTTATTGTTCCGGCACACTGAGTAGTTTTGGTGCCGTCATCTGGATTTCTTACATTGGAGTCAGAGAGATGGTATGAATGTGCATGATAATTTCATTGTTTCATTTTTTTTTTCTTTCCTCATGATCACTCATGCAATTGTCATGTTAATAATTTTCAAAAGACTCGTTAGTAAAATATGTCACTGTTTTGTGTATTAAGGCAATGCCAAAGGAAAATATTAGTTTTGTAAAAGTAAAGGATTACCGTGCGGGCTTGTTCCTAACTTTTTATGCCAACTTTCAGAATCGTTAGATGGAACTTTAACGATCCTGGAGAGGGGTAATGATATGATCTGCACTTGTCCGAACTTAGGATACGCCTGTTTATAGCACCGGCCAAACTATCGATAGCCTCTTATTATTATGAAGTCTTTTAATACACTTTTCTGTACACCGCCAACATATTAGGGAGGCTACCCCATAGGATGGTTCTTACCTTACTCCTTGGCATGGTGTGAATTATATCCACATATTGCAAATTTTAGTGTTGTACAACGTTTTCATTTTTCAAGCATGTCATTGTACTTTCACTTTGAAGGAAAGTGACGTCATAGATGCATTGTGGGATTTGTGAGCGTACGGAATGTAAATAAACAAATCGATCACCCGCAGCTGTCAAACTCGAGAATTCAACTTTCAAAAAAAATTTATCGCTAGAAGTCATCCTGTTTTTATAACCATTGTAAGGGTCATTTAGTAAATTCATTCCTTGATTGCCCCATAGTAAATTCAGGCTGAGTTTTATTGGTTTTGATAGATGTCCGTGTTTTAATGCAGTGACCCTTGGTTTCGTATGATGATTCTACGGCTTGTAGGACGTCGTGCATGTTTTCCTGCATATTCTTTCATGTAGGATCGCGCGCATATACATGGCAATTGTGTATGACGCGATCCTGCAGCTGCAGAAGGGTAGGATGTAGGATCGTAGAGTATATAAGAAAGGGGCACGTTCCTACGAGGACTTCACTCTTTTGGACATTTTTTACAACGGAAAACTCTATGCATCGGTCTTAAAGAAAACGTTAAGACTCATTTGAATCTGTAACTAGATAAACTTTCTATAACTACCTACGATCTTATTTGGGTAAATAATTTTCTTATTGTATGATTTGCACTAGAAATTGTTTTATTTTAGATCCTAATTCTGAAATTAATCAGAAATTGTATTGCTGCTTTGGCTAAGCACAGTAACAAACAGAAGACGTGTTTAGCAAGGGCTGTTGTTTTGATTGAATGTCCTCAACTTCAGGCTTTAATTTGTTTATGAACTGATGTTGTGATTACTGCTTTTCCAAGCTCATATACCCACTGTGAACCTGTGGCCTGGGGGCTTTAACGTAAGGCATTAACGTGTTCCCTTGGATATACTTTTTTTTACTTATACGGATTCAATATCGCTTGCGATTCTTATGTGATACTTTGGCTTGCCTTCCGACAATATAAGCCGTTGATTTTAAACCTTTGCATGTGCAGATATATAGAGTAAATGTAACACATGATTTTTTTTTTACGTTTATTTTTTCATTAAATTCTGAAATTTCTGACACTCTTCATGTTGTACTTGTCTTCCCAAATGAATCATAACAAGCATTAACTTTCGCAAAATAAACTTCAGGTGAAGTCCACCCTTTTCTTGAACACTCTTATCTCGAGACCTATTCTTGGGCAATATATTGTTTGCGAACAGTGGTAACTGGCCAGCCAGCGCACATCACCGCCATTCCAAGCCACGAAGGTAATCATGAAACTAAGGGAGGTAACTCGCAACAATATAATAAAGTCGTCACACAACAACAACATTATTAGCAGCTTTATCAGCTGGAGCCAAAACATACTTCCTATGAAATTCTTGGATACCTTGTTTCAAATATCGAAAAGATAATTTAGGCTAAGGAGGGAGAAGATCAAGGTTATTAGAATAAAATAACACACGTTCATCAATGATCTTAAAAATCTTTAATTTCCAATTATTTAAAGCATTAGACTCAACATGCTCTCGTTTACACCATCGCGTACAATAATCATTTAAAGCACTGGCAATTGTTTCCCGACATTTATTGAAATCAATGTGGGCTGGGAATCTATATTTAGGTCCTTTTGAAATAACTGAACGGATTTGTGAATCAGTTATAATCTTCGAGTTACCAGTGACAATATGACCCGCTTGGTAACAAAATTTAGAATCTTTACAATCTCAAGAATCAGTGGAACTAGTTTCAATAGCAAGATCAGAAACTAATTTATTGAAATTAAGTATAGTATTACGGATAGGTTTGTTATATTTATAACAAATAATAGGAGATTCCGTGTTTTCGAAATATGAAGGTATAGCTGATATAACATTAATATCTCGAAATATGCTAAGTAAATCTATGAATTCAATACCTTTATTAATGAATGGAATTTTGATGAAGTGTCTAATGTGGTTAATTTTAGAATCAATGTAAGGACGAAGAGCATGTTGAGTATTTGTTGAGTAAACCTTTGACAGCATTTGAAACTCAACTGGGATTCTCGGCCACTTGGTCTTGTAAATGTTGATCATTTTGCAGACTGATCCGCATCGTTTTGCAGGGTGTTCGGAATGTTGATAGTTTTGTAGATGATATGTGGACTTTTTCTCAATTTTGGAAATGTTATATGACATCCTTACGTCAAGTTTTGGATAGGCTTAGGACCGCTATGTTAACAGCTAGGCAATAAAATGCATGATTGAGTATGGCAGTATTGAATGCCTTGGTCATAATATTGTAGGACAAACTATCAGGCTTAAGGAGGATAAGAAAAGGCTATCAGGGAGTGGTTGAGGGTAGGGGTGGGAGGGGGAGGGGGCAGGGGAGAGATCATAGGGTTAGCCGGATTTTATCGCAAGTTCATACCAACTTCTCGACCGTTGAATCTCCTTTGACTGGTGTAACTAAGAAGTATAGACCAAATATTATCAAAGATTGGCAAGATCATCCTGATAAAGCTTTTCAGATGTTTAAGCATAAACTCGTTGGTCCTATTCTTTGTTACCTGTATTTCAAAGTAGAATACCGTTAATTCTTAGGACGGATACTTCTTATTCTGGTCAAAAAGCCGCATTGCTTCAAAAGTTCGAAGGTGAAGGCAACCTTCTTATTGCTTATACAAGTAGAAAGCTCTTATCTAGGGTACAGAATTATTCTGTGATTGAGAAGGAATGCTTGGCTATTATTTGTGCTATTGAGAAGGTCAGAAATTACCTTTTTGTGCTGAGTATTTGCTTGAAACAGATCATAAGTCTTTGTCGTTTATGCAATCAGCTAAGGTGTTGAATTCCCGAATCATGAAATGGGCAATAAAAGTTCAGCCTTCACAGGTCACAGCTGAGGGGTACAAGCCACTGGGAAGATTAAACTCACCTTCCCTGAGCAGAGCTAAAAGATATTATCAGCCGATAAGTATTGACACAAGATAGATCAATCTTCTAATATTAGCTGTCTAGACAGAACGAGGCTGTCGTTGTAGTGAAAGTGTCTTAAGAATATTATGGAATTGTCGTCACAGAAGGGAAGATAGTGCTTAAAAATAGTGTTCATATTTTGCCAAACATCAAAAGTATAAAAATAAAGTCACAATGACTTTATAAATAAATAATAAAAGTCGACAAAATAAACAGGGGCCAAAAAAAGAGTGAACAAATTTACGCTATATGTTAGGAATGGCATTCTCTTTACATCGGCACGAAAACGTTCATCGCACTTGGTCGGGGATTTTACTGGTTGTTAACAAACTGATGAATCAAGCCAGATTAATCAAATTATAAACCAGTATATTCGATCATGTTGTCGTGTTGTGATTGTTGTCAAGGCTTACTTGAAGATAATAGCATTGTGTTTCTTTATAATTATATATACATATGATGTGTTTGTGTGTGTGTGTGGGGGGGGGGGGGGGGGGTGGCGTGCGTGCGTGCGTGTGTATGAAAGGTAATCTAACGGTATTGACTTTTTTGTGTAGTTGTAAGGCGTTATTCAATCTGGAGCTTAATCAATAAGGAGTTACCCTCCTTCCATCCTGACCGCTTTATAGACTGACAGTAACGTCGTTGTTGTTTTGTTTTTTTGGGGGTTTTTTTCCATCAGATACGTAATAAATAAAAGTAAATGCATGTGATTTAGCCAAAGAAGTTAGCGGGTTTTTTTTTTCTTTCTTTCTTTCTTTTTTTGCGAACAATGTTGGAAGGGAGGGAGAAAAGGAAGGTATCAACGGCATTTTTGTCGATTTTTAGTGTAAAACATGAAAATAGGATAACCATTTGAGTGAATTGTTGAGTAATAACAGTTTGTCGGTCAGTTGTAAGTGAATAAATAACTCGCGCTATGAGCACATGCTTTGATCTAAATTACAACTCACCTACAACCTGCGATTTATATTTGGGTTAAAAACTGTTAACAGCATTCGTACCAGTAACTCCTAAATGCATATTGCATCTAAAGTAAAACCCGATTTTGACATGTCGGGTTAGCCTTGAAATACTTACATAGCTCCAGATAAAAGAGGACATCCACATTATAATTTTTTTTCTTATTTCTCCATAAAAAATGTTGTGGGTACTCGTTACAAGCACCTCAACGAGACGAGGAGTTTTTAATGAATAGCCACTACATATGTTTTTTTTTCTTCTTCTTTTTTTTTTTTTTTTTTTTTTTTTTTTTGTAGAGAAATACGAAAATTATGAAGACTTTGCTGTTGAAAAAACTGCCTTATCTGGAGCTATGACTTATGAAATTGATCATAGGATACATTCTAAATGCATTTTAGGCAAAATTCATTGTCTAAGAAAAGAAAGTCTGGCATAATGTCTTTATGAATATTTGTGTAATGTAAATAGAACAGTTTTGTTTATATATTCAGACTATCCAAGCTACCCAGACAGATGTTATGATGGTGGAGCTATGTAACTGCAGAATCAATATGCTACAACTTGATGAAGGCACGATGCTGGAAGAGGCACAGAATATCAACATGGAAAAATTAGATTGTCCATTAAGCAGATAGGCTGAATCAAGTAGCCAATTATATTTCACCAAGAAAACTTGTTTTCCAATATATCATCATAAGAGTCTATGATCTTAGTAAATTGAGTCTAATGGTATCCCAGAACATCATCTCAATGAATTGAGTATAATGATATGCCAGAACAAACGTTTATGTTATTAATTCTGTATCATTAAGAAATATTCCTCTTTGTTTGTACTACAATCATGCTCTATTTAGCCGTCTTACAATAATGCTCTATTTAGCCGTCTTACAATGATGCTCTTTTTGCTGTCTTCTTTCTTTTCTACAATCATGCATTTTTTTCTGTCCTACAATCATACCTTTTGGGTTCCTTTATGCTCTTTATTGCTGCCGTGTAGTCATGTATTATTTGTTGTCTTACAATCACGCCCTTTTTACAGTGTTACAAAAAAATCAAATATTATTTTGCTGTCGTGTAATCATGTCATTTTTTTTCTTCAGAAAATTAGGCACTGCAGCACCATATGGTTGCAATGACAAAATAGATTCTGTAGGGAATCTTACCAGCCCAAAATGCAGCTCGGTCAATGTGATGAGGCTCTTTGGCAGTTCTCAAAGACGTAAAAGAAGTCATGGACATCGGCACTACAATTGTCTTAATTTTCATGCTGATGTCACATTTGAAACTCTCCTTCCATATGTACAGCAGCCATTAGGACTTCATCATATTCGTACCAAGCTGTATCAGCTGCCGGTAACTAAACTTCGCTCTTTGCAGAAGGAAGTGGTGGATACAAAAACATTTGTTCAAAATTCTTCTAAATATAAGCTGGTTGCTATCATTTTGGATGTTGCTAAGTTAAGGTTGTACAAGCCTGTTCAAACAGTTTCTCCAGAAGAGACTCCCACACGTGATTTTCTGAAACTTGACTTCAAAAACAAGGGTCTTGACGCCATTAACATTAGCAATATCCTGAACCATAGGAAAGTGACTTCAACCATACCAGCTCACTTTAAATGCCAGAGCCCACCTATCATCTCCTACAGTTATTCGTCTCCCATTGCACCTAAAATTTTCAATTACAAAAACATGCTGCAAGGGCTAAATACTGAGAACATAACTCGAAACCCCTCAGCGTGTTCCTGTAAAGCATCTGAGCTCTGCTATAATCCAGCCGGTCACATCATAACAGTTGACCTCAATATAGTCAGGATTAGCAAACTCAGGGACATTCTTTCCAAAGGCTCTAAATATAGGGAAACAGAATTCCAAATTAATTTTGTTGTATGTCTTACCTTGTGCCATTTTGTTCTTATGTTTTTCAGTCCTTTTAGTATTGCGATTACCTCGCTTGGGGAAGAGAGAGCTAATCTTAGTGCTTTTCGTATGTTTGATCGATTTGTGCTTGTTTGGATTTGTCGGTTTCCTCTTCCTCTTGATGTTTGGGAAGGGCTGCGGTTTGTGATTGTGGCACTCCCTGGATTTTTCTCTTACCTTTTTTATGTGGTAACTGGTCTACCATTTTTTATTCTACATCTCTCCTATTAGTGCCACAGGAAGGCTGTACTTTGAGACAATGGCATTTCCTAGGTATATTCATATGTTTCTCTGTGTCAAGCAAAAGGCAGCCAATTGGAGAAGTTTGGAAGATCAGATTTTTTCCAAAGATATTCTGTGCATTGGGTTATTAAGATCTTCTGCCTGAAGTGTTTTTGCTAATTTTCCTTTAACCCTTCTTAGATCAATAAACTCCCTAACACTATATACTGGAAGAGTCCACTTTCAATTTTAGGTATATCAGGCTACGTGCTTTAGATATTCCTGGAGAAAAATTGTAAAATATTTGCAAATAGTGAAGGACCTGATCAGATACCGCATTCTGTGGCGTCTGAACTATGTTTGCACTGAATACATATTGCCCTCCAGACTAAAATGGATCAGTCAATTAACAATGTCCAGTTGAACATGGATCCCATAAAGGTTTTGGCTGCCAGTCAACCCTGCTGAGACTCCTTGAAGACTGGTGAAAAGCATTGGATTAAGGCGATAGTGTTGCTGTAATATTAATGGATCTTTCCTAAGGCGCTTGATTGCCTTCTCCATAGTATGTTGATTGCCAAATTAAAGGCATATGGACTGTCTGAGGAGGCGATCGAACTCAATTTTAGGACCTTTACTTTTTAATGTGCTCTGAAATGATATATTTTATTTTATCCTGAAGTGCATTTTATACAATTATGCAGATGACAACACTTTAAAGAATTTAATTCTCTCAAATCTGTTTCAGAAATTGAAAGTATGGTTTGCTGAAAATTTCATGAAGGCCAATCCAGATAAGTTTCAGGCTATATGCCTTGGCCAAATTACACATGGACATATAATGTCTTTCCAGACTGACAGTACAAATCACTTGTGAGTAATATAACATTGCTTGGTGTCAATATAGATTTCGTGTTGAAATGATGACCATTTTCCAGATATACGTAGAAAAGTTTCTAAGCAATTTGCTGTTTAAAAAAAAACCCTGGTAGCTTTTAATTAAACGTGAAAATTAATTGTTACAACTCTTTCATTGCCTCTAATTTTAGTTACTTCTCCTCGTATGACAGTTTTGCAATTTTGCGAGTACAAATTGAAAAGATATAAGAGAGGGCTTTTATACATAATGAATATTCTCTCTTCCTGGAGGAATTATTTAAACAAACAAATGCACATATTTTACATCTTTAAAAAAAAGATAGCTGTTAAGTTTTATAAGATTTTATATAATCTTTAACCCAATATCATACAAATTTCATTAATATTAAAAATCTCCTTATAATTTCAAAAAACGAAACTGGTAGCTGAAATTCCACAAGTCAATACTACTTGGTATGGCCTGAGATTATTTAGATCTCAAGGCCTCAGCTGGTGGTAGTGCCATATGGCGGCGGTAAAACGTCTCCCCGTACTTCACCATAGTGCAGATTATATTTCATTTCCTTTGGTATCATTGGGTTTATTGATGTATATTTGAAAATGGAGTTCTGCTCGTGAAAACGCTAGAGGGCGTAAGCAGTGTTGCAAACTTCATTACTGCTTATGGAGTGTCTCAGTAAAACCGAGACTCCCATTTTCTAATCCGTAGCGTGTTCTTTGTTTCCAAAGGCAATCTTTTTGACGTTTATTTTACTATACTGCAGCTGGCGTTAGTGCCGTGTGGCGGCGGTAGAACGTCTCCTCGTACATCAACATAGTGCAGATTAAATTTCTTTTTTCTTTGGGATCATTGGGCTTATTTTGGTATATTTGAAAATGGAGTTCTGCTCATGTATACGCTAGAGGGCGTAAGCAGTGTTACAAACTTCATTACTGCTTATGAAGAGTCTCAATAAAACCGAAACTCCCGTTTTCTAATCCGTAGTGTGTTCTTTCCAATGGCAATCTTTTTTACTTTTTGTCGCACCTGCCTTACGTAGCAGGGCGACTAAGCGTGGAAGTTTCCGTCCGTTTGTCCGTCCGTCCGTTCGTCTTTCCGTCAACATTTATCCTGGGAGTCTTGTGAGCGCAACCACTCTTAAAGTTTAGTACCGATCATTTTGAAACTTTGCTTGTGTTTTCTTCAGGTTATGAAGATGTGCATGTGGTTTGGATATAATTGTCAGAATATTTTTCGTCACTTTTTCCACATTGTGAACTTAGTCATTTTTCACCCTCAATATATAGACAATGGGTATTTCTTGTGAGCGCAACTCCTCTTACAGTTTTGTACCGATCGTTCTGAAACTTTGCATATGTTTTCTTCATGGTATGAGAATGTGCATGTGGTTTGGATGTAATTGTTATATATTTTTTGTTTCACTTTTTTCCAGATTGTGAACTTAAGTCATTTTTCACCCTCAATATAGAGACAGCGGACACCTTGTTAGCACAACTCCTCATAAATTTTATACTAATTTTTGCAACACCAGCTTTAGCATGGGTGACTTAGTTTCTGTCCATTCGTCCGTTCATCCCTCCGTCTGTTCGTCCGTCCGTCCATTTGTCCATCTGTCAACAATTACCAAGGATGTTTTGTGAGCGCCTCCTCTTACGGTTTTGTACCGATCCTTATGGAACTTTGTATGTGTTTTCTTCATGGTGTGAGAATGTGCGTGTGGTTTGGATGTAATTGTTAGATTATTATTATTATTATTTCTTTGTGGGGGGGGGGAGGATGAAGGGCAGGGGGCGACATCAGCTTCACCGGTTTGATCTATTTTTTTTATTCTATGCCAATGTCTGTTAAATATATCCGACATTAAATATTGCAGTCTTAAAGCTGTATCTCTGCTCAAAATGACACAAACCATTGTTGCTCAAAAAATAGTAAACTTTATCTCATCCGTGGCAAAACTATTTCAGACATTGAATCAATTAACAAACTGCTAATTTATTGTGTAAACCAGGTTAAATTATAGAGAATTACATGCCCCTGTGTTTCACTAAAAATGAAATAGGATCAAATAGCTTACCCAAATTACGGTTTCTTCTTGTAAAAGGGGTGGTCTAGTGTTTTAAAATTGAGATCTAAATTAGGTGACTTTCAGTTGGAAAATAACTATATATCAGCCAGGAATGAAAAAAAAATGAGGCAAAATACAGCTTTAATTAAGAATCAAAACAATGAAACAGGGAAATTGTGATGTGTATTATAAGCTCACGGGGTTCCTGGTAATCGATTACAGCTTGGGAATCGCCCCATCAATATTACGCTGTGCAGAGCTGCGGACAGTAATCTCTTCACTCATAGCCAATTGTTATGCAAAGAAATAAGTGACGTGAATATCCGGACATGAGTAGCGCGAGCTAAAAGGGTTGCTATTTCAGCTGGGTTGTCGACAATCTGGAGCTATTGTCGTCTCGGAGAATGCTATACTGCGCGGAATCAAATTCCATACAACCCAGCACCAAAATTAACGTCAAAATATAACTACGGTTCCTGGATTTTGTTTCATTCTGGCGACAATCGATCCGAATTTGGTGCCATTTTGGACGATTTACCCATTTAAATTAATATTTTCAGTCATATCTGCATCTTGCGTAACGACTTGAATTGGACAAACGCCGTTATTTGGCACACATATTACAATCATAACAATGCAAACGATCAGTGCAACCAACAAAAATGGAAAAATACTAAACTTATAGATCAGAATGAGTAGCGCTAGTGGATATGAGTGACGAGGTCTTATGAATGACGAGAGCAGCGAAATTGGTAATAGATGTATAAAAAAAAGGCAAGAGAAAAGTCCAGGGAGTGCCACAACCACAAACCGCATAAAGGCTCCCAACTCAGTCCATGCATCAAAGCCAAAAAATAAAAATCAAATTAATCACTATAATAAACAAAGACGAGTACTCATGGCTAATTCTACTGAATGCCAGAGTAAATGAAAACCAATAGTTGAAACACGGCGGGCCAAGCCAAAGACATATCGTCAAGCCCCAACCCACTGGTTAAAGTTTTACGAAGAGGCCGTCATTGAGTCTGAGGCCCGAACCGCCATCGTACAATTAAAGAGTGAAGCATAGCCATCAACAATGATTGGGTTGACAACTAGGCATGCAGTCTGCCGCATAATATCCAGACTATAGCCAATTCTTTTATAACGGTTAATAAGTTTTCTGAATTGCTCCGAAAAGTTAGATTTACCTACAATTTTTCTAAATCTGTACACTAAGTCACCGTAAAATTCGGGTTCCGATATACCTTGTTGCAGAAGTGTTTTCAGACTGACGCTATATTTTTCTAACAAGGCACTGTGTCTGCGATAAAATTTCGTAAACGCCTTACGAAGTTTAAAATAACGATAGCCCTGCCTAAGAAGTTTGGCAGTTAGGGCTTTATTACGGTAGTTAAAATCATTAAGATTTGAAGAAGCTCTGGCGAATCTTATAAGTTGAGATATGTATACCCCATATGAGGTACGCCGGGGGACATCGCCATCCAGAAAATGGAAATTGACTATATCAAAATCAAAATCGTCCCGTTTGTCATATGTTATATATTTCAGTTCGTAAATCAAATGCTCATTTCAAAAATATTTTAAACAGTTAACCTTCCTTACCTTGACATTTAAAGCCCCTACAAGTGCGGATCCAGGAGAATTTCCGACGGGGTTCTATTTAATCATATTACCGTACATACTCTACGTATGGACGACAGGCCTGAGCAAACAGTGTAGGCCCAGATAGGACACCGCAGAACACTGTTGTTTGTCACTCATCCAGCAATTTTACAAACACTTACAGGTGGTAAAACTTATTGACATTTTGAAGAGAAGTAGAAGGAAAAGTGTCTGGGATCTATCAGATTTTTATCCAAAATTTCAAATGTAAATGAAATTTCGAGTTAAAGGGAGATTCAACCCCGCTTTGAATCTGCCACTGCACTCTATCCACAGGCAATGGGTATCTAATAAGCACTGCTTTTTGGCACTTCTTTTTTATTTTGAATAAACATGTAGTTTTGATTAATCAGTGTTTGAGATAGCGAGTCAAATGTACTTTGAAAATAGATTGAACAAAAGCTGTTTCCTTAGCACCAGATAAGGCATTTTTTTACAAAAGAAAAAAAAGTTTTGATATTTTTTCTTTTTTTTTTTTGTCTCCACGAAAGCATACGTTGTGGCAATAATTCGAAGTGCCTCACCAAGGTGCCTCTAATGAGTATCACAACATATGTTTTCGTGGAGAAATAACAAGACTTCACATTTCGTTCAAATCATCTCTAGAATGTTTGAGTGGGGTGGTGGTGTATATTGTTTATTTTTTTTCTAAGCAATATAAGCCCTACTTCTCCAAAATAAAGATTTATTAATCAAATATTCATATTTGTAACTCACATTGGTAGGCCATGTTTTGTACTACAGTCAACACAATATTTATGAGTGACAGGTGATTTCACATTCGTTTTAATGTAAGCTCAATGCTCTCCCCCAAAAAAGGCGGGGCTTCAGCTTCTGACAATTTAGAGGTATGTACCCAATTAATCCTCTCCCACTCCCTTTCCCGACCTGCAAGACAATGTTACAGGAGAGATTGGTGTGTGTGGGGGGGGGGGACGGGGAAGGGGGTTGTTATACTGTTTTCAGCATATCCGTGATTCTGATTCAGTCACCAATTAAGGTTTTTCCTCTATAACTTCACTACCTTATCTAGTCCTTCCTTAAATTCTACTAATTATACCGCGCGCAAAACAAAGTTTAAGGTGGGTATATTGTTTTCAGCATGTCTTTGATTCTGTCAACGAAAAAGGTAAGAGAAAAGTCCAGGGAGTGCCACAATCACAAACCGCAACCCTTCCCAGATGTCAAGAGGAAGAGGAAAACGACAAATTCAAACAAGCACAAATCGATCAAACATACGAAAAGCACTAATATTAGCTTTCTATTCCCCAAGCGAGATAATCTCAATGCTAAAAGGACTGAAAAACACAAAAACAAAATGGCACAAGGTAAGACATACAACAAATCGCCTCAGAATAAACCACTAAGCACCAAAGAGTAAGACTAACACCGGGACCACCTCCTTAGAACGGTCAGTAGAGCAAACCACCGGGGGGTTTATTGCACTTTTACAGCTAGCCAACTTCACCCTGGGTCCCGATGCTACCCTTCATACAGAAATACCTAAAAATTCGGTTCGCATAAAGGCTCCCAACTCAGTCCATGCATCAAAGCCAAAAAATTAAAATCAAATTAATCACTATAATAAACAAAGACGAGTACTCATGGCTAATTCTACTGAATGCCAGAGTAAATGAAAACCAATAGTTGAAACACGGCGGGCCAAGCCAAAGACATATCGTCAAGCCCCAACCCACCGGTTAAAGTTTTACGAAGAGGCCGTCATTGAGTCTGACGGCCGAACCGCCATCGTGCAATTAAAGAGTGAAGCATAGCCATCAACAATAATTGGGTTGACAACTAGGCATGCAGTCTGCCGCATAATATCCAGGCTATAGCCAATTCTTTTATAACGGTTAATAAGTTTTCTGAATTGCTCCGAAAAGTTAGATTTACCTACAATGTTTTTTTTAAAATCTGTACACTAAGTCACCGTAAAATTCTGGTTCTGATATACCTTGTTGCAGAAGTGTGTTCACTGACCCTATATTTTTCTAACAAGGCATTGTGTCTGCGATAAAATTTCGAAAACGCCTTACGAAGTTTAAAATAACGATAGTCCTGCCTAAGAAGTTTGGCAGTTAGGGCTTTATTATGGTAGTTAAAGTCATTAAGATTTGAAGAAGCTCTGGCGAATCTAATAAGTTGAGATATGTATACCCCATATGAGGTACGCTGGGGGACATCGCCATCCAGAAAAAGGAAATTGATTATATCAAAATCAAAATGGTCCCGTTTATCATAAGGTTTGGTAGAAACTGTACCATTAGATATACATAGATTCAAATCCAAAAAAGGTGCCTCGGTATCGGAAGAATTTGCTCTATTTAATGGGAGTTCTGTAGGGTATATGCGGTCCACCATTTAGTCAAAGTAAATATTGTCAATATTTAATAAATCATCAAGGTATCTTGAAGTTGAATTGAAAGCCTCAATAATGTCAGCCTGATTTTCACGTGAGAGAGACTTCATGAAATCTCTCTCATAATAAAAAAGAAACAAATCTGCAACAAGAGGAGCACAATTAGTCCATTTTTTTTTAAACAATTTTTTTCAAACAATTCAAATGTTTGCTCTGTAACTTCACTAACCTTTGTCCGATTTTGTTTAAATTTTGAACACCTTGCTCATTAGACAATGCACATTTGGTAAGAAAATAGGGTCATCAGGATAAGTAATTCAAGGGTTATACTTTTTCTCTTTGTAATTCTCTTTGTAATTCTTTATCAACAAATAATGTTTTTTGTTGTATAACTTCACTAGCTTTTTTCCGACTTTGTTCAAATTTTCAAGAAAAACACGCGTAACAATCCTAACAAAGACCTGATTATCAATGCATATACGGAATGTGATCAAATTCAATCAATTCGTTCAGAAAATATTGAGCGGAAACAAAATTTTGACAAAACCCAAGGGTCATATCTGTGTTGTATATTTGCGAAAATTAATGCGTAACAATCCAAACCTAGATCTGATCAGCAACAATGCTTCTCCAAACTTTAGTTTAATTCCATCAATCCGTTCTCAAGATATTCAACGGAAACTAAGTCAGTATGACGGAATAACGGACTGACGGACAAGAGCCATAACTTTTTTGAAAATTTGCGGCTATTGACGCGTAACAACCCAACCTAGAGATAGATAAAAGTGCACTGCATATGCAAAATTTGATCAAATTTCATCGATTTATGCACAAGATATTAAGCCGAAAGGAAATTTGGACAATATTCAAGGACCATGACTGTGTTGTAAATTTGCGGAATTTGACGCATAACAATCTCAACCTAGATCTGGTCAACAACAATGCACCTGCAAAACTTAGTTTATTCCATGAATTATTTGTTCTCAAGATACTGAACGGAATAACGGACAAGTTGAAAACAGTATACTGTTTTCAACTTGTCTTTATTCCGTTTAGTATGCGTGAGGGGTGGGATGGGATATAATTAAGGGTTTGCTCTAAAACTTAACTGCCATTTCTTTGATTTTCCTTCACATTTTTACAACTCCTTGGCCACCAGAAAGTGCACATGTAATAGGAAAATAAGGGGGGAGGTGTTTTTAGATTGACGTTATATATTTTAACCAAGGCACTGTGTCCGCGATAAAATTTCGAATTTCAAAACGCCTTACAAAGTTTAAATTAACGATAGCCCTGCGAAAGAAGTTTGGCAATAAGGGCTTTATTACGGCAGTTGACCTTGGGAACGTGCACTCTGAATTAGACATCTCAGTCTTTTCAAGTTGTCACCAGAAATATGGCAAAGAACAGTAAGTCTGAAGAGCTCCTTAATCAGCAATCAGACGAGATATGAAACCAAAATGATAATAGTCTTAAAGAGCTTACACTACTGATTCTTGTAAGCAGTTGGAAGAGTCTCTGTACAGATGCAGTGATTGTTGAACAGAACAATGACGTATCTCTATTAAATGCATGGAAACTAGCAAAATGACCGTTATAGTACGCAGAAACTATTTTTTATGAAAAAGAAAAAAATACACTCTACAGAGGTTTCTAGGTTTCTATGACTATGGACGTGTTTTTTTGTACACCAGATAATTGTACCTCAAAGAAGTACAGAAAGAGTTTAATACAAACTGCTCGTGATATTCCTTTCGGAGATCATATGAGGAACAGAAAAAAAAGAAACAAAAACAACACAAAAATAAATAAATAATATAAAAAAAATAAAAAACTAGAAGCAGGTTATTGCATAATTTTCTTTTGGCCAGGTTTATTAAAAGGTGTTGCAGAATATAGCAGATTATGCCCATAGTGTCAGAGAAGAGTAGCAAAAGAAAAAGCTTGAAAAGCAAATCTGATTTCAATACCACCAATATATGATCCATTTGCACTTGTTGCAATTGATATAGTAGGGTCACTAAACAGAACTAAGAGAAGCAATAGAAACAGTCTCACGTATCCAGAGGCAGCTCCTCTACTATGTACTATGATAGAAATACCTGCACCAGAATATTAAAACATGTCAGAAATTTAGCATACTGTTAACAACTAGTTCAAAAAAGTTCTTGCTGAAAGGAAAGGGCCATTTGAACTATTTGAGCAAATAAGTCCGGTAGACTATTCTGTCAAAACAGGCAAATGCAGCAAGAGGGCATTTCATATCAATATGCTTTGAGAATGGATTGAGAGATCAGCTAATACAAGAGTTGAGCTTAACAAGGTAAATATTCTAGTGGCTGATAAAAGTAGTGAACTAGAGCGTCCTATACAAATTCCAATATTATGTATTGGTTCTGCTGAAAATGAGGATTCAGAGACTAAATGCATTGAAAATCCTCTATTAGTAGCACAGAAAGGACCTGATAATGTAGTGATAAACTAGAGCTGGTGTTTGTAAAACACTATGCCCCCAACTGCCTGACTCTAACACTGTTTAACCCCAACACTGCTTAGCCATGACGGTAACAACAGTACAAATATATGATTTCAATGTTATTTTATCAAAGGGAAATAACTCTAAAATAGGAGATGATTGGGATAAGAAAAAAATACGGATCACCTATTTTTTTCATGAGGAATCAAAACATGAAATTTCAAAACATTAGCATACATGGTTCTAAACTTATGCTATACACAATAAAGCAACGACATTAAATGGCCCGAAATTGCGAAGGGCCATAACTCCAACATTTCATTTAATTGGTTCAAAATTTAATCAGGTGATATCATGGCTCTAGCTTAAATACTTTTTGAGATATCTTGCTGAAAAAGTCAAAATGCCTAGAACTACAAAGGGCCATAACTACATCAATTTTTCATGGAATTCCCTAAAAAACAAACCAGGTAATCTCCACATCATCCCCAATCAGCATATAATATTTCAAGACCCTAACTTAAGTGCTTTTCGAGAAATCTTGCTGACAAGGTCAAAATGAGCAGAACTGCAAAGGGCCGTAATTTTATCAATATTTTCATGGAATTCTCTCAAAATATAATCGGGTAATGTACACATCATTCCCACTCACTGTATCGAATTTCAAGAACCCAGCTTAAATACTTTTCAAGATATCTTGCTCACAAGATTTAATTCTGATTTTTTTCAAAGGGGCATAACTTTAAATAAACATGCTAGACAAGAAACAAAATACGGGTCGGCTATTTTTTCATTGGGAACCCAAATATAAAATTTCAAAACCCTAGCGTGCAGGGTTCTTAAGATATGGCATGCACAAAAAAAGCTTGATGAACGGACAAACAGTCGGATGGACAAATGAAGGCAAAATAATATGCCCCATCAATTTCATTCGAAACTGGGGGCATAATCAGGTCATCTACTCATCGCTACCAATCTATTCATCAAGTTTCAGGCTCCAGCTTCAATAGTTTTTGAGATATTTTGTTCACAAGGGAAACATGCCCAAATTTACAAAGGGCCATTACTTATGAAATATTTTTCAAAATTTACAAAAAAATTAATCAGGTCATCTACTCATCATTACCAATCAATTCACCAAGTTTCAAGTCTCTAGCTCTAATAGTTTTTGAGATATTTTGCTGACAAGATAAAAAATGCCCAAAATAACAAAGGGCATAACTCAAGAAGTATATTTCAAAATTTCTTCAAAAGTTAATCAGGTTGTCTACTCATCACTACCAGTCTATTCATCAAGTGTCAAGGCTCTAGTTCCAACAGTTTTTGAGATATTTTGCTGACAAGGTAAAATTGCCCAAAATTACAAAGGGCCATAACTCATGAAGTATTTTTCAGAATTTCTTCAAAAATTAATCAGGTCATCTACTCATCACTACAAATTCATTTACTAAGTTTCAAGGCTCTAGCTCTAACAGTTTTTGAGATATTTTGCTGACAAGATAAAAATGCCTAAAATTACAAAGGGGCATAACTCAAGAAGTATATTTCAAAATTTCTTCAAAAGTTTATCAGGTTGTCTACTCATCACTACCAGTCTATTCATCAAGTTTCAAGGCTCTAGCTTCAATAGTTTTTTGAGATATTTTGCTGACAAGTTAAAAATGCCCTAAATTACAAAGGGTCATAACTCATGAAGTGTTTTTCAGAATTTCTTCAAAAGTTAATCAGGTCATCTACACATCACTACAAATCCATTTACTAAGTTTCAAGGCTCAAGCTCTAACAGTTTTTGAGATATTTTGCTGACAAGGTAAAAATGCCCAAAATTACAAAGGGCCATAACTCAAAAGGCATTTTTCAAAATTTCTTCAAAAGTTAATCAGGTTGTCTACTCATCACTACCAGTCTATTCATCAAGTGTCAAGGCTCTAGTTCCAACAGTTTTTGAGATATTTTGCTGACAAGGTAAAATTGCCCAAAATTACAAAGGGCCATAACTCATGAAGTATTTTTCAGAATTTCTTCAAAAATTAATCAGGTCATCTACTCATCACTACAAATTCATTTACTAAGTTTCAAGGCTCTAGCTCTAACAGTTTTTGAGATATTTTGCTGACAAGATAAAATGCCTAAAATTACAAAGGGGCATAACTCAAGAAGTATATTTCAAAATTTCTTCAAAAGTTTATCAGGTTGTCTACTCATCACTACCAGTCTATTCATCAAGTTTCAAGGCTCTAGCTTCAATAGTTTTTTGAGATATTTTGCTGACAAGTTAAAAATGCCCTAAATTACAAAGGGTCATAACTCATGAAGTTTTTTTCAGAATTTCTTCAAAAGTTAATCAGGTCATCTACACATCACTACAAATCCATTTACTAAGTTTCAAGGCTCAAGCTCTAACAGTTTTTGAGATATTTTGCTGACAAGGTAAAAATGCCCAAAATTACAAAGGGCCATAACTCAAAAGGCATTTTTCAAAATTTCTTCAAAAGTTAATCAGGTTGTCTACTCATCACTACCAGTCTATTCATTAAGTGTCAAGGCTCTAGCTCCAACGGTTTTTGAGATATTTTGCTGACAAGATAAAAATGCCCAAAATTACAAAGGGCCATAACTCATAAAGTATTTTTCAGAATTTCTTCAAAAGTTAATCAGGTCATCTACTCATCACTACAAATCCATTTACTAAGTTTCAAGGCTCTAGCTCTAACAGTTTTTGAGATATTTTGCTGACAAGGTAAAATTGCCCAAAATTACAAAGGGCCATAACTCAAGAAGTATTTTTCAAAATTTCTTCAAAAGTTAATCAGGTTGTCTACTCATCACTACCAGTCTATTCATTAAGTTTCAAGGCTCTAGCTTTAATAGTTTTTGAGATATTGTGCTGACAAGATTGCATCCATATTTTTTCAAAGGGCCATAACTCAGAAAAGGGGCATAATCCTGTCAAGAAAAAAAATACGTTTCAGCTATTTTTTCATAAGGAATCCATATATGAAATTTCAAAACAGTAGCATTCACGGTTTTAAAGTTATGCTATGCATCAAAAAGCGTGACGAACGGACGGACGGACGGACGGACGAACAACCCAGAAGCAATATGCCCCTCCAACTTCTTTGAAGTTGGGGGCATAATAAAGCATTTAGTGAAAGACAAGCAAATGATATCAAGACCTTGTTGCAAACGTTTGAAGTTGTTCTAATTGATCTGCCAGGTAAGACAAGTCATCTTGAGCATGATGTCAAATTGACTTCTGATATACCCTGTATCTAGAAAGGCTTATATTCTTCCATACGCAACCAGAGAAAAAGTCCAGAAGGAAACCCAAGATATGATTGAGGAGGTATTGCTGAAAATCATCGTCCATAGGCTTCACTAGTAGTAGTTGTTTCTAAGAAAGGCAATACAATAAGGCTATGCGTTGACTACATCTCAATCAGGTAACTATCTTTGATCCACAGCTTATGCCCAAGCTTGAATACATCATAAATAAAGATGAAAATACATCAGTAAGATTGATTTGACAAATGACTGGCAGATTCCCTTGACAGAACAATCAAAAGAAAATAGTGCATTATCACTCCATTTGGACATTATCAGTTGTCGGGTTATTGAAAAGAGCTCTCTTTAACTGTGAAGACTTCGCTGATGGTTTTATTAAGGATATTATTACAGTCAGTGAAACCTGGTATGATCCCTTCGAACATATTAGAAATATATTAGTTGGTCTAAGGACTACTAGGTTGACAGCAAAGCCCAGCGAATGCATGCTTACTTTTCAGCAGATAGAATTTCTTGCATATATTGTTGACAATGGAGAAGTACAGACAACCAAAACTAAGATAGAGGCAATACAAAACATACCTACGCCTACAACGAAGAAACAGGTTTGTTTTTTTATCTGAGTCATTGGCTTGAATCGTCGGTTTATACCTTTCTTCGCCAAGAAGTCTATAGTACTAACAAAAAAAAGTTAAGAGAAAAGTCGAGGGAGTGGAACAATCACAAACCGCAGCCCTTCCCAGACATTATGATGAAGGGGAATACGAAAGGTGATTGTAAAGTGCAACCTCTGGCACTGGAAATAATAACACCATTAAATGAATGTACGGGAGACTTTCTAGGGTCTCCACACGGCACAAACACAATATCTCATCAATGGTGACAATTACATATGGCTGTTTAAGTCCAGTAGGTCTACTTCGTGTAGAGTAACAGATAAGGCAGGAATCAGATGATAACCATATAAAGCCTCGCTAAATTTGCCACCAAACACATGCTGTGGGCATCCACTAGAATGGCCTCAGGTGAATCCCATTGAATATCCACAAAATATGCCCCGCAAAAAAAAAGAAAGCAAAAAAAGAAGAAAAAAAGGTCACTGACACATGTCACATCTGATTCTCTGCATGGATAAAAGTACAAATTATCAAAAGTAATTTCACGCACTTCATACAAAGATCTGATGTATTTAACTTATAGTTTTATAACAGTTACATTCTTCACATTGAAAAGACGATGAAAGTGAAAAGTATTTTACAATGGGTGATAGACATCCTAATCCCTAGCCTTTTAAGTATTAGGAAGAAATCATGCCGTACGCTACTGTTAGCATTAGCATGTCTCCCTTTTTCAATGCTCAGCTTATGTGCACTCAGGCGTAGTTTTATTAAAATAGATTTATCTGATCTACAATTTAAAAGATCTACATAGGGAGCACGTGTCTGAATTTTATAATACCTTTGTGAAAATCTAATTTTGTGCTACTAAGAATAAAAGAATCTTGTTCTTGAAAATCTTGATCATTAATTCGAAATTGTATATATTTAATATAGAAGTTCATTTGTGCCACTGGATTTTTTAGAACATGAGAAAAGCCTAATTTACTGATAATGTTTTTTTATAAAAAAGTGTATTATTAGAAGAAAGGATATGCTCCCAGAGCTTTATTACAGAGACTTGAATGTTTGCTTTTAGATGTAGTCTATTCAATTCTGCTCTACATGCTGTATTAGTTGACTTCTAATGTACACCGAGAATTTCTTTAATAAATTTTAGATGAGGATATTCGTATGGGTCAGAATCCTTAATAAATGTTTTGAAACCCGATGAGTGCATTATGAGTAGTAAGTAATAAAATCATAGTGTAGTTCTGCTTTTCGATACAAAGCATTATCTATTTAATGCACTTTGATTACATAAGATAAAACATATGATAGTTATTTAATAATAGTTTAAGAATTGTCACCTGTTTTGTACTTGTAATACGGTATATGTGTATGTTACGATCCTATTTACTTTGGACTAATTGCAGAATAAATTTTGAATGTTTGAATCCTTATATATTATTATTTTAATTTTTGCACCAAGTATTTTAATAAATAATATACTTGTCAATGTGATTCCAGCAATTAAAAAAACATAAACCTTGCTTGTGTTGTTTACGTGTTTTTATTTTACTACATACAGCTAACATATCAGTATACGTGGTTGTAAAATGTAAAAAAAAAAATGATAAAAAAATAATAATAAATAAAAAAAACTGCCCCATCTCCACACTCGTCTGCAGCTTGTCACTCAAGATGATTCCGAAAATCCTAGCTAGCATTCTGATGCAGCTCCAAATTACACTAAAACACATATAATCAGAAACACTGTGATGAGTTGAAGAAAAGGGTTCTGAAAAAAAGGTAAGAGAAAAGTCCAGGGAGTGCCACAATCACAAACCGCAACCCTTCCCAGACCCCAAGAGGAAGAGGAAACCGACAAATCTAAACAAGCACAAACCGAACAAACGTACGAAAAGCACTAAGATTAGCTCTCTCTTCCCCAAGCGAGGTAATCGCAGTACTAAAAGGACTGAAGTCAGAACACAAGAAAACCCACAAAGAGGACATTTATGGGCCCGACCATATACATTGTTAGTCTACCATCAGAAACAGACTGAGGACGGAGACGTTATTTAGTCTGAGGACCCACCCACCGTCGTGCAATTAAACAGAGAAGCAAAGTGCGACAATCTTTTTAAAATGTGTTCCGAAAACAAAATCATTTTTGTAAAAAAGGTAAGAGAAAAGCCCAGGGAGTGCCACAATCACAAACCGCAGCCCTTCCCAGACCCCAGGAGGAAGAGGAAACCGACAAATCTAAACAAGCACAAACCGAACAAACGTACGAAAAGCACTAAGATTAGCTCTCTCTCTTCCCCAAGCGAGGTAATACTAAAAGGACTGAAAACACAAGAACAAAATGACACACGGAAAGACATACAACAAATCGCCTCGTAGAATAAACCACAAAGCAACAAAGAGTAAGACTAACTCCTCCTACAGTTTTCAACTCAATGGTTTGAAACTTGCACCATAGTAACCAAACAGACAGGACATGTGCATAAAGGTCACAGAGCTCTGATCAAATTTTTATTGCTAGAATTGTTTACCCTTGATTTACTTAGAAAATTTTCTTTTTGCATAAGACATAGTAGGCTTCGTGTCTCCGCAACTTCTCCTACAGTTTAAAGACAATGATTTGAAACTTGCAGCAATGTAAGAATATAGGCTGGTCATGTGTTTAACAGTCACAGAACTCTGATCAATATTTATTGCTAGAGTTACCTGCCCTGGATTTACTTAGAAAATTTGACTTTATCAAATGACACAGAAGAGTTCGTGTCCCCACAACTACAGATTTCAAGTAAATGATATTAAACTTGCAGCAGGTTGGGCATGTGCATAAAAGTCACAGAACTCTGATCAATTGTTTATTGCTAGACTTACATAGCCTTGATTTATTAAGAAATTATGATACATGGTATAGTAAGGTTCGTGTCTCCACAACATATAGAGTTTTCAATATAATGATTTGAAACTTGCTGAAAGTAAGCATATAGACTGGGTATGGGCATTAAGGTAACAGAATTCTGATCAAATTCATATTGCTAGAGTTACCCACCATGGATTTACTTAGAGATTTTGCAAAATACATATGACATAGATAATGATTTGAAACTTGCAGCAAAGGCAGATTATAGGCAGGGTATGTGCACAAAGGTCACAGAACTCTGATCAATTATTATATAAGAGTTACAAACCCAACATTTACTTAGAAATTTGCCATATTCACATTGCATCGTGAAGTTCATGTTTCTGCAACCTACAGTTTTCATGATTGCGGTTTGAAACTTGCACTACAGACAAGGGGTCTAGGAAGGGCTGCGGTTTGTGATTGTGGCACTCCCTGGACTTTTCTCTTACCTTTTTTTTAACATATGCATGAAGGTGAGTGAATTCGGATGAAATTACTTTTACAAGAATTACATGATCTATTTAATATTTTTTCCTTATAATTATACCATAGCGGTCATGTTCGGTAATTTACACCATGGCAAGAAAACAGGTCGAAGGTGTGCATGAAGCCCACATGACTCTGAAAATGGTCAAATGATACAACTACAAGCAAAACTGGCAGTAGCGGGGGCATTCATCCCCTTTAGAGATTGTCTAGTTTTAATTATTTTGAGTCCCATCATATGTAAAACAAAGTTCAGGATCAAATGTCAGTTTTATTATGAAGCGAATAGGAGATATTACGATTTTTATTCCATTTTTATGCCCCCCGACAAGAAGTGGAGGAGCGCATATTGGTTTAACCCGCCGTCATATGTACATCCATGTGTGTCTCCTACAGTTTTCAAGATATGGGTTGAAATTTGCATTATAGTAAAGATATAGACTAAGCATGTGCATAAAGGTCACAGAACTCTGACCGAATAATTATTGGTAGAGTGACATACACATGATTTACTTTGGGAAAAAATCATATACACAAGCCATAGTGCGGTTCGTGTCTCGGCAATTCCTACTATTTTCAAGGTAGTGATTTGAAACTTGCACCGTAGGAAGAACATACGCTGGGCATATGCATAAACGTGACGGAACTTTGATCATTTTTATTGCCCTTGATTTACTAAGAAATATGTCTTTATACACATGGCATAGTAGGGGTCGTGTCTTCGCATCTTCTCCTACAGTTTTCAAGATAATGATTTGAAACTTGCAGCAAAGTAAGAATATAGGAAGGGCTTCTGAGGGCAAAACTGAGTTTCTCAGACTTACGGTTTTAGAGTTCCAGGCCTTGCAGGTAAACGTGCCTGAGCGTCCGTTTGTCCGGCCATCTGGCCGTCTGGAGATATCCCCCTTACTTATACTCTTGACGCACGCATATTTTTTTTTTTTTTTTTTTTTTTTTTTTTTTTTTTTTTCATAATTTTTGCATTCTTTGTTGAAATTCACTTACTAGGGAACACAAAACATAGTTTCTTAGTCTTATCATTTAAGAGTTACAGTCCTTGCAGACAAAGGGCCTTATATTTCTCTTTATTTTTGCATTCTTTGTTGAAAATCACTTACTAGGGAAAACAAAACTGAGTTTCTTAGTCTTATGGTTTAAGAGTTACAGGCCTTGCAGGCAAAGGCCCTTATATTTATCATCATTTTCTTTGATTCTTTGTTAAAAATCACTAACTAGAGAACACAAAATTGAGTTTCTTCGTCTCATGGTTTAAGAGTTACTGACCTTGCAGTCAACGGGCCTTATATTTTTTAATATATTTGGATTCTTTGTTAACTAGAAATGTCTCCAAAGTATTGACGTAAGCTTCTTTTGGTAAGGTTTGCACAGTTTTATGGAGGTACCAAAGCGGGGACATCCGTGTATTTGTGTAATGTGGACACAGTTCTAGCTTTTTTTGCTTTTTTTTTTTTTTTTTTTTTTTTTTTTTGCATTTTTTACAGGCTTTCAAATGGATCTTTAGTCATTTGTGGTTGCTTGCAAACATGTAAACTTGTTTCATATGGATGCAAATTAAACTGGTTATCTAGTCTTTTCAAACCTTTGTAGGACAACATGAACATGCTGTTTCACGTTTTCAAATAATTTCATCTACTCTTTCAAATAATTAAACTTTCACTCATATCAGGATTTATCTTTTCTGCAAGAATAGATTAAACAAATATGCTCAAACTGGCATTTGTGTCACTCATTGGTTGTAAGTTTTTCATTCATATCAGTGAACTTAATTAACATGTGAATAAATAAGAACATCATCAAAACCTTTGCTATTTTGAAAATGATAATAATAATAATAAACACAGTTAAAGATATTTAATGCTGTGTAACTATTCTTCCTGTTCGCCACTCGATGTAGGAAAGGATGGCTATAGAAATGACCCTTGTCCTTCTGTGTGTCATTCTATCCGTCTGCGTGTCTATCACTCATCTTGTGCCCCTAGCGTCTCCAACATCTTTAGCAGATATTTTTGAAATAAGAAGCTTTTCTTCTTCTTTTTTATATGCGGATGTACATGTGGTATTGAATTTTTGATCCAATTATTTCTGGCATAATTACAGCCCTTGTGAACTGAGAAATAGCAATGTTTAAAGCTTGTGCCCACAACTCCTCCTACATCTTTAATTGGAGTCTTCTGAAATTCTGCATGTTTTCTTATCATTATATGAAGATTTGCAAGTGGTTTTGAATTGTTGAGCCTGTTTCATTCAAAGTCACCGATGAGGCTTTATTAGCTGAAGCTGCAAATTATGGCCCGTACGCTAACTTCTTATTTAGATTTATCCATTGATCTTTAAAAAAAACCATCTATTTTTAGATTCCTATTTGCCCAAACCTTGGGTAACATTTGGGCATTCAGCCTTTATTTATCAAAAGTCCACAATTATATGTCTTCAGAAATATTTCTTTCTTCTGGTGATAATCAGTTGAAAGCCTGAATTTTACCCACATGTTATGATTAATAAAACCATGAACAAATCTAGCTCTTTCGTTTTCATTGATACATATCCAGTGATAGTTCAACATTTATGTCATTCCTTTGCCTTTAGCTTACCAGCGCAGAAGGCTCCGAAGAAGCTTATAGGTTAATTCTCCGTTGTTGTCGTCGTCATAGTCTGTCATCGTAAAAACGTTCAGACAACATCTCCTCTGACACCACAAGGCAAACTGAGCCCACATTTTATCTGTAGCATCCTTCGGCTGGGGGATTGAAAGTTTATATATTTTTTTATGAAAATCGACACTTTGGTTTGGTTGCTATGCCAGTTACAGTTTCCATATACGTATAATGGGAAATGCCCAGCAATTGCAGATACTTTGACAAAACGTATATTGTAATGTTCCTTGAGTAATATTTTATCAGCAATAGGGCTTTATTTTACTGATTGCCATGAAAAATAGAAAGAATTCCTTAAAATTATCACCTCAGAAACCATATCCTCTATGAGGCTGAGACTTTCTATTGAAATTTTCATCATACTAGCCTTTACAGATTTTGTGTAGATTTGAAAATCTGGTGAGCTTTGAAGCACCTGGGCCTTCTGATGCCCAGGCAACCAGCGCCTCCAGCGCTTTGATTTATTATTTTTGATTACATGGTCATTTTAATGTGGATTGTATTCCATACGCAAAACCGGATTAACTTTAACACTATCAAACATATAGAAAAGACAGCAAGAATTCTAAAACAGTATAAGATTCGGAAACTACTACTTCTTTTTCTTCTTCTTCTTCCTCCTCCTCCTTTTCTCCGTCTCAAATATTGCAATAAACACGTTTTGAATCAGCCTTTTTTCTATTTTGTCAAAAGCGCGAAAAAACATACTTGATTGCTAAGCAATAAGAAGGACCAAGCAAATCTTCAGGGCCCAGTTGTTCAAAACTAACGATGTCGTAAGTTTACGTATCGTTAAAATTTTGATCGTTAAATATGGCATATACGCTAATATTCTTGCTGAAAAAAATGTGAGTAGCTTTTGCATTTGAACAGTTAACATTTTGACCACTAATGAGCTTGGCCCTGACTGAAAAGAACTCATTTGTCTTGTCCGACGGTAAATACATCATTAAGTTGAAAGAAAGTATTGTCTTGCTATGTATTGCATGTAAAAACAAGTATAATAAATATTGGCAGTTTGCTGTATTTCAAACAGGGTCGGATTCAGAGGGGGTTCTAAAGGGTTCTTTCGAACCCCTCTTTGACTAAAACTTTCACTTTCATGGGCCATTTTGGATAAATTTGATATATTTGATGTATTTATTTACTCGAAATATCAATACCTTAATCTTTGCCTTAGACTTCTCTTCAACAAGTCTATTTTACTATCTGTGAATGTGTGTAAAATTGCTAGGTTAGGTGAGAAACAGACAGTGTAAAGACCCTGTCCGAATCCGTGGAGTCAGAATGGCAATTTGATTACATCAATTGCACACCTTCTCTCAGTAATCATTCTAGAGTCACCCCTCTCCAACCAAAGATGAATGGTTCATAAGATCCAAAAATTGAAACTTTTTTCCTGGTAGTCACAGGAATCTTTCCGTGTCTTTAATAAATATCTAATACCCAATATCTTTAGGCATATATTTGTCTATAACTCATCAAAAAACAGGCCTAAATCATTCAAACTGTTTTGAGAAAAAACATTTGTAGTTCGGACTACAAAGTACATCTTCTACACAAAGAATATTTTAGAGTGATGTTAGGATACTCAAACAAGAGGTTGACGCGGCTTTAGGGGGTGTACCAAATGAGCCGGTGCACAGCATTTCCTGCAAGATTGCGTGTCCGCCCAGCGAAGACTCAGATCAGCCTGAGAGTTTTCGTTGTCCGACTGAAGACGATTTGGATCCTAGGCTACTTACAGAATGCCCTACGAAGACGTTGATCAGACTGCAGGGATGCACAGGCTGATCTGATTCTTCGATGGGCGCATATGCAATATTGTAGGAATTTTTGTGTCCCAGCTCAAATGAAATTTAGGAAGCGTGAGATGTGCTTTACGTTTTAGTTTAAGCCCCTACCGTCTATAGCTTTTCTTGCACACCAGATAAGCAAATCCTGGATTTAACCCTTAGATAGAAATTCTTATTCTACCCAGGATAAGATAAAAAGCGAGAATTCTCAAGTGTTTGATATGCATCAGTTGTAATGGACGTCACGTAAGCCATCATTAAGGTTTACGTCACCAAACGGCATGATGTAATTAAACGCCACAGTAATTCCATCACGATATGGCGGACGTCAGCAAATGAAGTGACTGAATAATTTTAAAAAATCTACGTCAGAAATGAAAGATGTGCAAGAAAAATAATCTATCATGGGTGTGAGGGGTAGACAGAAATCCGTGCCTCGCGATCACAGTCTGGCATCACTTGGCATGCTTCATGATGCCAGACAGTGATCCCTGGGACGAGGTTTTCTATCTACTCCTCACACTAATGATAGCTCCCTATAACATAGTTTGTATGTCCGTTATTGCAGCTGTGCCATTGTGTCTTGCCATTGCTCCTCATTACTTTTTTCGGCAGGAAAGTAAACTAAGGAGGAACAGGTGTTCCTGATGCAAGACCCGAAATTGCGATCTCCTGATTTCAAGTCCGGTGCTCTACTAATTGTACTTAAAGGTCCGACATTCCTGCCAGTCACCAGATTCATTTCACTTCTTTTAAGTGCAAGGCATTAACTGAACATACTTTCAGTTTCTATATGCACACCGTCGCTATTACCATGTTGAAGTGTCTTTAAAGTAAGGAAAAAAAGTATACCCAATGCAGGACTCTAACGTGACCGCCTGCTTGCAAAAAAAAAAGGTAAGAAAAATGTCCAGGGAGTGCCACAATCACAAACCGCAGCCCTTCCCAGACACCAAGAAGAAGAGGAAACCGACAAATCCAAACAAGCACAAATCGAACAAACGTGTGAAAAACACTAAGATTAGCTCTTTCTTCCCCAAGCGAGGTAATCGCAATGCTAAAAGGATTGGAAAACACAAGAACAAAATGGCACAAGGTAAGACATAAAACAAATCGCCGCGTAGAATAAACCACAAAGTAACAAAGAGTAAGACTAACACCGGGACCACCGCCTTAGAACGGTCAGTAGAGTAAATCATCGGGGGATTTAAAGCACTTTTACAGCTAGCCAACTTCACTCTGGGTCCCGATGCTACTCTTAATACCGAAATACATAAAAATTCGGTTCGCATAAAGGCTCCCAATTCAGTGAATGCATCAAAGCGAATACATAAAAATCAAATTAATCACTAATAAACAAGGACAAGTACTCACAGCTAATTCTACTGTATGCCAGAGTAAATGAAAACCAATAGCTGAACCACGGCGGGCCAAGCCAAAGACATATCGTCAAGCCCCAACCCACTGGTTAAAGTTTTACGAAGAGGCCGTCATTGAGCCTGAGGCCAAAACCGCCGTCGTGCAATTAAAGAGTGAAGCATAGCCATCAACAATGATTGTGTTGACAACTAGGCATGCAGTCTACCGCATAATATCCAGGCTATAGCCAATTTATTTTATAACGGTTAATAAGTTTTCTGAATTGCTCCGAAAAGTTAGATTTTCCTACAATTTTTCTAAATCTTTACACTAAGTCACCGTCAAATTCTGGTCCCGATATACCTTGTTGCAGAAGTATTTTCAGACTGACGCTATATTTTTCTACCAAGGCACTATGTATGCGATTCAATTTCGAAATCGCCTTACGAAGTTCAAAATAACGATAGCCCTGCCTAAGAAGTTTGGCAGTAAGGGCTTTATTACGGTAGTTAAAGTCACTAAGATTTGAAGAAGCTCTGGCAAATCTAATAAGTTGAGATATTAACTGAAATTTCCAGGGATTATACATATTCCCTGAAATATTGGTCAACTTTTTAGACATATTCCCTGAAATTGTTTCTGAGAGAATACAAAGCCCATTTTACTTTACAAAGAAATAACGCAAAGAAACTTGTTAAATTATTATGATCAAAGTAAACTGCATGTAATTATTTGCATTAGCTCCATTGTTCTGAGCCTTTAATCTTTGAATTATGTTGTATTAATATATGATTAGGGAATTAGCCCATTTTACTTTACAAAGAAATAACGCAAAGAAACTTGTTAAATTATTATTATCAAAGTAAACTGCAAGTAATTATTTGCATTAGCTCAATTGTTCTGAGCCTTTAATCTTTGGATTATGTTGTATTAATATATGATTAGGGAATTATTTTTAATCAGCATTTTCATTAAAAACATTTGATGTACCTACATTTTAAATGGCAATTATCGTGATTGCTAAGCCTTTAATCCTCTATAGATGAGGCCTTTAATCTATTTAAAATATTCAGTCAATTAGACTTAATTATTCTGTAATTAGATTAATATTTTCCTTAAAAGGGCCACTGTATCTTGCAACTTTATCATTTTAAATAGATTTATTGTCAGTCTGTTTAAGAACATAAAATAAGTTAGTTTAAGTAAATACAGTTGTGATTGTGTTTAAGATAGAAGTAGAAATTGAATTCAGACAGTAGTTGTACAAACAGTTTGAGGGAAATAAGAGAGTGTTGATTCCAAAAGAGGATTACTGTAAGACTATAAGTGAGTTAAAGGAAGCTTCATCATGTTCAAAGAAAACATCCCATCAGTATTATCTGTTAAAAAAGTATGAAATTCTTAAATGTGGAGACGTCGAGAGGCTTATAAGGAAACGTCAAGATCAAGATGAGACTCCCGTTTATTTCGTTACGATTGAAAAAAACCTTTGATGTGATAAAGAGGGTACATTTGTTAACTGGCCGTGGCGGGAGAGACAAAATGGTGAAGGAGGTAAATAAGAAGTATGCCAATGTCACCCAGGAGTCACTGTCATTGTTCAAATCCTTGTGTGTTGAGTGCCATCGAAAACGGAAGAGACCAACCACTAAAGGGACTGTTGTGAGACCTATCGTAAGTAAAGACTTCAATTCAAGGGGACAAGCTGATCTAATAGACATGCAATCTATGAAACAGGGAGAGTTCAGATGGATAATGGTGTACCAAGATCATCTAACAAAGTTCTGTGTGCTTCGACCACTTACATCCAAACGTGCTGCTGAGGTAGCATACCAGTTACTCGATATTTTCCTGTTGCTTGGTGCTCCGTGTATCTTACAGAGTGACAATGGTTCGGAGTTTACTGCTCAGATTATAGTTGAACTGAAGGAATTGTGGCCAGATCTTGTACTTGTCCATGGAAAGCCAAGACATCCCCAAAGTCAGGGGTCGGTGGAGAGAGCTAACTGTGACATAAAGGACATGTTAGTGGCATGGTTAGGTGATAACGATACTACAGATTGGACAATAGGACTGAAATTTGTGCAGTTCCAGAAAAACGCGAGTCATCACAGTGGAATTAAGTGTCCACCATTTGCGGCATTACTATGTGCCGACGCTAAGATGGGCCTGACGTCATCAAGTTTGCCACATGAAGTGTTAAGTAAGCTGCAGAGTGAAGATGACCTTCTTGCCAGAGTATGCCAAGAAACAACACCAAAAAATGACAACTCAGCACCTGTTTCATCTCCTAGCGAAATTTCACTACAAGAACCCAACGAAATCACAACGACAACAAGTCATCCCTCCTCAGTACCAGGTGAAAGATTTCCAACAACCAGTGAATCATCTAGTGAAGTACACATATTATCCGACACCAGTTCAACTGATACAACCTCTGCCGATATAGCTTCAAGTCAGCAGGCTATTAAGATCTCCAGGAAACGCGCAAACGAAGCTCAACAACAGCAAGCTGAACGAATGGTTAAACGAAGCAAACGTATAATGACTACAGTTAAAGTTGGTGACAATGTAACTGTGCCAGTACCTAATGTAGACCGTGGTCGTGCTGATCCAAGAAATCTGATTGGTGTTGTGCTTGATATAAGTGACGCTGACATGTATACTATTGCTGTGAAAGGGGGGAATTCTGAATGGAAAGTATTCGGAAAAACCAATTTGATTTGTGTGCAACCGCTCTTTATTCACATAATGATGTAGTGATTGACAAAACTATTTCACTCCGTATGGCTGTACAATTTGAATCAAAATGTGGAGGACAAGGTTACATCCGCTATAACTGCTCAGGTACAAAGAAATGTCAGACAAAGAGATGTAGCTGTTTTAAGGCTAAATTACAGTGTAACTCAAGGTGCTACTCTAGCTAACCATGTAGAAATAAGTAAAATTCTTGTGTGTAACATGTGAAACTGGTTAGACGAAATACATGAACCTGTGAACTGAACTGAACTGTCTGAAGTGCTATCTAGCATTTAATATTGTATGAAATGAGCTGTTTGTTTCTTGTTTGTAGTTTTCTTGTTTGTAGTTTAAATGTATTGATAATATGATATTCAGATCAAATTATTTAATAATTATGTAACTGTTCTTTGCATTACCCCATTAAAATGTTAAAACATTTGTGTTTTATGTCAAAAATAAAAGATGAAAGGTAAATGTACAATAATAATCTCTCAGAAACAATTTCAGGGAATATGTCTAAAAAGTTGACCAATATTTCAGGGAATATGTATAATCCCTGGAAATTTCAGTTAATATGTATATTCCCTAAGTGAAATAGGGATTATACATATTCCCTAAAATTTTTAGGGATTATACATATTCCCTGATTATACATATTCCCTGTAACATGTATACCCCATATGAGGTACGCCGGGGGACGTCGCCATCAAGAAAAGGGAAATTGATTATATCAAAATCAAGATCGCCCCGTTTATCATAAATTCTGGTGGAAACTGTACCATTAGATATACATAGATTCAAATCCATGATGATGATGAGTTCAGGTTTAACGACGCATCAACCCATGAGGGTCATTTGCGTCAAAATGGTGAACTAACATGGTTCTGTAGTGAAACGATTATAATGATAAGTCATAAATGCATAAAATGTAAAACTAGAACGAATTTAAAAATTAAAGCAGTTATACTTTGTTAAAAAGATTGATGTGTTTTAAAAACATAAGTATGCTATCATTTGGTACATTTTCAAATAAGTATCTCAGGTCATTTGTTTGGAAGAATTGACGTCGTACATGAGAGAATTCAATTCAATCGATCAGAAAGTGTTTTACCGTAAAAGGTTCATTACAGCTGATACAAAATGGCTGATCTTCTCGTTTGAGTAGATAAGAATGTGTGAGTCTAGTATGACCTATACTTAGACGAGTAAGAACCACTTCTTCTCGCCTTAATGACCGATAAATATTATTTTTACCAAGAACCGGTTTTATTTCATGTAGTTTACTGAATGTCGCTCTGTCCCATGACAGCTGCCATTTGGATAATATGTACCTGTTGATAAAAGGTTTAAAATCTGTACATGGAAGTTTAAAATTCGAAATTTCTAGATCGAGTGAGGCCTTTGCTTTTACGTCAGCAGCCTCGTTACCTTTTATGCCAACATGGCTGGGGAGCCAACAGAACAAAATTTCCTTAGATTTCGATAGCTCGTGATGTTTTTCTATCACGTTCTGGATTTTGGGATTTTTTGAAGCTGTGTGATTTAGAGATTTTAAAACAGAAAGGGAGTCCGAGAAAATAACGAATTTGTTCTCTAAAGAGTTATTCATAACGTAATCCAAAGCCATATTAATAGCCTTGGATTCAGCAGTGAAAATAGATGAGCCATCAGGAAGACGGATCTTTTCATGGTGGGTGCCCGATATATACGCACAGCCAACCTTATCTTCAACTTTTGAGCCATCAGTGTAGATGTGTTGATAATCTGAAAGTCGCGACTGTAATTCTTGGAAGTTTTGTTTCATGAGATGTGAATCAGAAAGTGACTTTTTGCTGTTGTGTAAATCGAAAAGAATATTTGGTTTGGTAATGCACCAGGATGGAATATCAGAAAAAGAGTGTTTTTGAATGTTTTTAATGTTAATATTAGTAGATTCTAAAAGTGGTGCTATACGAAGGCCGAAGGATTTAATAGCGTTGGGTTTTCTTTCATAATATTCCTGAAATTGTGGTGGAAATGTGACATCAAAAGCAGGGTTAGAAGAGTTAGCAGCAAGTCTGATGGCATACTGAAGAGACAATTTTTCTCTGCGTAGCCACAACGATGGCTCATCTGCTTCCACGTTAAGACTCGATACTGGAGATGTACGAAAAGCTCCCAATGCCAAACGAAGTTCTTGATTATGTACAGTGTCTAACATCTGTAGATAAGATTTTCTTGCAGATCCATATACGATGGACCCATAATCAAGTTTTGATCCAATTAAAGAACGATACAGGTGAAGAAGAGTTGTTCTGTCCGCTCCCCAACTTGTGTGAGATAAAACTTTTAAAAGGTTTAATGCTTTTAAACATTTCGCTTTCAAGTATTTAATATGGGGTATGAGGAGTTTCTTATCAAATATAACCCCAAGAAATTTTGATTCAGCAACAACTGGTATTTGAGATCCATATATGTAGAGCACTCGATCGTTGTGTATTTTCCGTTGTTGACAGAAATGAACGCACTAAGTTTTCGATTTGGAAAATTTAAAGCCATTTCTAGTTGCCCAGTCTTCAATTCTATTTAGACATTGCTGTAGATGTCTTTCTATTGTGCGCATATTTTTCGAGCGAAAACAAATACAGAAATCATCAACGTACAAAGAACCATCTGTTTTGTAATCCAGACAGTTTATAATATCGTTTAATTTCACATTGAATAACGTGGTTGAAAGTATTGCTCCTTGTGGAACGCCCTGTTCTTGATCATAGAGATCAGACAGGGTCGATCCTACACGCACTTGTATTGTACGATCTTCAAGAAAACTTTTAATAAAGTTTGGTAGTCTTCCTTTCATACCAAAGTTATATAGGTCTTTTAAAATTCCATATCGCCAAGTGGTATCATAGGCTTTTTCCAAATCGAAAAATACAGCGACTACATGTTCTCGTTTGATAAAAGCATCACGGATAAAAGTTTCTAGTCTAACTAAATTATCATTGGTACTACGTTCAGCTCGGAATCCCGACTGAAGTTTTGTTATAAGATTGTTAGATTCTAAGTACCAAACAAGTCGTTTATTTATCATTCTCGCTAGTGTTTTGCAAAGGCAACTTGTTAGCGCTATTGGTCTGTAGTTTGTTGGTTCTGCATGATCTTTCCCTGGTTTGGGAATAGGTATAATTGTGGCCAAACGCCAGCTTTCTGGAAAAACTCCTGTTGTCCATATACCGTTGAAAATATGTAAAAGTGTGTCAAGGGCGGTTTCCGGAAGGTGTTTAAGCATCTGGTAATGGATGTCATCAGGGCCTGTAGCTGTATCTTTTGATACTGCGATAGCATCTGAAATGTTAAACAGGCTGTTATATTCTTCAGTATTTGAAGAGGTGAAATTAAGTTTGATTTTTTCTTCTTGTTTTTTGATGTTTTGAAACTTCTCTGAATAATTCCGAGATGAGGAATTATCCAAAAAAGTTTCGCCAAGTGTGTTTGCTATCTCTTCCTTTGATGTGGCTTTTGTTCCACGTTTTGTATTTAAGTGGGTGAAACTGGGTGATTTTGATTTACCAGATATTTTTCGTATCATATCCCAAACCTTTTTAATTGGAGTTTTATAATTTAAGTTAGAAACGTAAGATTTCCATGATTTGCGTTTGGAGGCCTTTATTGTTCGACGGGCTTTTGCTCTAAAGTTTTTGACGTTATTCAAGTTCTCCTTTGTTGGATATCTGCAGAACTTTGATAATGCTTGCTTGCGCTGTTTTATGGCATTTTTGCACTCATCATTGTAACATGGTTTGTTTTTCTTTGGATTTGTCGAGGTTTTCGGTATACTTTTATTAGCTATGTCAAGAAGAGAAGAAGTAAAAACATCTAGAGGGTCCAAGGAATTGTCAAACTTATCTATTTTGAGACTTTCTTCGCATAATAAGTGATATAATTCCCAATTTGCTTTATTTAGTTTCCACTTGACGTTGTGATCATTCGTGGAATTATTTACGCTTTCAATAATAACAGGGAAGTGATCACTTCCATGTTGGTCTTCACTGACCGTCCAGTCGAAGTCCAGCAGGAGAGATGGGTGACATATGGAAAGATCTAAAGAAGAAAATTTTCCTGTTGCAGGATGGAGATAAGTGTGAGATTTGTCATTCATAAGACAAAGATCGTTTTTTGTTATAAAGTCTTCAATAATATTACCTTTAGGGTTGTTATCTTTACATCCCCAAAGGATATTGTGACCATTGAAGTCACCAACTAGTATATAGGGTGAAGGGAGTTGTTTCTGTAAAGTGTCTAAATGTTCGGTCTCTAAATGAAAATTCGGAGGTATATACACAGAACAAATAGTAATTTCTTTATCTAAAGTAACAGAAACCGCAACGGCTTGAAGGTTGGTTACAAGTTTAATTTCTCGCTGCGGACATGAAGAGTGAACTAAGATTGAGCTTCCACCAGACGGCCTCTGGCCTTCTGAATATATATAATTGTATGTATTGAAATCTCTGATATTTAACTGATCATCAGTTTTTAAAAAAGTTTCTTGCAAGCAAAAAACTGATGGATTCAATAAGAATAAAAGTAATAAGATCTCGTTATAGTTTGACTTTAGACCTCGACAGTTCCATTGTATTATTTTGTGTTTGGAATTCATTTTACAGTGGAATGTTTTAGTTAGACTAGAAA
This sequence comes from Anodontia alba, assembly GCA_964016985.1. Classification (NCBI taxonomy): domain Eukaryota; kingdom Metazoa; phylum Mollusca; class Bivalvia; order Lucinida; family Lucinidae; genus Anodontia; species Anodontia alba. The sequence goes on along the minus strand of OZ024828.1, from coordinate 89,880,127 downwards.
CTAAGGATAAGTTATTGGTAATTTTGATCTACTATTACTATTGTTAGTAGGTGGATGTTCTGATGATCTCGATCTACTGCGGTTAGCTCGTGGGCGATCTGGAGTCTGTCCTAACTCCATATCATCGCTACTGTCACTCAAAGATCCGAATCGATTATGTTGTTGAATCGCATCATTAGAACCTTTTTGTTCTCTGTTTGTTCTGATTGATCTTTGTGATCCCTGAGTAGATTTTGATTTTGTTTGGTCTTTTGTAGGTGGTGATGATTGGCTTCTGGCTTGTCTTTCTTTCTGTTGTTGTTTTTTCCAATCTTTTCTTATCATTTCTATGGTGGCATTTTTCAGGCCAGCCTCTGTTTGTTTCTCCTCGATAGATGCTTTTGTTTGACTTTTCTTGCTGGTATTACTTTGGAGTTTTTGTTTTTGTAATTCTTCTGTTTTGTTGTTTGAACTTGTTGTTTTTGATTGGACTGCAGGGTCGACAATAGTAATCGGATCAGTTTGAGTGGCAGTATCAACCACAGAAACCTTTTTCATAGAAGACTGGGTAATGTTGGCGTAACTGATTCCAGGAATTGGAGTTGGGGCCTCAACAAGTTTCCGCGCTTCAATGAAAGAAATATTTCTGGTAAACTTAAGACGTAAGATTTCTTTTTCTTTGTGCCAAATTTGGCATTCTTTAGAGTCAGCACTGTGTTTTTCACCACAATTAACACAGTGCAGTTCGTTTCTACATTGACTTTCAAGGTGTTCTGCTACCTGACCGCATTTCGAACAGATAGGGTCCTTAGAACACCTATCCTCATGGTGTCCATATTTCTGGCAATGATGACAACGCAAAGGATTTGGTATGTAGACTTCTACGTTGACTCTAAAGTATGCTACATTTATTGTTTTTGGTAGAACTGATGTATTGATTGTAAAGACAAAGGTGTTTGTGTTTTTTAACTCTCCGTTTCGTTTAACTTTGAATCGTTTTATTGCAGTTACTCCTTGAGATCTTGTGCCTTCGAGAATCTCCTCCTCACTGCAATTCCCCAATTCGGGGCAACGAATTACCCCCTTTGAGGAGTTCAGCGAAGTATGAGGGTACACCCGGACTTTCAAGTCGTGAAAAGTCTGTGCACGTAGAATATTCTCGGCATGGGCTTTCCTGGATACCTCAATGAGTAGCTGATTCGACCTGTGTAGTTTCTTTATGTTTTCCGGCTCACCAGCTATACTTTGAATGACTTTTTGTATTACAAACGGAGATAAAGATGTTACTGGTTTGTTTTCTTCCTTGCTTTCAACTAAAATGAAACGCGGAAAATGTTGAGATGATGTATCTTTGGTAGAGGTTGTTGGAGGTTGAGTGCTTTCGTTAACATCTGAAATATCAGATTCTGAACATTGTTTAGTTCTTTTTCTTCGATTAGAACCCATGATAAAGATGTATTAAAATTCGTCCTCCATGCTCTCCGCCCACCACGGAGCCCAACAAGGGAACACATCAATGGAGTGGTTTTCCTACTCAATTGTGCTAGAAATACACAGAAGATATACTCGCACGAGCAAAATGCTGCACGATTGACCCATTAAGCCGCCGCCTTCTTAGGATTGGAAAGGTTAAGAAAAAAGAATTATGGGCAAACGGTGAGTATCAGTATGATACAAAAGACAAGGAAGAGAAAGAAAAGATATTTCCTAGGGCTTGGCGCGACCAGCCGATTGACCGTGCCGGGTCTCACGGACACCCTTCTACACCGAAATCCAGGCCAAAGAGACGTGTTGAGCCATCAGGAGAGACCATACTCCCAATAACTCTCAACCTCCAGGATCCCTTCTTCCGGCTTACGGGCTGCCACCCACGGCAAACGGGCGGTATTTTCTCTTCGCTCTTCCCAAAGGGGACAATTACTGCTCACCACGCTAGCAACGTTCCCAGTGGGAATTGAGCCCCCAGGGCCTCGGCAAGGCGGAAAGTTTAATACCCAGGGGAGATTCAAATCCAAAAAAGGTGCCTCGGTATCGGAAGAATTTGCTCTATTTAATTGGAGTTTTGTAGAGTATATGCGGTCCACCATTTGGTCAAAGTAAATATTGTCAATATTTAATAATTCATCAAGGTATCTTGAAGTTGAATTGAAAGCCTCAATAATGTCAGCCTGATTTTCACGTGAGAGAGACCTCATGAAATCATTCTCATAACAAAAAAGAAACAAATCTGCAACAAGAGGAGCACCATTAGTTCCCATCAGAATACCAATAGTTTGCCTATAAAGTTTAGTTTCAAATCTAATAAACATATTATCCAAAAGATAAACAAGGGCATCACAGATTTTTGACACGACTAATTGCAAGTCCACAACTAAGAGCCGCCTGCCTCGGTAGCTCAGTTGGATTTGCGTCCGACTGGTGATCAGCAGGTTGCTGGTTCGATCCTCAACGGGTAAGCAACATTCTTTCGTGGAGACTGATCATGAAATATTTTCTACGTCATTCTCCCCCTTCCGCTGATTCAAGAAGGGCACTTGTCAGTTTCTGGCGAAAGAATGTGCACAATACTGATTAACTGTCTAGAGGACTAGGCCTGCCCAGTAAAAGTGTGATTAAGAAAACTGACCGCGCTCTATATGACCTCATTGGGTTGACTGGGCCGTGAAACCTCAACACAAACAAACAAACAACTAATGGTAATTAGAGCGAGCCAGACTAATCTGAATCTGCCTGTTACTCCATACACCTCACGTAGAGTATTACATGGAGTGCACATGGAAATGGCAAACAAGAAAATTAAGACAAAAATAAATTTTGGATTTTGCAAGATATTTGAGCGAGCTGTGAAACTGACATAATTTAAGTCTTCGTGAAGATAAGGATGATAAGTCATCTTGGTGAAAATGATCAATGATGATTATGAAAATGATGATGATGAAGATGATGATCATGATGATGATGACTTCCTGAAGGGACTCATTGGAAGGATGTTGCTAACCTTGCCCGAAATGATTCTAGGTCAGGGCTGCTGGTTATGTCTCGAGGCAAGTTATTCCATAGTCTAGCTGCCCTGGGGTAGAAAAGAGTACTTATGATCGTTAATCCTTGACAATGATATTGTGAATCTGTTTCTTTACCAGTGTGATATAAGAGGGTGGGTTGATACGGACATGGCCATTGTGAATTTTATACAGCATTACTAGAGATGCTATGTTCCTTCGTGTTTCTAAAGTGGGAAGCTTTAATTCATTTAGCATGGCTGAGAGACTACTAAGAGTAGTCATTGAGAATGTATCTGACAGTTCTTTGCTGGATCATTTCCATTTGATGAATGAATTTTATTTGCCAGAGGCTCCAGACTGAGGAAGAGTAGTCCAGTAAGGAATGGATATAGGTTTAGTATGCAGATTCTTTAATTTTGATACTGCGGGTCTAGATTTTTAGTTTTAAGAATTTCAGAATACCATTACCCTTGCGTTTACCCCATGACAGGTCGTCTGATAGTTGACTCCAAGGTATTTGACATTTTTGTAGTTTGAAGGGTAACTCTATGGAGAATGTAATTAAAAGGGGTAGTTTTTTTTTCTTTTTAGCTATTCGTATAACCTCACATTTATTGGGGTGGAAGGCCATTTTCACTTTGAGATTGTGAGAGATATAGTGGTGTCGTCAGCAAATAATCTAATACCGCTTTTATATTTTCAGGCATATCGTTGGAAACGGTTTTAGAAAGGGAAAACAGTCTGTCTTCGTATGTTGAAATTGAAAATGCAAAACTTAAAGGATAAAAAATGGAAGAGATAAAATTCTGACGATATACGCTCTACTGACTTCAAGTGTTTGCATGCCAGTCAAATGCAATATCCAAGAAGTTTAGTTATATATTTTACCCATTGAATCAATTCGAAGGGAGTTTCGCCCTCATGACATTTCCTCCCTAGTCGTTTTCCCTCTAGTTCTTTCGTCTCAATTTTCACCCTAAGTCTTTTCGCCCTAATACCATCCCCCATCCTAGTCGTTTCGCCCCACAAGCCATTTCCCCATTTGGTCGTTTAATAATATTTGAATTATTTCATCTGTGTAATGTATTGATGCTCCTTGTATATTTGCGTCATCTCCTGACAGTCTTTTAAGGTTGGCTAGATAAATGATGGAAGCCGTTAAACTACCTAAACTGCCAATAAAGTTTATCTTATTAATGCATATGAGGCGAAACGACTAGTGGGTTGAAAAGACTATTAATATTGTAAGGCACCTCGGGTAGGGGTGACCAAGCTTGAATAATTATTTCTCGAAACATCACAATTAAGTAAGGAGTACATTCACACAGTCATTTATTCATGTCTCAAATTTGGTTTCACAAACTTTTATCCATATCCCATCATTTACACCGGGACAGTTGCATGACTGGTTTTGCACCAAAAACATGGTATTATCTCACATTGTTGTCGGCCATCTAAATCGTCAATCGAGACAGCCACATAGAGCTCCCATCATAACTTCAGCAAGAACAGTATAAACAGCTACGCTGTTAAATTGTAAGTGTTAATAATAAATAGATAAAAGACAGTCACAACAATATTGCTGATCTAAATGACATGGAACTCATAGTGATGTAAATGAAACGAATGAAACGCGTATCGAGAATGTGGAAGAATGGACATTTGCGGTACTGTATTTCTGCTTCCTGGTATGTGGTGTTTGTTTGTGTTGAGGTTTTACGGCCCAGTAAACCCAATGGGGTCATGTCGAGCGCGGTCAGTTTACCTAACCACACGTTTACTGGGCAGGCTTAGTCCTCTAAGCGGTTAACCAGTATTGTGCACATTCTTTCGCCAGAAACTGACAACTGCTCTTCTTGAATCAGCGGAAGGGAGAGAATGACCGTAGAAAATATTTCATGATCAATCTCCACGAAAGAATGTTGCCGACCTCGGCGGGGGTTGAACCCGCGACCTCCTGGTCTCCAGTCGGACGGCGCATCCAACTGAGCCACCGAGGCCGGCTGGTATGTGGTGTGGTGGGATCTAGTCGTGCAAGTACAATCAAGTAAACATATATAGAAATTCTTAATATGCAAATACAGGCGACTGTAGCTCAATATGTCGTATAAACTTTACAAATTCAAGTAGTTTCTCTCAAATAAATGTAGGCTATAAAATCGGTGCAAGGTTAAAAAGGGAAATTTCATTGCGACTTTTGTTGTTGTTTACAAATAAACAACATGGCGGCTTTTCCACTCGTAAATAAGCAAGAACAGATGAGGTCTCATTGCAAAGTAGTAATTCTGCACTGCATTTGAGGGAGCTGTTGTTGGTAGGTAAGCGAAATAACTGTAGTGTCATGTCTAAGTACTTTGATAGAGGGTTATTTCCCTTATTGATTATCGATTATGTTTGAATTTGCCGCTACTCGAACTTGAGATTGGATAGCAGATCAGCGACGCTGACCTCCTTATATAGTTTCCAGGAGGGTACCATGTGACCAGATCAGCCAATCATATCACAGCTAAAATGCACTACTTCCACAGCTCTCGGAAAGAACCCCTTTTTAAATAAAATCTAAAGAGGTACAAAAGTAGGGGATGGAAGTCCCTTTTTTACAATGATAAATCGGCGTCCAAACTTTAACCATAATCCAGCAGACCTCGTAGTAACCGAAATGACCCTCATCAAAGACAGGCTATAATGGCGCACGAATATCTTGTAGTACGGATTGATTTATACTGCGCTAAACAAATAATATTAAAAAGGTGATTTTCTGAAGTACTTCTCAAAATTATGGAACTCCTTTGCTCTGTAAATACTTGCCAAATAAAAGACAACCAACGGTCTTCCATTATCGGACGTAAATAATGAGCAGGAACAGTTTTAGTAGCATACGCTTGCTGCGAAGGTCAAGGCAAATCTACTGAAGTTTACATTTGTGCAGCAATTCGAATGTAGTAAAAATTGGATAAATATAACAATAAAAAGACATTGGAGCAACGAATAGTGAGATTATCTAAATTCTACGAATGTTCTGGGGTTTGAGACTTCATTCTGATGTGCAGTAAGCGTTTGAATAAGTTTATGATTCATGAGTAAACATGACACTAAACGGGACAGTTCTGTGACAGTACTGACAATCAGCTGTTGCGATAGGAAATTCAGAAGAGCATCAGTAAGTAATTATTGAATCTCTTGTGTTAAATATCCGTCAGAAATATTTGTGCTCAGATAGTTAATCTGTAAGTGAAGTATTTATTTACGTCTCCCGTGTTTATCGGTGGTCGGGGTGCTTGTATATGGAGAGTGTCAGCAAAACGGTGTTGAAGGAGGTCCCTGTGGATGACTCTTACAATTTTCAATTTGATTTTCCCTAGTTCAGTAGCGGCATTGGTCTATTCACGAAATAATGGATGCCGCATATGTATGGATTTAAATAGCTACCAGCGACCGAGGCACAGACAATGTTCATCAAGAAGTATCTAAAAAGATAAGTGTCGAAGTTAAAAAGTCTTGGTGCATGTAAAAGAAGTTTTGACGAATTCAGAGCTCTGTTTTTTTTTTGTTTTTTTTTTTTGTTTTGTTTTTTTTTTGTCTTCCCCCTTCCCCCCCCCCCCTCCCCCCCCCCCCCACCCCCACGCCTCTCCCCATCACTTTTTAGCTGCCAGTTAGAGTAAATCGTAATTTACAGTGTCTGTATAGAGCGAATGGCCCAGAACCGATGCACTTACACATAGTGCATTCAAACAGGGTGTTAAGTTTCGTTTGGCGAATTTCGAACGTTGTTACTTAGTACGAGAGACTTAAAAAGCCATAACGTTTGGAAGAGTGTTTTTATATTACCGTGTTTCGTTCTGTTGATAAATTCGACATTATAAAATGTAATGCGATTTGAAATAATACGGGATTTGATATAAAATTGGGTTATAACCACATTTTAAAACAATGGTTATCAGAATTTAAATATAGAATTGGATGGCATAAATTGGATGCCCATATTCCAGGACAAACCTAATACCTAATCATATTTGTAAAACACACACACACACACACAAAGAAATAAGAAACAAGAAAATTTGGAATTTTCGCTCTAAGGTAAAATCTTAGTTTTCGTTATGAGTGTGATGTGTGTGGACGTTTTTTAAGTGCTGTAAAAAGATCAATATCTATAGGTGCCTGATTAGTAGTGTAAGTAGAGCGGAGTTTATTGAAAAAAGAAAATAAAATGAATAAATAAATAAATAAATAACCAAGCGTCTCATTGAAACGAGTATCATTTGGAACAAGACTGCTATTCACGTGACTCTGTTTAGGTACCGTGAAAAATAGCCCTATCTAAAAATAGAGTGTACGGAGTAGATGTTGTATACAGGATAAGGTAAACAAGACTGCATTGTTGTTTTTTTTATTTCAGGTCACAGAAGGTTCCCGGAGGAGAACTAATCTAGATAGTAAAACTGTTCTATAGGGAACTATTAGTCCGGGTGGAGTGCTACAACGAGTCAGTCGGTCATTCCTGTTTGTGACCATGAATAGGGGGAGTTTTTGGGATGTCATATGGTGGGCAATGTCATGTGTGTTTCGAAGTGGCGAAGAGGACATGAAAATCCCAGGATCTGTTGCTCACTCAAGTTGCTATCACATCCCACCAAAACATGGATCTGAATTGGGACTATAGAACTGTAGCAGGTGAGAGACTTTTGAACTCTTAGCATTGTAGCCTATGGCAAAATTAATTGGGGTATGTAACCACTTAGGTACAATAATATATATTTCACTGCAAACATACCTTACCTGGTTCAATAATTTATATACGTACCTAAAGGAGCGAAAATGATAACATCATGTGTTGTTCATTAAATGAATATAAATTATTCCTGAAATTGTTGTTGAATAGTTTAGAATTTTGATGTTTGACGTGTTGACGTCCCGTCATCAGTATTCAGTAATTTCCGAACAATTATAATATGCAATATAAACAAGCTACTATATATATAACTCTCCACAATCTAAACTAACCTGACTTTTAAGCTATATGAAGTCGTTTCGGCAATGTTTATACAGATACAGGTTATTCTTCCTGGCATGTAAATATATGCAGCAGTGGTATGGGATATGTTACATCGGTTAAATTGAGGCGGTCAGCCTTAAAGACACAATTTTGACTTACATAGCAACCTAATGGCTTTAAGCAGATAATAGGGTAAGAAATCCTTGGTGACATGCCTCTACTATATATGTAGGGGCCTGATAAGAGGTAATTAGATTAGATATCAGCAAAGTTAATGATGAGACAGTGAGTGAAACTGATAAGTGTGGGTAATATAGTAATGATATGATGTCGTCTTTTTCACATTATTCCACAAAAATTCATCTGTTTCTCAACCAAAACTCAGTCTTCCACTTCAAGCTTAAAATGTCTCACTTTCTCGTCGTAATATTCTTTTATGTCTTCCACCGCTTTTCTTGGCTTTTTTCCAATGTCTTTCGTAAACCGTTGCAGAGTGCTCGAGCCTGCCAAAATAGTCCTGGTGACTCTTGGCTGTCTCAGTATCCTGTGGTATTCCAAGGAAGGCATCAACCGCTAAACGAGAGTGTCGCCCAAACATCAAGAAAAACTGCGAGGAACCCGTTCATAAATTACAACATGTATGGTCAGTAAAAAAAATGCTACTGGCGATATGACAAAATGGGTAATGAGGTCAGCAGAGGTCACAATTGGATCGGACAAGATCAAAACGCCCCAGTAACCTGTTAAAGGAACAACAAAGAAAGCGAGAATTCCAATGAAGTACGACCAGAATGCAAAATCGTATAAACTACAGTGGAAGCAAATGGCTGAACATTGCTTCCCAAAAACCACCACTGTTACAGATCACTTAGGTAAAAATAAGCCTTTGATGTTTGCTAAGGTATCAGGACCGTATATTTAGCCTGATCATGACAGGGTAGTCTAGCCAAATAAGGAAAATGTATCTTTAACAAAACGGGGTTTCAAGATAATGCAATCGGCATTCAACTTAAGTAATCATAGGTCTAGATAAGAGCGAGTATCAGGTAAATAGTTTTCTTATTACTCGACGAAAACATATGTTGTGGATGCTCATTAGAAGCGCCTCGGCGAGGCGCTTCTAATGAGTACCACAACATATGTTATTTCGTCGAGAAATAAAAAAAATAAGATAGATACTGTTTGGTGGAAAAAGTGCCATATCTGTTGCTATGGTAATAGTGGAGTACTCCGAACACGCATCACTTTGGGAAAATGTACAATATAGCTTATTAAATAACTCTTCCTTATTTGATTTCAATGAGAAAATCAACATGAATATTTAGGTGAATGCTACCTGTAATGTATTATATTAAGAAGGAAGTGCGATATGGTTTGAAAGTGTTTAAACAAGTGTTTGAGAAGTATTAAAGTGTTTTGTAAGTAATTTGCAATACGGTTGAAAGAGTTTAAACAAGTTTTGGAGAGGTATTAAATTGTTTTTGTAAGTACTGACAGAAATTGTTTTTATTATTCATATTTTTTCTTCTTACCGTTTCTTCATGAAACAAGAGGATAAATCTCTATCTATTTGCTTCCTGTTCTTTGTTTTGCAATATCCTGATTGTTCCCTTAAAAACTGAATACGTGACAGTTTCTCTCAGTAATGGCTTGACTCACAACGGGGTAGGGGAGTTGATAATAGATATGGGTCACTCAGAAGCTCGAAATATCTACCTAAATGGATGTCTTCGTAATAAACCGTATAACATGAACAATATATATTATATATTATATTGAAATATGAAATACCACTGGACTGAGTGAGGCTCGAGTCAGGAGACCTAACCACTCTGCACCACTACAAGTTTCATGGAACAGTATTATGCTTGATTTCTCTGAATGACCCGTCGGATAGAGTATATTTTTTGTGAGCTAGCGCACTCATTATATACAAGGAATTCTCTGGATCCATAGGATACTGAAGCTTGAAAAAAAAAAAAAAAAAATATATATATAAATATATATATAGTATATATATATATATATATGATATATATATATATATATATAGTATATATATATATAAGATTAAACTTCAACAAAGAATTCCTGCCCAGGATCAATAAAGATGCCGAGTACTTCAGAAAAATGTATAGGGAGAAATATGAAATACCACTGGACTGAGTGAGGCTGGAACCTACGCCGGCTACGACGGCAGCGCCTAGCCCTTCAGAGTCAGGAGAGCCTAACTACTGCACCACTACGCTTGTTAAAAAACAAGTTTCATGGAACAGTATTATGCTTGATTTCGTCTGAATGACCCGTCGGATAGGGTATGCCCAAGATCAATACTGATGCAAGTACTTCAGAAAAAAAAGTGTATTGGGAGAAATATGAAATACCCCTGGACTGAGTGAACCCACGCCGGCTACGACGGCAGCGCCTAGCCCTTCAGAGTCAGGAGACCTAACCACTTATTACAATTTAATATTTAAACAAAATCTCCGGATCCATAGGGAAGCTTGAAAATATTAGAAAACAAGTTTAAAAGACAAGCGCAGTGGTGCAGTAGTTAGGTCTCCTGACTCTGAAGGGCTAGGCGCTGCCGTCGTAGCCCGCGTGGGTTCTTTAATTGCACGACGGCAGTTCGGGCCTCAGACTCAATGACGGCCTCTTCGTAAAACTTTAACCAGTGGGTTGGGGCTTGTACGATATGTCTTTGGCTTGGCCCGCCGTGGTTCAACTATTGGTTTTCATTTACTCTGG